>JADDOH010000855.1:0-28141 GCA_016648135.1 Agrypnia vestita
TTTTATCTATGATTAACGTCAGTGTACTAGTGATGCGAAAACTTTTTCAATGAGTGAACTATAATTCATTTTGTCGTTCATTCGAGTGAACGGTCCACTTTCAACCGTTCATTTGAAGTATTGATCAGGGCCTGCGCACTCTATCCATAAAGTTTCGATTCCATTATGATGGCATCAATTCTTTTATGAGAATTTTTTAAATTTCATTTTTCGGCGGTTCTAATTTGGTGTCAGTACTTACCTACCCTTGCCAACTATTTTAACAATTATTGTAGTGGTATTAATGTTGGTTTCGCAAAATGTTCAAATTGGTTACATTGTTCACAATTTGCGACGCCATTTTAATTTTTCAATATGTCTTTATTTTGTGGCGATTTTGCTTGTTTATTTTTTTTACAATACCGCTACCACGTCACCGCCTCCGACATTGACATCCTCTGAGAATATGTTTGTTTCGATATGAAACTGAATATTGACATTTCACAAAGGATATTTGCTACAAAAACGAAATATTTTATCGTCCTTTTGAACTGTCATACTGAAACCGAAAATACACGTGAGTGATTGTATTTTATATTTATATTAATTATATTTGGAATGTTTTATTATAATTGTGTTTGAAAGTTTATTAGAAAAAGTTATTTTACAAAGGAAAACTAATTTACATAGGGTATAAAAGCGAAGGCAGCAATATACAAAAAATTGTTTTGAATGTAGTCACAGAGGATTACTAATTTAAAATTAACCGAATTCTAGATTTTATGTATTATTTTATCCCTTCCAAAATCTTGTTTCCTATAAATTTACAGGCTGTGTTTCCCATAAAATCTCAATACTGTTGACTCATTTGTCTAAGTTTTCCGTACGATTAAAATACAAAAAAAAATATGGTTAATTATTATTACTACTAACTTTGTATAACATGCATACAATTATTAATTAAGAGTTATTATTATTTCACTGCTAGTTTTAGAAAGAACAGAACTTCCCACTGACATGTGTAAATGATAAGTAAAATTATTGTCTACAGATTCAAGTCCAAGGAGATGAATATTGGTGTGACGGATGAATATCTCAATGGAATCCTCAGAACCCAGCTCCAGCAAAGGAGATGAGGGTAAGAATATACAACTATAATCTATAACTAATTTTTTTTTTAAATGATGATTGCTTGTGTTGTATTTTTTTAATACACAATACATACATTAATAAATGTTTACAACATTAATAAAATAAATTTAAATAACAGTACTAAAATATTAAACTAAGTAATTTCATAAATAAATTTACAAAATAAATAATTTAGTTGAAGTATGTTTATGTTAATAAAATTTAATTAATGATGGACACACTCTCCCACACTTGTTAATTTAATTTAATTGTTAATACCCATTAATTTAATTTAATTGTTAATAAAATTTAGTTAAAAATGGACACACTCGTCTGTCATTTTCCAGCGTTGTCAAATTTAACAGATTGTATTATTTTTAAGGTTAAAATCAAGAAGAAGAAGAAAGCAAGCGTTGCTGCCTAACCGGTCTGTAGCAGCATTCTTAAAAATCCATGCAGATGTAAGCATCGACAAAGAGGCTTCACAGACAGTGGACTTTGTAAAATATTATTAGAAATGTAAAAATAATGTGCATAATAATATCGAACCATGAGTACTTTAGTGTATTAAGTGAAAAATGCAGTTTTGAGATATCGGTGTTAGATTTCTTTATCAAATTGATTTTCAATTATTTGTTTTAGAATTTTTTGAATATTGCAAGGATTTGGATTGCCTCACATGCACCCATCGATAAACCTTATATTTGCTTATAAGGTTTATCAATGGGTACAGCATAATATAACTATTTTATTATATTTTGATTGAGACAAGGTTTTATAAAAGAGATAAATCATTTAGACCTTCCGACAAATTTGGTGTTTTTAGTATATCTAAAATTAGTGTTTTGCTTTCCTGAATGGGAACATTAATGAATGATCTTGCAATATCAAATGATACTAACTTTTCATTCATCAGGACAATATCTTTTAAGGTATTGACTACATGAAATTTTAATTGTATGCTTTGGTTTAAATACGTTGGAGTTATTTAATATTTTTGTAATGAATGAAGTTATTTTGAATGTTGGGGAATTGCATTACATTGGGATACTGCTGATCTGATGGGGCTGTTTCCTTTGTGAATTTTGAGAAAGCCGTATAATTTTGCGATCATTAACACTGTTTGCCTTTTTTCCTTACAAATTAAATTTATGGAAGTTATTGTCCGATCGTCCTGATGAAGATATAAATACAGTATCGAAATCATTAGACGTTTAAAAACAATATGTGTGGTTTTTAACGCTATAAGCATAAAAAATATTAAATCATTTGTTCTACTTTTTTAGTTTCAAACCGCTTGATCTTACTGACCGGTTATATTATTTGTAATGCATTGTAAATGATGTCTTATTGATATCTGTTCTTGTATACGCTTATTTAATTGAAAATAATTATTCTGAACATTGAAGTGTAAAATGACAATTGAAAAGAATACTTTTGTTGTGTATCTAGAATAATTATTATGTATATGTATGTAAGAATCGTTGAAAATACTGTCAACCCATTAGAATGTACTCTGTTTATCATATCTTCACACTTTTGATCATTTAGATGATATTCCTAACCTTTTTTTATTATTTTAAAAATTTATTCTTTAAATAGGAAATATAATAATTTTATATTTCTTTATATATACAGCATTACATATAATTATTTAAAATTTTATTCTAACTAAAGTATCACATATTTTTTTAGTTTCCTCTTAAAGTTGTTATATTATTTACATCTCTAATGTCCCTGGTAGTTTTATGTATAGTTTCGTTGTAGTAGTAGTTTTATATATAGCACTGTGCATGATTGAAATTTGTGATTTTTTTAAATGTAATCTTTTCATCTTCTCTTGTGCAGTGGTCATGTTTGTGTTTGTTTTTTTCTTAATACTTCAAAGATGTTGTATCCATTATTAATTTTATATATAAGTAGAAATAGAATTAAATTTAATTATTTGTCTATTATTGGTAAACTTTCTAGCACCACTTTAATTCTTGTGTATTGATTTATTTTTAGTATAATTCTTAATGCTTTCTTTTCGAGTATTGTTATTTTTTCAATTCTTCTTCAACCCAGAAATAGTATACTGCCGCAGTAGTTGATGCGGGGGACAATTATTGCGTTATATGATATATTTTTGCACAATTCTGTTTTGATCTCTTCTGATTCTTTCCAAGGGTGAAATTCATTTTGCTATTTTTTGTTACATATTTTGTGTTCAATGTAAAGTTTAGTTTATGATTTATAATTGCTCCCAAATATTTTATATCGAATTGGGTAGGAATTTATTGCAATGTTTTTTTTAAATCAATATTCGTTGAATTTTTCCTTTGTATATTTGTACTTAAAACAATCATTCTGAATCTAAAAAATATATTATTTGAATGTTACATTTTTTTATCACATCACTTAAATAATATTAGTAATATTATTAACAGGCAATGAAAATTAACTACCACATGAATACGAAGTGTAATCTTATTTTGTATAATCATCACAAATCATTGATTTCCTTTACCTATTAAAATGGTAGCTTGTGGTGTAAATTATTTACCGATCAATTTTACATTTTATTTTCTAAAATATTAATAATTACAAAATATATAATATTGAATTTTTATTTTCTTTGCGAGTTTTGGTATTTAAAAAAATATTAATTCTATGTTTTTGAATTGAATGAATTTTAAATATGAACATTGTTTTTAAAACAAAATCATGTATTTTAATCTGAAATTATGTTCATTATGTAAACATATTCCTGCTCTAAACATGAGATTTTTCTTTTACAGAAAGGTAGTGTGTAAAATTTAAAAAATATTCTGTAACAATATTGACTAATTTAAAAATAATTGTCAGTTTTCTTTGCCAATTCTTTTTCTGACTCTTATTATAGAATTGACGGATAATACATTTTTAATTAAATGTACCATCTTTTATTGTTAAACCTTATTTTCATTTTCAGAAACAAACAGCCGTATTCTGAAAATTGTAATATTGCTATTTCTGTATCTTGACAGTTATTTTATAACATTGTAATGCAGTTAATTTTGACATTTTAAGTTTGACAGATTTGAAATTAATGAATTCAATCAATCAGAAAGCTCTAAAACGTAAATAAACGAAAGTAAAATAAGTTATTCATAATATGTGAATAACTTAGCGTTTGTTTACGTTTTAGAGCTTATCTGATTAATTGAATTCGTTAATTTCAAACCTGTCAAACTTAAAACGTTAAAATTAACAGCATTATAATGTTATACAATAACTGTCAAGATACAGAAATAGCAATATTGCTATTTTCAGGATAGGTCGAAATATTTATTTAATTTAAATGAATAAATAAATAAATAAAGAAAAAAGGACAAATATATAAATAAATAATAATATCTCCCATAGTCGCAAGATGTCACTTTGCAAATATCAGTTGCCATTCTATTTTGGTCTATATTCTGTGGTATTGATTTTCTGGGTCTGCAGCCAGAAGCGGCGATGGAAGAGCGGGCGGTGAAGCGCCCCACACGGAGATAGAGATGTCGCATCCTGACATCAAGCAGGAGGGCTCGGAGTACCCCAGAAAGGCCGAGCAGCGCGGCGGTGAGCAGTGGCTTCATTATTGATGTGACCTTAAGAGGCTCTCATACTTTCAATATTGGCATTAGTTTAATCACTTCCCGCTAAAAATGGCGCTAGTTTCGCTCAAACATGTATTATTTAAGCACAAAAAACGATATCGAGAAATATACAATACTATAAAACAAAATAGAAATGTACAAACTTTAACGCCTGACCTTTTAACTGCGTAGTGCTACATACGTAACCCTTTCTACATGAACGTAAGTTTTGCAAGTTTGGCGAAATTTTTCTGTACAATAATTATTCGATCCTTATATTAGAGATGTGACAAAGCCGACCATGCAATGGATATTGTTTCTTTCTGAAATTTCACTCAAAATTTGCTTTTTTATGCTATTTTTCTGATTTTTAAGAAAAACATTTTTTTAAGATCTCCATTACATGTAACATTATGTTATTATTTTTTCTTTAGCGTTGAAAAATTGTATGACGTGTGTGAATTTTCACTATATTTTTTATTGTTTTATAACATTTTGTCTAATATCAATGTTAAATAATTCAAATAAAAACCATTTAATAAAATTATGCGTGTACTTATGTATGCGCGTTAGAAGTTATACTTAAAAAGTAGAATAAAGACAAAATAATAATAATAATAATATTTTCGTTGTCTGTCCGTAACTTACTGGAAAGACGACTTTAGATATTTAGAATGTGACAAGCAATCAGCGCTCAACTCATGTTGCGCGGTCAAGCAAAAGTTATTATTAATTACTATACAGTCGTACACCCATAAAAATATGGTTAAGTATAAAAAGAATATAGAAATAAAAATATTCTGAATTACCTTTTCAAAACGTAAGACTTTCATGAAAGTAACTTATATCGAATATCTAAAATTAATTCGCAAAAATAAAAGTCAAATAAAATGATAATCATCCGTATTCTGAACTAAGCAACATTGCTATTTCTGTATCTTGACAGTTATTGTATTACATTGTGATGCCGTTTTTTTGACGTTTTATGTTTGACAGGTTTGAAATTAATGAATTCAATCAATTAGAAAGATCATTATTCGTAATTGTGAATACATTAACATTTGTTTTCATAAACAGGGCTTTCTGATTGATTCATTAATTATTTCAAACATGCCAAACTTAAAACATCGAAATTAGTGTCAATATATTGTTATACATACCTGTCAAGATTGGGATAAAGATCTGACATCCCAATATTTTCAGAATAGCACAGATTAACTTTATAAAGTATTATATATTTATCAAATTTCTGAAGGGTGATAGTGCAAAATGATTAAACTTTTTTTTGCTTGTATTGAAGCGAATTTATTTTTAATATTCTACATAAGTTACTTAAATAACAATCAAAAACGGAACATATAAACGTAAAACCTTATGATTAATAAACATAATAACAAAAGATATAAATCATAAAATCTGATTTTGAAAACTGGAGAAAAACGATTATTTGAAAAGATCAACAACTGACCATAATAAACGATTATAAAAAACATTCATGCATGTATGCGGTAGAAGTAATATTTAAAAACTAAAATAAAGACAAATTATATATTAATGATGCTCAAAGTATTGAGTTGTATAAATCTACACTGATCATTGTCTATTACTGTATTGAATTTTATGAAAAGAATGAAAACTCATACTTACAGAAATGTAACCTCAAATATCTAAATATAATAATTTGGTTGTCTATCCGTAACTTGCTGGAATGACAACGTTATATAATTAGAGTGTGACACGCAATCAGTGCATGGCTCACGATTATTTAAAAAGTATAATAAAAAACGATTAACGGAACATATAAACGAAAACAAAACGATTCATTAAAACAGGGTATTTAAATAATACAACATATAAAGATGTTATAAAAGGAAAAAAGAAGGATTCATAAGATCCGATTATATGAACTGGGGTAAAACGATTCATAAAAAATATCGACAATTGACCACAATAAATAAAAATATATAACGACGGACGACAAAAATGGAGCATATAAACGGTTCCTTAATAGCCGGAGGATAAATTAATAATCGGGTTTTGCAAAATGATTTAATAAGTTTATATGTTCAATTTAGTCGCCCGACCAGAGTTGCCAACAGCGCTTGGCCTAATATCGCCGTTTCCTATACATAAAGTAGCCTAAAGTAGCCCAAACGCCAAAATATCAATATGAATAAAATAAAATGTAATTTTTATCAATTTATTTATAACATATTTATAATGTATTGATAAATAGGCCTAAGCCTAATATAAAAAACTGTAATGTTCGTTAAAAGAAAGTAAAGTAAGTAGATAGGTAGCATTTTAAAAACACCGGAGACGTACATTTTGCTACCAGCGTGAAAACTGACCATGTGATTGGTTGGTTGAAAGTTGTTGCAACACACCTCTTACATTCATATAGGTACGAATTCTAAGAATAGCGATCAGCATGGGTAGTTGCAGGCGATTCCTTAATTTTATTTTAATTGTCCCCATTACGCTTAAAATTCTTTCAATGACAGCGTTACACAAAGGTAATTGTATTTTTTTTCTTAATTATTTGCGATTCGGCTGATTTAAATAACTTGTCTCTGAAGTAGCCTAGTAGGCGACCAGTCGCCTTTTAGATTTTTTCGTCGCCGATTCTCGTTCTGAGTAGCCTAAATGGCGAAAAATCGCCTACGTTGGCAACTCTGCGCCCGACAGCAAATACGAAAATCGTGTACTAGGACCTCTTAATTGAAAATATTTTTCAAAACAAACAAACTCAAAACAATATTATATCGTTTTACTGAAAATTTTTCAGTTAAAATAAAAACACAAAAAAATGCCGGTTCAAAAGATTTCACATCACTATTTCGTGAAAAAATGACAATTACCGTTGAGTAAAGAAATAGACGGAGTATCTTATTTCATTAAAAATATTGTTTGCAGGTAAAAGAAAGGACAAAAATTCAGTGTATATACAGAACAAAGTCTATATATCATATTGTTTCAAGAAAACAGATAAGAATAATGGAAAAAAACATCAGAATCAGCCCGCAAAAACAAACAAAATTTGACAGTTGTAAAAAATAAAAATGGCGACATTCAAATTCAAGTATTTTTAATACATTTAACAGTTATTTTCTGCATTTACCGTTGTCCCCGCGATATGGGATTTCTAAAATGCATTCATTATACGGATATCTTCCCTTTATTAACACTCAGGCAAAGTTTACGCAGCATTTTAAGATATATTCGTATAAACTAGCGGGAGCGTAACCTGACGACTGGCGTAGTTGGTGTCCAACCAACGACTGATTTGAAAGAAAAATGATCTTTTAACAGACTATACGATTTAATTAATTCAAATTTTTGTGTATGAGGTATAATATTTTGAATATTTTTATATTAATGACAGTGAAGTTTTCTTAGTACGCATGTAAAATTTAATTAAAATAATCAATGTTTTAATGGTTTTTTGGATGCTGCAATATAGGAGACGGAAAGTGAATTTTTATCTTTTTGTAAACGTTGTATTTAACAACCTACCCAAAAATAATTATATTATTTTCCCCCAAACTTTCTGTTTGAACTTCTTTTATTCAATTTATTAAAAAAATATACGGTCTTTACGTGGAAATATTTCGAGAAAAAGTGTACCAAAGATAACTCTATTGCTAGAAAGATTAAATAGGGCTTCGGGATTATATTTTTTTTGTGATAATAACAAAGTATTTTTTTAACTTTTTTTAAACAAATGCTTTAATAGTAAATGGACCTTTCATAATAAAATTGATTGAATGCATGGTTAGCTGCAATTTTGGCAATAAGATTCGAAAACTTTACACTAAATTGACTCTCCAGACAGCAAAAACGTGAATCATGTACTATGGCGCCTTAAAGATGTATGAAAACGAAATAGTCTAAACTGAGGTGGCCAAATGGATCGAAAATCTTAAGCAGTGCGCATTTCGTGTGACAGATGCCACAGATAACACGCTCTCTATCAGATGAATGCTTGGGTGTCGGGAGATGTGCTTTGATTGAATTTGAAGCGTAATGAAAGTGGCGGTCTGTGGGAAGATCAATGCCCATCTGTCGAAACATGATCTGGCACATTTGTGTGTGGTTTTGTCCTTGATTTTAGTTTTTTTTATTTATTCACGCCTAAACAGATCAAAAGGCCCAATTACAGAAGCGAAACACATCACAAAACGCCCAGGCTTGAGTAAATCGAATAGATTAATTGTGACCTCACCGGGAGTCGAAACCGGAGCCCTCGGTGTGGGAGGCCAGTTGTCATACCCACTGGGCTACCAGGGCCGCTTGGAGATATGCAGTATACATTTAATTACTATGTATTACTTTTTGAAGGTCATCTATAATATCAAATATCATTCAAGTAGTATGGTAATCCACAATCAATTAGTAAAGTAATCCGTAAAATCCACACAGAACTCGACTAAAATTAAAATAACATAAAAGAAATATTAATACCAAAAATATTTACATTCCAGATGTCCAGACAATTGAAGATTCTTTTTCGGAAAAGCCATCTGTGTGTTTCCTCGCCCCTGGAAAGCAGGCGGAATTGGAGACCGTTTCCAAAGTAAAAAACTTTTCAAGCAGGTGCACACTCACTCCCGCTAGTGAGAAGGTATATTCAGGTTCACAATACTCGGCACAGTACACGGGCAAGCAGAAAGCTCCCTTAAGAACTCAGGAAGTGTCACGTGCTGGGAAGAAATCATTTGCTTGTTCACATTGCAATTATTCATGCAATCGGAACTCACACTTACAAAGACATGCTCTTACGCACACTGGAGAGAAACTGTATGCATGTACGTAGTGCAATTATTCGTGTAATCAGAAGTCATATTTTGAAGTACATGTGCTTAATCACACTGGAGAGAATCCATTTTCATGTTCACAGTGCAAATATTCCTGTAAACGTAAGTCAGACTTAAAAGTGCACGTGTTAAAGCACGGTGGAGAAAAACTATTAACATGTTCCCAGTGCAATTATTCATGCAATTATTATTCAAGCCTCAAGGTTCATTTGCTTAAACACACTAGAGAAAAACTTTTTTCATGTTTGCAGTGCAATTATTCTTGCAATCGGAAGCCACACTTAAAAAGACACGCTCTTAAGCACACTGGAGAGAAACTATTTTCGTGTTCAATGTGCAACTATTCGGGAAATGATAAATCAAACTATCAAAGACATTTGCTTAGACACACTGGAGAAAAGCTATTTTGTTGTTCACTGTGCAATTATTCGTGCAATCTTAAATCATACTTGCAAGTTCATGTGCATAAGCACACTAGTAAAAAACTGTTTTCTTGTTCACAGTGCCATTATTCATCCACTAAAAAATCACACTTACAAAGACATGCGCTTAAGCATTAAGTGGAAAATCTCTTTTAGACCAGAGACGAAAAATGTCAAGAGTTAGACCACGGGATCAGGCCGCTTTAATGTGGAAGACGAAGATAGTATATAAAATGCTCATGTTTTAAGAAAATGGTGTGTGTAACGGACAGGATGAATGATAGCCCTGAAAAGGGCTTCCTCAAAGAAGATGACATTGCCGAGTTCCATGGTTCGCTGCGGACACCGATCAAGGTGGACCTGTGACGTCATCTTATTCACGGGCGACCGGGCAGGACGCCGGTGCGTCATCACCACCCTGAGGACCGTAAAGACGGGTCCTATGCCTTGATAAATTTGTGAACAAATTTATGTATGAAAATTTATGAAAATAAAATAGTTGTGACATGTTTTAAATTATTACATATTATTGTAAGAACCTAAATATTGACATATATTAATGTACTTTGTCACATGTTTATTTTCAATAAACGAGAAAATCGCTGTTGCGATAGACCGGGGTGGTGAGTGTAGCCAACTGTATGGCATAAAGACAGATATAAGAAATATTATTGAATATTTCCGAGTGACGGCCAACTGTATGGCGGAAAGACAGATACAGGAAATATTATTTCCTACGGCTAACTGTATGGCCTGACAGACAGAATTACGAAATATTGTTTAATATTTCTACATATGTATCCGAGGACAGAGAGTTGGTATGCGAAGGAAAAACGGGCTGCAGACCGATTGTTTCCGACAAGTCGCGAAGCCATATCTTGTCAGATCTCGGAGAAATCTACATATAACTAACAGTGTTTTATAGGCCTAGAGACGGGGCTCATCACTAATAAGGTCCCGGGCGCGACAGCCACCGAAAAACGGTATTTGTACCAACAAATACGAGAATTTTCGACCCAAAATTGATTTTCTTATATTTACGAAAAACGAGGGTTTTTTCAATAAAATTGATATCAAACCATAATATTTTTGCTAAACAAAGCCATTTAGACTAAAATCTGAAAGAAAATCATGTAAATAAAAAAGTAAAATTTTTCACATTTTTTACGTAACCACTATCGGCAGTGGTCCAATGTCGATAAGGGTCATTTTTCAGTCAAAACTTTGAAACTGTCTTACAGACGCTACAACAGCCGGATCAACTTAAAATATTTTTTGTTGAATTCCTTGCATAAGAATCTAAGGAATTGCCCATTCAACATGTTTTTACATACCTACCTTGTCAGGGGCGCACCTGAAAAATAAATGAAAATTAATTTTTTGCGACCCACTTTGAAATATTTATAAATGACTGAAATTTTATTGTACATAACTAAAACTGATATCAAAAGTTACACCCATGTGGGCTCTTTATAAACTGCATTAACAAACATGTATAAACCATAGTTAACAAATTTTATAAATTTAATTGTGAAATTTTCCTGAGCAAATACCGCTGCGATCGGTATATATTTTTTGATAAAAAATTAACTTCGGTCTTGCGGGTCCAGGCAATCACGTCATGCTATAAGCAAGACATAGCACCATGTAAATGACGTGATGAAAACCCCGGGGGGGTGGCGTAAAAATTCTAAATAATTTTTGAATTCTGTAAATAAAACTTTCCGAGCTATTTTTTAGACAATTTCGCGTGCGCGAACGCGCGATAAAAACTCTCTGTGATTGGCTCCCGGAAATAAGCCGGGAGGTATTAAATTTGTGTATAAATTAAACTTCCGTCGGCGTACAGATTCATTCCGTTCCGTGCTTTATACGCCGTCTGGACCACTTCTTCTGACTTTTACTCAACACCTCTGACCTCTGCTCTACCTACTGTTTTTGGATTTTGGAACTTCAACTGGACTACCTGCAACCGGATAATTCACTTTTGTGAATATTTAGAACAACCACTGTCAGCGGGTTTACGATTACCACTGTACAGTCTTGGTCTGTTCTACGAGTCAAGTACGGGAGACCTGCGCATCATATCTTCGCGTATTCTGTACGGAACAGTGTGTGTATCAAAAATGGAGCGTAAGTATCACTCGGTGAAAGGCAAGCGATGCCAAAGTAGTCGTTATTGAGAAATATAAAATCCTTGTCAATAAGTAATGATTATTGTTGTATCCTTTTATAGATTATTTTCACAGCGGCCGCGTGCGGCTTTTAAATATTTTGAAATGTTTGCCCTTGTTAATGTAATCAACATACAATGGGAGATCGATGAACATTTCTATTTGCTCAAGCGTTTATTTAAACATAGTCACATTAGGAATTATTAATTGTTGCATTTTATTTCTTTGAAATTAAATTCAACCGTGTTTTTTGAAAAAAAATTATTTCTTTCTATGTATACACATATTCCCACCAAACAAATTAAGATGATCTTTATTCCGAGTACTGGTGTAACCCACAGAAGCGTATCGTAAACAACAATGGCGACTCTGAAGATGAAATTGAATTTCTTGTTTTTACGTTGTAGCTAGCTGGTGGCGATTGAGTTTTCCCTTTATGATGATGAGACTACTCCGTTGCAATAAGTGTGAGGAAATACTGAAGCTGTTGACCTAGGTTCAGTAGTCACTCCTCTGAGGGAAAAATGAAAATAAAGTTGTACAAAACAAAAAGAGGACCCGCTAGTCCGAAAAACCACTGCATGTAGACATAAACCACGATAGATATCAAGCTTATGACGTTACATGAACAGATTTAAAAAAATCTTGTCTACTGAATTATAGATGAAAATAGCTGGTAAAAAAATACCAGCACACAATAGTCACACCCCGCTGGTAGGCTTCCCAAGAATTTCCCAGCGGAATACCCACACCCGAATAAAAGATCTGAAGCACTATACGTTGTTTGCAGTTCTGAGAAGGTCAGTGTTTCCGAAGAAAACTCCACCTATCCCCTTATCAGATCCTCCTGACTATCGTTTATAATGGGACATTCTTTTAGCAGGCGCTCCGGTGTGTGCCTCACGCGGCTGCACGCACAATTAGCAATTAACTGCAAACAATGCAATAGCTTCAATCATAAGTGGGACAGTATATTTTCTCAGTGAAGGTAAGCATCACGCACAATTAGTATCGATCTTAATATAGTATCCTGTCTCGTAATTTGAGACTCTTAAAACTGATGTACCAGTATACCATGCGATGCCGAAAATGGCTTTACATGGATTAAATGTATTAGAGAGGGGGCTATTCATAATTATTTGAGCGATATTTCGTATCAGCGTTTAATATGCAGTGAACTTTACTATTCACAAAGTCACAAGGTTTCTTACAAGTATGACACGTTATATGCACACCGTCGTTTGAAGGCATTAATAATTGAAATCTAAATAAATAAACGATCATTTTTTCCCAAATTTAATCACATTTAACAAAACAAATATACAAGATTCTTACGATCTAAGTAAATTATATTTTTTTCCCAACATATGGCTACGGCTTATTCGTTAAAAATAAAAACAAATAAAAATAAATCTTTTGTCAATTAAGTTACAGGAATATTATGGACAAATAAATTAAACCCATATTAATTGTTCGAAGAATATTTTTTCTTCTGAATGAAGGTTTGAATGATGACATTATTATTAAAATGAAATACAAATCACTTTTTTTTTCACCACTTAATTAGATATAAAAACTACATGTTTCGAGAACAATGTTCTCTTCTTCAGGATTGTTTGTGTACTAAAATTGAAAAAGATAAACCATGCAAGTGTGTTACGGCGTAGGGTGGGTGAGGGGTGGGGGAGGTCGGAGGTGTTAATTTTGGAATGTCAACGCCATCCTTGCCCTTGGCAAGGAATCTTAAATGGAATAATAGTCAATGGCGAGTTGTCTGGTTAACCAGACAAAATTTGTGCATTTATGTTTTGTCCAATATGCTGAATAAGATAAATTGGTTCTATCAAGGTGAAAAAAAAAAACTCATCTTCGCCGGTCAGATCAAGGAGTTTTTTTATGTTGGCTTTCGATAAAATGTTGAGACACAATTAAGAAATGAATGGTCTGTTATGTATATTGAGCAACGGTTCTAGAAATAAGATAGTAATTTACATTATTTAATGCAGAAAAATAATAAATATACAAATTTGTATCTTAAAGCAAGTTCGTCAACACAATTTTCATAGATGTTCTCCAACGAAAATTAACAGCGATTTTATGTTAGTACCCTAAAGACATGAAGATTAAAAATAAAAGGTGGGGAATAATTAAATTAAAATTAAATTTAAAGAATACACCAGCAGAAGATTATTTACAATCATTTTTTGCGTTGCAATAATTAGAACATTAATTATAAAGATTATTCCGCAGCGTGTCCTCAGCACTGTGCTCAGATATCCAGCTTCGCAGGTGACATTTGTGATGGAGATGCCTGATGGTGCTCCTGCTGGAATGCTGCGCGCGCAGACTATGCGTCCTCCTGCGTATGGATTTGCAGTGTTTTCGCCTCTTCAAATCTAACGAGATAGAATATTGGTCATCCACTATCATTGCCTGACCACAGTAACTAGAAAAATCCATGCCGTGCAGGTAGAAACGTCGGAGAAAACGGGCCTCGTACAATAATTAACAAATAAATTACACCCTACAATTCAGAGTTGTAGAAAAAATACATGCTCGCTACTCCACAAGGTGAGCCCGTTCTAAATAATTGGGCGACCGGTAGCCAGTCGCCGGACGCGGGAAACGTCTCAATGCCCCTCGAGCGAGTAGATTTATATTTGATTCTCGAGTGGAAGCCAGATTTAAAAATTCACTTCGAACCTCAAGTTGCTACAGTTGCCACATCACAGTGCGTAAGGCCACGTAGCTATAATAATATTTTGGTCTGCACACTAGACTACACTGTGAATATAAAATACGTTTTCTCCAGTCAGACATAGCATGTACCTGTGAGTTTGATTCACGATTGCTCCGTAAATATGAAGACAGTTTCTCTGCGTGTTGCGCAAGCTTGCGTCTTTTTTAAGATGGACTTTTGATTGCAGGAATAATTGTGAACATGGAGACAGTTTTATGTATTGTGCGAAAGATTGTGTCTTTGAAATCTTGATTTACGATTGCACGAATAATTGCACTGAGAACATGAAAAGAGTTTCTCTGCATTGTGCGTAAGGGCATGACTTCGTAATTGGAACTTATTATTAGATGAATAATTGCATTGGGAACATGAAAACAGTTTTTCTGCTTTATGCGTAAGCAAATGTCTTTGTAATTGTGATTTATTGTTAGACGAATAATCGCACTGCGAACATGAAAACGGTTTTTCACCAGTGTGTTTAAGCATATGATCTTGTAAGTATGATTTACGATTGCACGAATACGTACACCGTGAACATGAAAACAGTTTCACTGCATTATGCGTAAGTGCATGTCTTTGTAAGTGTGATTTATTATTGGATGAATAAATGCACTGTGAACATGAAAACCGCTTTTCACTGGTATGCTTAAGCACATGAACTTCAAAGTAAGATTTACGATTGCACGAATAAGTGCACTGTGAACATGAAAACTGTTTCTCTGCATTATGCAAAAGAACATGTGCTTTTAATTTTGATTTAAAATTGCATGAATAATTGCACTGTGAACATGAAAACAGTTTTTCTGCATTATGCGAAAGCAGGTGTGCTTTTAAGTTTGATTTTTGGTTGCACGAATAATTGCACTGTGGACATGAAAACAGTTTCACTGCATTATGCGTAAGCGCATGTCTTTGTAATTGTAATTTATTGTGTGATGAAAATGTGCACTGTGAACATGAAAACATTGTCTTACCAGTGTGTTTAAGCACATGATCTTGTAAGGATGATTTTCGATTGCACGAATACTTGCATTGTGAACATGCAAAAAGTTTCTCTGCAATATGCGTAAGCGCATGTCTTTGTAAGTGTGATTTATTTTTGGATGAATAATTGCACTGTGTACATGAAAATGGTTTCTCACTGATATGCTTTAGCTCATGAACTTGAAAGTTTGATTTACGATTGCAAGAATAATTGCACTGTGAACATGAAAATAGTTTTTCTCCAGTGTGCTTAAGCACGTGCTCTTGTAAGTATGATTTACGATTACACGAATAACTACACTGGGAACATGAAAATAGTTTCTCTGCTTTATGCGTAAGCGCATGTCTTTGTAAGTGTGATTTATTATTGGATGAATAATTGCACTGTGAACATGAAAATTGTTTTTTCCCAGTAAGTGAGAGCTCGTGAATTTTTAAAAAAGCTTTCTGCTCGCTCGCGTCTGGGCGCAGTGCCCGCACACATGTGAACACTTCCTCACCGGCGGGAGGAAGCGTGCGCCTGCTTGGGGAGGCGTCGAAAATGGTTTCCAGCTTTAACAGCTTTCCAGGGGCAGACGATGACGCAGTTAGATTATCCGAAATATCTTGCATTCCCGAGAGATCTGCAATGTAAATATTTTTTGTCAGAATACAATGTTTCATGTTTTTTATACAGTTGGTAATTTGATTGACCAATGAATGGGTGTGAATAATGTACAAATAATTTCATCGAAAATCCGGATAGTATTTTAATATTACAGGACTGTGTGACGTTACAAAGACGTGCACATGATCACTCTGTCCATATATCCGCCCGTCCGTAACTTCGTATAACGTCCGTTATTTCATTCGAATTAACGGCTAAAAAAACAAAATAAACAGCTTGAGATGGAGCTTGAGCTCCGGGCTAGCAAACGCGAACCGGCCACCTAACCCATGTTGCTACCGCCGCCTTTCCGTGGACCCCGCCAAAACACGCTATAAATATAAACTAGGGCTTAGCAAAGATGCGAACCAATGTTCGTCATTTTTTACGGGTTATATATAGCTAGTAACTACAGCGGACGCGTAAGTATATCCGAGTAAAGTAGTAGAGTGAGTTTGCTGGGCAAGTATCGTGCGTCTACGCTGCCTGGCGAGATTTTCATACACAGCTCCGTTTGAAATGCTAGGCCGTAATTCGACGAGCGTTTCGCGCGCAAATAAGGTCCAATCAGCGACTAGCTAGCGAAATACAGGGATCTAGCCCAAAAATTTACAGTTGATCATGATGAGTCTGAAATAACGGAGCCCGGGCAGACATTTTTAAGAGAACTGTAATAACTTGTCGCGCCTGGCCCCAGCAAATGTTATTTCCCGACGTGCGATCTACTGGAATTACCAATATGTACGTTATACAGGACAGAAAGATCTTCATTAGAGTGATTGTCAACGCCCGGAGGCCTGACAGGGCATACCACGAAGAAGCCCATATTCTTCTTCTTATTTTTCTTCCAGTAGGTCTATGGTAAAAAAAACTACGCTTCCGAGGTTGAGGGATAAGGACGAGGTCCAGCTATCCCTCCGTCTTTTCGGTGGTATTCCCGCTGGGCGTCGTCCAGAGGGGATCTCATTCACTGCTGTATGCACGAGTTTCTCCGATCCCGACAGAATCTCCTTCTGGATCTACTCCATCGTGCTATGTCCTCATTTTTGCAAGTTTTCCTCATGTCTACATTTCGGACACGACACGTAGAGTTTTTCCAGTAATAGATTTCGGCACTTTCGTTTCAGATGTTCTGAGGAGTTCTCTATTAGTTATTCACCCACAGTATTGTTACCAGCCCTCATATCTAAAATCATCTTCGGATAAGTTATACAACAAATGTCAATGCCTAAAAAATATTCTGTGACTATTAACAATCTTACAGTGCCATTCACTTTATCTATATTATATATTATTTATATTATGCTTCCCAAATACATAACCTTCAATAAAAATACAAGAAATCAAAACAAAAATTAAAAACCCAAATATAAAAGCAAACATGAATCGTTCATTATTTAAAAAACTTTGTATTGAACACTTGGGAGTAACTCTACATCTACCGGTTTCGATACCACTGTATCTTCGTCAGGACAGAGGCATACTAATGCGCACAGTTTTTGATCGGGCACACCCGTGTGTGTCCTTAATGTTACAGTTAACATTTTACAGAAGTCAGAAAAATTGAAAAAATATGCAAATTTTCAACTTCATAATTATTGATATTAATTAGGACATTGTTGCTTGAACATTATGGACTGACTGATTTTTCGTAAAACGTTGGACTATCATTACAGTAAAGTACGTCAAATATGAAAAATTCATTGCCTCTAATACAAGTAATCATAATAAAATCATAAAAAAACTTTCAATTCCAATTGGGAAAAATCCAGTCGGAATTTTTGCATAGTTTTTATCATTTTTGACTTGTAAGAAACAAACGAATTTTTCATATTCGATATAACTTACTGTAATGATAGTTCAATGTTTTGTAAAATATAAGCCAGAAATATTGAAAAAAAATGCAAGCTTTGATATTGCATAGCTCGGGTTAATCACTGGTTGCTTTAACGTTTTCAACTCATAATCAGGGCAGGAATCTATCTGTAAAGTATTGTGGACTAGCTCTGTTACACTCTGTATTATTATTATTATTATATGTGGGGTATAAAAGCAAAGGCAGCAATATCCAAAAAAAATAACGCCGACATCGAGGATTCCTAATTAATAATGTAACGTATTCGTGATTTTATAGGAAACATAGCCCATACATTTAGAGGAAACATGATTTTGGAAGGGATAGATACATAAAATCTAGAATTCAGTACATTTTAAATTAGTAATCCACGGCGACTGCGTTCAAAACATTTTTTATATTTTTTGAGAATCGCTGCCTTTGTTTTTATATCCCACATATAATATATTAATCTAAATAAAATTATTGAAGATCTATAATATATGAGGTCAAAACAACACTTTAAAACAGGTTGAAAAATAAGGTGACCAAATTTCTAAAAAAGATGCATAAACACACACGCCCATGTCATTACACGTACCGCATACGCTGACATCGAAAACGGCAGGCCGTCGCCCTCGATACAAAGGCCGAGGCAAGAACGCTGAGGACAGCAAACAGGCGACAAAGTAAGCCGGACCAATGACCGAGTACAAAGGCAATGTATAGCAGGGGGCACGGAGAGCGAGTTACACTAAAAATATCTACACGCGCGGCCGAATAAAGACGAAATCATCACAACCCCGAGCCTTTGTTCTGGATCATTATATAAATCGGCGCCTGCAGAGCCGAGTATCTCACTCGCCCAGGTTCATTCTTACGTCGAAGCGCTCCCTGACCGAAGCCTCACTTCTCGGGAGGCTACCTATCGAGCGGAAGCTCTCGTCATCTATTGATTCATTATTGTGTACCTATAATTATTGTACTTGTAACTTCTGTCGTTATTACGTCCAATAAATACTATTCAAACACCGCGACTTTTACATCACCAACAACAGCAGAGATCTCCGACTCTACAAACGGATTGGTGACCCATGAGTTCAACTCTATCCAAAACCGGAGGGCTCATCCACATCCAAATATACAATGCCGAGAGACAAGCCTAGTGCCAAGCTCTTACCATCAGGCACCTTCACATCTGCTTCCTGCTTAACCGGAGTCTCAGGTATGGCTCCTTGCTCCGAGGCCCATACTGCAGAGGTGGAACTCCTCGCAGTGCTGACAGAAGTGGACGGTTGAGATAACTGCACAGGGGACGGGACCTTTCCACCTGATGAAGTATTTATCATTTAATAACACTAACAAAAAGCTTAGCTAAAATTAAATAAAATTATGTAGCTTTTAGTACCAAAAAAGTTATGACAGTCAAAAAAGTTTAGTAATTCTCACCATACCTTTGGTCATTTAAATCATTTTATTTAAGGAAAAAACGCAAGCCACAGACCACGTCTAAATGTGAAAAAGTTAATTCGTAGATTTAAAAAAAGGCACATTTAGTGAAAATTATTTTATTCACCATAGAAAAATCTGGAAACTAATCATCTTCATCCATTAGTCTGGCAATTATGTCATTGCAAAAATAAACGTAATCTATCGCACGTTTCCTTCTCTTACAGAACCTAATCAAAAATACACTTTAATAGAAAATTTGATGAGTCTTTTCGTCAATACAATAAGATATCATGAAAAACCATTAATTCATTAAGGTAAAACAATCGTAATACAATTTTTTTTTAATTCAGACACTAACTACAGAATATTAAGGCTTTTAACAAAAATCTAAAGGGCCCTGTACACATTGGCCGAGATTGGCCCAATGCCGGCCAATACCGATGTGTTCGGGGGTCGGGGGGGGGGATTGTCGCGGGTTGGCGGACGTTAGCCGACATTGGCGCGCATAGGCGATGTTGTCGGTTTTTCGAGCACACATCACAGGAATCGCACATTATTCAGTTCGTCACCGTCCGCTGTCAGGGTTGTACGTTTATCGTATTTCGTTCTAAGAACGCTGAAATGTGCTACTATTAGTATGGACGGTAAATAATAATGTATACAGTGAATAAGATAATTTAGTTCGAAAATTTTGATTTATTCACAACTAAAATTATCACATTTTTTTAGTTTGATTCGTCAACGTACTGGAAATATTACATACGAGTTATTTTTTATTTTACATATATGTACGTATATACGGCTTTCAAGCCTTTTATTTAAAATTTGTACAAAATAGATAAACAATAGTGTAAATATTGATTATTTAAAAACATAAACAATAAAAATATAAAAATAGATATAAAAATGTAATTAAAATAGAAAATAAAACTATTTAATAAAATGAAATTAGAAATAGTAATTGCATATAAAAGGCGATACAATAGGCAAAATAATAAAGTATGGAAGATTAAACAATAAATATCTATTTAATGAAAACAATATACCTACGTGGAGTAAGAATATTGTTAAGGAATAATAATTATAATTAATAGGCGAGTTAAATAAAAATACGCTCTTTTTTTTCATTTCTATAAATGCAATATTTTAGATTGTTCTTTAGAATTTTAAGTGCTATTGAAGATCTAAAATTTAATGTTTCGAAGTTGCAGACATATTTGCCGCAACTTAACGGGGCAACACAACTCTGCAACACAAGTTGAATTTTTTTCCTTTTGCTTTAATCAATAGATGTACTATCAGAGAATATGCTTGTAAAATTAAAGAGCGAAATTTAAATATTTATCTAGTTATAGCTTATAACAAATAAATTGCCGCGGCAGCGCGATTACGTCCAACTCAAGTGCTTAACCAGGCAGCAATGAGCCATGCACTAATGTTTGAACACCTGTTGGGCTTTGGGTAACGTTGGCGCTTGGCCGTGGTTGGCCCAATGTGTTCTGGGGCCTTAAGTAGTTACTCTATTCATTGTTTCTCTTTTATCTATGAATTGCGTCAACCATAGATGAAACATCTCAAATGTCAAATTTTACCCTAAATATTTGGAAAGCTTTAAGTAAAATTTAGCCTATCCATTTTTAACGGTCACGTCAGGTGTGAGCATTTCACATCACTAAAAATTAATCAACAATGAACCAACTCCTCACCGGCGCGCTGATTAGCCTTCCTGGAGTACTCCGAGCACTCCTGCTTGATGTCAGGAAACGGTATCTCTATCTCCACGTAGGGCGCTCCACCGCCTGCTCCTTCATCACCGCTCCCGGCTGCAGACCCTGGCTCGAGCTTGATGGCAGGAATATCTTGCTCAGCGAGGTTCATGGTTCTGGGTTGGTCCAGCGAGCACGAGACGCGGTCAGCAAATGGCGATCGTTAATTGAATGCCGACCATAGACACGAGCGTTACATACGTAGGGATGTGCGTTGAATGGACGGACTAGTTGAAATCAACCGTTGACGTTGCATCGACGCGTCGACGGTTTACGTTTATCGCATGGACTAGTTGAATTCGTAGACGGTGGATGGCGGACGCCGTGGACGGTGGACGATTCGAGATTCAACGTAATGCAAAGCAACGAGCGAGAGCAAGACAAAACGTCTCCGTTTATTTCTCTCTCATCTCTCGCTGTCGACTTGTAGACGCCATAGACGGCTCGACGGGTAATTTCATTTCATAAAGTGCAGATCTGTGTACACGAACTATGACAGAGATTTGAAATTTGAATGTATGCGTAGATAGAGATAGGCTTAATAAGTTATTATCTATTATTTTTTACTTGATTTTTTGCGATGTGCACGTGCAACGTTTCGGTGAATTCCCAATTTTACGCTGTATAAAATAAAACAATTCTGTTTAATTATTTTATTTTTTATTGAACTATCATAACAGGCCGGCTAGATATTTTACTAAAATCAATATATTATTCGATCGATCTCGACTTCTTATATCTACCTGAAAAGGGATGGTAAAACTTAATTATTGTGTTATTTCGTTACTTTTCAACTTTAGCATATAAATGATAAACAAACTTGTAGGGAATAAAATTTTCTATACCTAACTATGGTCCTTATTCAGGAGTCCAACATTAATTATTGTATATATAATATAATCTTGAATTTAGGTTTAATTAATTTTTATTTAAAATTCCCTTTTTTCAACTTTATAGATAAAACAATAAATCTATTATAATTTTGTTTACACCACTTTTTATTGGTTTTTTTATATGTTCCGGGAACAATGTTCCTTTTCTCAGATTGAGCCTTAAACTAAAGTTGACAAATAATAAAGATATATTTATTTATTAATAATGTCACCACAAAGTGAAAGCATGACTTTGAAAGATGTATTCTTCAATAAATTTCTAGATAACATCTCAAATGTAAAGTATTTTTAAATTTTCTATTTATTTATAAATTTATAGATAATAAATAAATGTAAAGGTTTTTATCATTTTATTTAACTTGTATTGAAACGAATGAATTTTTCGTAATCGATTTGAGTTAGTGTAATGATAGTCCAACGTTTTACAAAAAATAAGTCAGACACATTGAAAAAATTCAAACTTTGATGTCGCACATCTCAATAACTATTGATATTAGGTCATGATAGCTTTCGACTCAAAATCAAGGCAGGAATATAGTCCTGCGAGGTTATTAATGTTTTCCAAATAACCCTGTACACATGTAAGGATGTGTACCTAATATATTTTTTATACACACATTACTGCTTTGTACTTTATATTTTTAATCTGTATACTCATATTTTAATGCTTATACCCGATACTTTCACTGCTTAAATATGTAGTTTATATTTATATTTTACTGCTTACACCTGATATTGTTGCGTATACCTACTTCTTTCTTTATTATATATAGAAAGAAGTATGTAAAACAATATGTAAAAGCCTATAATTTATTTTATTTATTTATTTCAGTATATATACGCCCATCAGAGCATTTACATAAACATTGGGTAATACATGTCGGTAATGAGAAATATAAAAAGAAAATAAAAAATGTCATATAAAGAAATATAAAATGACATAATAACAGAAATATAAAAAGAGCTCTACAACTAAACTTAAACACAGAATCCATAATATCATAAATCTATAAATACATCATATTTTTTATAGGATTAGCGATAATTACAGAAATATAAATTAAGAATTATTTTTTTTATAGGATAAGAATACAAGAAAAGAGTGATAATTACATATATTTGAGGATTATTTTTAGACATAGAGGAAAGTTCATTGTTGATTAAGAATATTGCGAAGTGTATGTTTGAATTTATTTAAATTTGTGGAAAAAACGTCTAACTGTTCAAATCTGTTAACAAGTCTGGGAAGCCTTTGAAGTGGTGAATTAAAAAAGTAATTAGTTGTCGCAGCTTCCAAGGCAAACCCTGCGTAATTTCTGGTTACTCGGGATGGAACTCGAAAACAGATTCGTTCCAACAGTTGTGGACAGTCGATGTTCCCGTTAATTATTTTGTGAAAAAAGACGAGATCAGCTACAATTCTTCTTATTTCCAATTTATCAAGAGAGCAAAATGATCTTAAAAAGTTATAATCAATATGTGTTGATGGTAAATTAAGTTTATAATTGATAAAACGGAGAAATTTATTTTGTGTTCTCTCTAAATGTGACACATGAACAGCATATTGAGGGCTCCATACAACTGAATTTGTTTCTAATACTGGTCTAACCAGACTCTTAAATAATAGTTTAAATGTTCCAATATTTTGAAATCTTTACTTAATCTGAGTACGAAACCTAGGGTTCTTAAGCCTCTATCAACTGTGCAATTGATATGTGACACAAGAGAAAACTTATTGTCTACAATTACGCCCAGATCTCTAATTTCATCAACGACACTCAAAGTTATACCATTAATTTTGTAGTCATAGTTTACTATTGTCCGGGTACGGCAGAATCTCAGCATTTGACATTTGGAGATGTTTAAAGAAAGTTTATTTTCTTCACACCATTTCTGTAAAATATCCAGTGCATTCTGCAGAAGTTTGCAGTCGTGTTCCGTATTTATTACTCTATAGAGTTTCATATCATCTGCAAATAGCAAACACCTCACACCGGATAACAAAAGCATGGGGATTACATCATTAATGAATATAATGAACAAAATAGGACCCAGGTGGGAGCCTTGTGGTACCCCGCTTACTGCACAAAAGTAGTCAGACTCTAACTCAGCTATTCTAACAATCATTTGTCTGTTATGTAAATAACTCTCGAGCCAAGCTTTAATGTTACCCGAAACTCCCAAGGCATTTAATTTATCAAGTAGAACTCTATGAGAGACTCGATCGAACGCCTTGGAGAAATCTGTATAACAGCAATCTAGCTGGTGAGAATCTTTGAAGGCATCAAAGACATCGGCTTGTAAAGCAAGAAGGTTTGTTAGAGTAGATCTGTTTGGCATAAATCCATGCTGTAGAGGGGATATAATGCTGAATAAGTATTCTTTTATTTTATTTAGCAATAAAAGTTCAAATAGTTTTGGTATAGCAGATTGGATACAAATAGGTCGATAATTCTTAATATCCGAGTGGTTGCCCTTTTTAAAGACTGGAATAATATAACTCGTTTTCCAAATCTCTGGAAAAGTTCCATTTTGTAAAGACAAGTTAAAGATTTTACACAAAATAAATGATAATTCTTTATAACAATTTTTTAGAAAGATGGTTGGTACCTTATCAGGTCCCTGTGTTTTGTTTTCATCCAACGATACCAACCCTTTTTCTACTTCTGATTGGCTAAGAACTACATTAGGAAGGTTTATAGCATCGAATAATTGTGGTTGAACAGACGAATATGATCCCTGTGCAGAATTATCATATACCGACTTAAAAAAATCAGCAAAGAGATCAATAATTCTTTTGGGAGTGTCGACCCACTTATTATTTAAGTACATAGTCTTAGGCAAATCATAGTAATCGCTTTTAAGAGATTTAACGTATTTGTATAAAGATTTGGAGTTTTCTGGAGTTTGATCCTCAATTTTTGTAAGATAATGATTACGTAACTGCTTGGATAGAATACAACAATCTTTTCGAGTCTTCCTAAAAAGCATATAATCATGCACTGACCTAGTTTCTTTATAGGTTTTGTGTTGTAGTTTTTTTATTGTAATCAACGTAACTAATTCCTTTGAAAACCATTTAGGGTGAGTTGATATTCTGATTTTTTAAACGGTATACAATCATTAAAAATTTCATAGACTAAAGAATAAAAGTTTTCTATCTGGTTGTTTACATCACCGCCTATAGATATCAGATTCCACTCCACATTATTTAAAATTTGTTTTACTTTATCATAATTACAATTCTTGAAATTTCGTTTATATATATCACTAGTTTTGTTGATGTCTGATTTTAATGAGAAGGATATGTCTAATGGTGGATGATGAAGGTCAATTGGTAATAACTCATCTAAAGATAATTCAACTTTTAGATATTCCATGTTACTAAACACTAAATCGAGTATTCTATTATTTTTGTTACGTATACCATTGTATTGTTTGAATTCGAGAAAAGATGACATATTTAGCACTTCGATTTCATTATTGTTTTCTGGGGAGTTGACGACAAACATAGTATCATTTTCACACACCCATTGCAGTTTAGGGAGATTATAATCACCAGCCACCATTATTTTGGCTTCTGGAAACTTAAATATAACACTTTCTAATGCAATACAGTGGTTTTCATATACAGTATTATCAGAACAAGGGGGAATGTATACTGCGCACAAAATCAGACACTTTGTATGCAATGATATTTTCACGAATATTTGTTCTACATTGTTAACGGAATTTTTGATTATGCACGATCTATATTTATTCAGTACGGCTATTAAAACCCCACCACCTCTAGTTTTCGTAAAAGCAGTAGAATTATTAGGTACAGAGGAACGATCGCACCTATAAATAACAAAGTTTTTTAAAACCAGTTCGCCGTTTTTTATATTGTTGTTTAGCCAAGTTTCCGTCAGAATTATTGCATCATAATTAACACTTTGCATCATGGTTGATAAATATTCCAATTTAGTATTCATACCTCGCACATTTTGATAGTACACATTACACTTACGAAAGTTTTCTAGTTTTTTTGATTTTGCACAATTTTTGGAACCGAGTTAATATACTTTATGGCGATATTTTCCTCACCATTTTTCCTACGTAGATCTAATTCCTTCCATAAGTTATGAAGATCACTTCTTTGCATGGGTGTGAGATCTCTCTTCAATTTGATTCCATCCAATCGATTTAAAGATTTCAAGATGATAGATTTCGCTTGGGAAGAATCTTGAAATTCGACTTTCACAGGTCTGATATTGTCATTGGATTTCTTACCAAGTCTGTACATTTTATTGATTTTATAATCTTCATTAATATCTATTTTTTTCAAGACTCCTGCAAAACTATTCATGTCATCTTGCATACCGATAAATGTTTGGTCCGATTGGCTCTCCGGAAGATTGAAAATAATCAAATTTTTCGACCGATTTTTTCTTTCTTCTAGTTTTTTAATGGTATCTTGTACAGAAGAAAGTGTGTTGGATGGGATACTAGGGGTGCTATTTAATGATTCCTTAAGACAAGAAACTTGACCTTCTAATGTAGCCAAGCTTGCTGTTATCTGGCTATTCGTGGCCATTATTTCTGTCGTCATAGGAATTAATTTGCCGATCTGGTCCTTATTAAATTTATTTGCTGGGTCCATAATAGTAGCGATTAGTTTTCTTATAGCATCTTTATTATTCAGGATATATTGTTGGGCGTTCATGATCGTTTATTCTATCAGAAAAGGAAATAAACAATATGTATTGGCCGAATAAAAATATGTATTGGCCGAGTCGAACGCCGCAGCCAGTCCGAGTGTGTTAAGTACTACGCGTGCGCAGTTCTCGTACGGTCCGATAAGTGTCAGCCTTGATCAATGACAGTAGATTGATCAATATTCTTGCAAAAATGATCCTTATGTCCAATATTTTGAGCGATATTGTGTCTATGACTGAGTTTTCAGTTGTAGGTTTTTGGTATATTATAGGGATGGGTCGTCGACGTATTTACCGTCGACGAAACGAGACCGTCCACGTCCATCCATCGACGAGACGATCAACTAGTTGAATTCGTCAACTAGTTGATGCGTCAACTTCGTTACGCGGACGTCCCGGACGTTCTATCTAAACGTCGGGACGATGGTCAACTGTCTACGGTTCAACGCGACGCTTCTCGACGGCTCAGCCGTTGGCTATTTTTATGACGTTAATTTTTAAAATTTAAAGAAGTTCGAAGGAATATAGTTTCGGGGAAAGTAGAACCGCTACTTGTGCTTATTTGTAAAAATAAATATTTTATTATTTATTTGTTTACGCACATTATAGGCTTTTACATATTGTTTTATGTACTTCTTTCTATTTATAACAAAGAAAGAAGTAGGTATACACAGCAATATCAGGTGTTAGCAGTAAAATATAAATATAAACTACATATATAAGCAGTGAAAGTATTGGGTATAAGCATTAAAATGTGAGTTAATAAAATGGAAGGAAACAATGATTTTGCGTATTAAAGGCACCAGTTATGAGGTGCGGTAAAAAATCCTTTACATTTATTTATTATCTATAAATTTATAAATAAATACATAATTTAAAAATACTTTACATTTGAGATGTTATATAGAAATTTATTGAAGAATACATCTTTCAAAGTCAGGCTTTCACTTTGTGGTGGGTGACATTATTAATAAATAAATATATCTGTATTATTTGTCAACTTT
>JADDOH010000856.1:0-44058 GCA_016648135.1 Agrypnia vestita
CCAATAATAAACACGACACAAAAATGAACGCAGCAAAATAAGTCAAACATTAAATAATTAATCAAAAGCAAAACAGAAATGAAAACATAAACCAATATAAGGAAAAGTAGGTACTAAATAAAACATAGTTATAGTAAAAAATAATGTTATGACTAAATAAACCAAAATAAAGAAAAATATTAAATTATACAAGATAAAACAAGGTTACAGTAAGTAAACATACAGTTATATAAAAATAATTAATATAAGCATTAATTATAAAAAAAAACAAATTGCCAAATAAAGCAGAAAAAGATAAAAACCCAAATAGATCAAAATAGAAGTATAGAAATGAAGGAAAAAGGATGGGTGGCCGAAATTGAGGTTGATGAAGTGAGTGTATGTTTTGCGGTGAGGTTGCTAGTAATATATGTTTGAGTGGAGGGGGGAACACATATATTGTTTTATTTTTTTTTTTTTTTTTTTTTTATTTATTTAAAAATCCTTGTTTACAAATAAGATACTTAATACTAATTTAACAATAGAACATAAGATAAAACATAAGATAATTTACACATTTTTTTGTTTTGTTTAATTTGTGGATTATGCCACTCTACTAGGCTACGCCTGTCCCAGAGTGGCGTTATAGCACACAATTATAATATTTTTTCGAGTTCGTCAGTAGTATTTATTTTCATAAGGTAGTTATTATGTATCTATAGAGTATCAAGTGGAATGTTAGTGAAAGTTGAGTTAGTCATAAGTCCAAGTGTAAATATGTGTAGAATAATTGTTTAATGTAAAAAGGGTTAAAGTTTTGTTTAAGATTATTTTTTTGTTTTCCTTAATTAATTAATTAATTTATATAGGTATATATTTTTATTTAAAGACATTATTACGCATTTACAGTAAGTAAATTTTCAGTTGCTGTTCTACCTTTGGAGGTAAGCCAGTTGTTTGCTAAAGCTTTTATTTTATTAATTGAGTATATTCTGATTTCCGGGAAGTCTGTTTTAAATATGTTAAATATTTTAGGCCCTATGTATGAGTAATTTTTCTGTCCATGTGTGGTCTTAGTTTTTGGTATTTCGTCAAGGTTTCGTAATGCTTGTCGAGTATTATGTGAATGCGAGTTACTGGTTGCTGTTAGGTGGTTTGTGTTTTTAATGTAGAAGATGAGGGTAGACTTAACGAACAGCTGTCTAACGTCCAGTACATTAAATTCTCTGAATATTCTGTCTGATTGGTATGTGAATGGTTTCTTATTAATGACTCGGAGCAAGGTTTTTTGTGCCGTTATAGCTGGTTTTAATGTGGTTTTGTAAGTACCTCCCCAACTTGGAATCGCATAGTTCAAAAATGACTTGGCAAGAGCATAATAGATAGTTTTGAGTTGCTGTTTATTAAAAATATTACGTATGGATTTAAAAAGGTAAATGAGTTTTAAAAGTTTTCCCGATAATAGTTCAATGTGAAGTTTCCAGTTTAGGTGCCTGTCTATTATGATTCCCAAGTATTTCACACTATCTGCATTTTCCAAGGGGGTGCAATCACAGTTTTGGTGTTGGCAATCATGCATAGTCAATTTTAAATCGCTAGATGGCTGCCCTCTTTTATCTATGCTGAATGTCAAATACTTAGTTTTTTGAGATTGACTGTTAGCAAATTATTTTCCAGCCAGTGTTTTACTATGTTGCAACCCAGTTCAGCTGCTTTGAAAACAAGATCCCATGATGAAGCGTGGAACAGGAGTATTGTATCGTCTGCAAAAGTAACTACTTTCCCCCCGTTGTTAGCTTGCATAAATCGTTTATGTATAGGAGGAATAAAACAGGTCCTAGTGTACTTCCTTGAGGGACTCCGTATTTGATGTAATGTTCGTCACTTTTAGTTTTGTCAAGTTGTGTAAATTGTGTTCTGTCTGTAAGGTAAGTTTTGAACCATTTGTAACTTGCTTCCGAAAGTCCAGTCTGTTTTAGTTTGTGAAGCATTTTTTCATGTGAAACTGTGTCAAAAGCTTTCGTCAAGTCTAGTGCTATTGCTATACATTTTTTATTATTGTCAAGTTTGTCTGAAATATAACCAATAACTTCCTGTATTGCTTCTTGTGTACCCCGATTTTTTTCTAAATCCAAACTGGTTGTTGGCTAAAATTTGATTTTTTTCTAAAAAGTTGGTGAATTGATTACAAACACATTTCTCTAGCAGCTTAGATAGTAAATTTAGGATGGATATAGGTCGGTAGTTATTTGGATCGTCTTTATTGCCAGCTTTATGTACGGGTGTGATTTTAGCCGTTTTTAGTTGGGACGGGAAAATACCTTTTGTGATGCTTAAATTAAATATATGAACTATAGGTTTTAGTAATATTTCTTTGAACGATTTAATTACTCTAGCGGATATTCCGTCCGGGCCTGGAGAGCAGTCTATGTTCAGGTCATCTACTATTTTTTCCACATCTTTGTAACAGATAGGGGAGATCTCAAATTTGGGGAGATGGGGTCCGTTAGTTTTTATATTATTATAGTGTGACTGCTGTTTGTATTTATTTAATACTTTACGCGCTAGTGTTTCACCAATTGTGGAGAAGTGAAGGTTTAGTTTATCTGCTATTTCTTTCTTATCAGTGATGGTAGTGTTGTTGTGTACCAAAGTATTAATGTTACTTTTTTTATGTGTTTCAATACCATTTAATTCTTTTACGACATTCCATATGTTTTTAGTATTATTGTTTTGTTCGATTTTTTGTTTGTAGTGTTGTTCTTTCCTTTTTTTTATTATGTTGTTGCATATATTGCGGTATCTTTTATAATACTGATATAGTGAATGGTTGAATGGATGTTTTTTTACTTGCTGATGAAGTTGGTCACGTTTGTGAGTGCATTTAATTATATTCGGTGTTATCCAGGGTTTTATACATTTATTTATTTTTCTAACATAAGAGGTAGTATTTTTTTCAATATGTTTATTAAGAGTGTTTAAGAATCTAGATAAAGCTACATCCGTTTGTTTTTCTTTTAATACGTCTATCCAGCTTTCTGTAATTAGATCAGTTTTAAGTTCTTCGAAGTTTATTTGTTGGGTTTTTGTTAGATGTTGCTTACTTTGTAGTTTTGTGGTATTGCCGTGTAGCCCTAGCACAGTGCTGTAATGGTCGGTAATTGTTGATTTAATGACAGCAGTCTGTATGCTTAGTTTTGATTTTACATATATGTGGTCAAGACAAGAACCTGACTCTCTGTTTTCCCGTGTTGCTACGCTTATTGTTTCAAGATAGCCATATGCTGACATTAGACACTCGTATTCGTGTGCTTGTTTGTGTTTGAGACCAATAGTGTTGATATTGATGTCACCCGCTATAATACAAGTCTGATAAATGTTAATGTTATGTATGTTTTCTTCTAGTGAGTTAATAAATTCCGTAATACATGCGTTGCTAGGCGATCTGTAGATAGCTAGTATTGCAAGGGTGTTGTTAATTATTATTTTTAAACAATTTGCATGTAATAAGGTAGGTTCATAGATAGTGACGTTTTTTACTTGTTTATTTATATATACAACAACACCATCCGATCTGTTTTGAGAAATTTCTGTCCTGAATGGTTCATAATTGTTAATGGGTCTGAGTATGGTGTTGTCTGTCGTCCAACACTCAGTCAGGATTATTATGTCAAATTCCATGTTGGTGTCAGTTAGGAATATTAATAAATTGTCAAAGTTTTTTTCTAGCGATCGGATGTTCAGATTAAGTATTTTTATGTTGTATTGCCTGTTAAATGAAAGTGAGCATTTAGAGGCACAGTCTAGCGTGTCGGTTTTTATTTGCTTTATTGTATCTAAATTATTTATACATGAGAAAGCCATTTTTGCTTGGGAAGGTAATGTAGTATTCTGGCTTGTCTAGCTTTATTTTGCATTTAAGACATATAACCATATTTATTTTTTTGTATTGTGAGCAACTAGCACTTTTGAATTTATTATTTTTATGTTTTGGCCAACCATTATATATTGACGTTTTATAACAGAAGAACGTTTTTAATACCCTGAATTTTATATATTGTTTAACCCCCAAAATGAAACCAGTTAATTTTTGAGTTATAAAAGTAGTGTAGTGTAGTCATATAATCTTGTTCAAATCGTTATCATTTAATATTTTTATTATTTTAGAGTTATCTGTTGCGCGTACGTATATAAAACCATTACAATTAACCCACGAGTATTTATATTGCGTTTGTTTAGCGATATCGCGAACTTTTTTGTATAAATTTCTATTAGATTTGGTTAAGTTAACGTTAACATAAATTAGACCGGTGGAGTTAGTAAATCCCAAGTTAGCGGCAGTAAGACCCTTATGGCGCCGCGCCTCCTTTAACAGTAGATCTCTCTTTAGCTTGCTTCTGAAGCGCAGTACATGGATGGTGCGTTGAACGGCTGTGTGAGTTTGACCGGATACTGATAGCTGCGACGGCCTGGATTGGCCAACACCGCCAATAGTGACTGCATGATTGGAGGTGGCGGGTAACGTAATAGTGTGCGAGTATTCGATGTCATCCTCGTTCAGTTCGATATTGTAACATCTGGCTAAATTTTTGAATGTGTCGAACAAATGAGTTTCACTAATCGGAGGAAGGCCGTGGATTTCGATGTTTTTTGAACGCTGCCATTGTTCTTGTTGGTTCAATGTGTCCCTTTGTTTATTAAGATCAGTCTTTAGTAACTTCAGTTCCTCTTCAAGATTGTCAAGAGGTTTGATTCTCTTATCCAATTCAGACACCCTATTGTCTACTTCAACGATCCGGTTCAAGCAGAAATCAATCGATTTACTTATTTCGGTTTTTAAGTTCGATAATTCTGTTTTAAATTCCTGTCTAATTTTCGTGATTTCTTCGAGAATGGAAGCAATATTCTCCTCCAATGAGTTGTTTAAAGGCTTATTGGTGGTCTTTGTACTTATTGTGTCTTGGAAGAGGCTAGTGCAATTTTTTTTGCACTTCCAACTTTTTGATTTGTCACCAAGTTTTCGGAAGTTCCGTTCACTCTGGCCAACGCAGGAATAATGGTAGGTATCGTTGCAGACAGAGCAAGTTAACGCGTCCTCAAGCAATAGCGGGGATTCGCACTCCTTCCTCGCACAGTGCATGATTGCTTTTCACTTTATTGATTGTTTTTATTTATTATTATTTTTATTTACTTTATTACTCTATTGCACTTAATGTAGGTGGTTGAAACTAAATTATTATTATTGTCACTTTCTTGAGACTTATTGTTCTTCAAGTATATTTGCGATATTATTTATTCTAAACCTTCTCTTGTCGCCAAAATGAATTCACTAAATTAATCACAGTTCTATTATCAATGTACATTTATATCTTCCATAGCACTGTTGATCGAATTATTGTTTTAGAGACAGTTCAACACAGAGAATGATAGAACGCGTGTGTCAACAACCACTGACGAATAGTATATTATTTTCCACTATATTTATTTAATTTAATATTTATTAATTTAATAGTATATTATTTTCCACTATATTTATATCCACTATATTTATTTTGAATTGTTAACAATTCAAAATAAATATAGTGCAATAAAACAGTGTTGTGTTTACCCTCATTTTTTAAAATATTAAAAATGAATTTCCACAATGTTTGTTACAAACAAAAAACTTGAACATTTATATATTTTTATGGGAAAGTAGGTGTGGAAGTCTTTGGGTGTTCATGGGGCTTACGACCTATCGTACGGCTGGCTTAAGTGATCACTTTACACAATGTAACGTTCACTGTTCCAATCAATAAAATACACATCTCATTTAGTGACGTCTGTGTTTAATTAAGGGGAATGAAAAAGCTTTGGATGCCTATCGCGCTAGGGATAATTAGAACACACACGTGAATCGAGTTGTAAAACGTTGTACTCTATCATGGGTACAAATGTAAACGTTACATTGTGTCGAGTGATCACTTAAGCCAGCCGTACGATAGGTCGTAAGCCCTGTGAACACCCAAAGGCTTCCATACCTACTTTCCTTCTTTCCCTCTCTGCCGTTCTTTAATTCACAATAAATTTCGTTTGTGAGGATAGGTATTGCCTGCCTAACATAAATTGGCGTACGGCGACTTTGAAACCAAAACCCACCCCGCCCGCACCCGGCGGTAACCCCTCGCCCTGTCATTCAGTTCATTCTCGTATTTGAGCGTGAGCTGTGACACTGAATTATTATGTCCAAAACATCCAAAACAGTCCGGGATGGTGCAAGAACAATTGCCAATGAAGTATTAAAGCTTGCGACGCTGAAAAAGCAAATAATGGACCGATATTACCGTTTGACGGGTTGACGATAGAGCGGCCGCCATTACTGGTTTGTTTCTTTAGTGTTGCCCGACCAAATTTCTATTAAAGGCTCCAGCACCGGTCACCGGACATTCTGTACATTATGTATTGTGTGTAAAAAAATTACACCCTGGCAACTTCTGTTACGCGCCAGGGACGCCCTCCTTCGCACGCTAATTTAATGAATATAACAATTTGTATTAATTAAAATAAAAAAATAAATATCGTGACCCCAAACAGCAATTGTATGCTGGTATAAGGGGACAGGAAACACATTAAAATAAATGGGTATACACATTAAATATAATCACATTGACTTGTCAAACGGTTATCTCCTCTCCAACACGAGTCCATTCAGCCGTTTATTGAAAAGTCCCACACTATTTAATTCCTTTATGGAATTGGGGATCGCATTATACAAGTCGACCGCAGTGTATAAGAAACCATATCTCTCTCTATTAGTCCTCGGTACATTACTACTTATACAGGGTTATTTGGAAAACATTAATAACCTCGCAGGACTATATTCCTCCCTTGATTATGAGTCGAAAATGTTCAAGCTATTGTGACCTAATCTCAATAGTTAAGGAGATATGCGACATCAAAGTTTGCATCTTTTTTTTTCAATATTTCTGGATTATTTTTTGAAAAAGGATGGATTATAATCATAGTAACTCATATTGAATATTAAAAATTCATTCCCTTTGACACAAGTCAAATAAAAAACTACGAATTCCAATTGGATTTTTTCAGGGTTTTTATCATTTTATTTAACGTGTATTGAAACGAATGAATTTTTCGTAATCGTTATGAGTTACTGTAATGATAGTCCAACGTTTTACAAAAAATAAGTTAGAAATATTGAAAAAAAAATGCAAACTTTGATGTCGTATATCTCCTTAACTATTGACATTAGGTAATGATAGCTTGAACATTTTCGACTCATAATTAAGGCGGGAATATTGTCCTGCTAGGTTATTAATGTTTTACAAATAACCCTGTATACGTAATCTTTTTTTAATATAAGCTAATGATAAACATTGTATCATTCATTAACTAAATAAAGATGTATAAATAAATAAATAAATATCTTTATTCCTCCATACGCCATCTCTCCCGCGAAGTATTTAGAAATTAATAATTATTACAAAGCGAATCCATTGTCCGAAACCGGCCCAAAATTTTGGGCCAAATTAATTCGCATCGCGAGCAGTGTGCGGGGATTTATTAATCATGGGAATAATAAGCCAGCCGCAGTGTCGTTATATTAATGACCGCAGCGCCCCGCCCCCCTCCCCTAACCGGCAAGACGCCCCCCCCCCTCCCCCCACGCGGCCCAGCAAGGGGTTGTCAAGTCCCGGCGCCCGCGGCGCACTGCAGCGCGCAAGGGTCGCGGACGTGAAATTGCCCCGTTTTTAGCCCTCGAGAGGCCTACAGCTAAAATGCCCCGTTTTGTCGCAATTTTATTCAACTTCGCGGAAAACAGGAACAAGTCTGCTAGGGTACGTAAAAAATCGCGTTTTTTTTTTATTATTTATTAGAGACACTAACAGGATAATGGAACAGGGAACAGGGAACCGGAAACAAAACTAACCTCAGCAGATTCCAACGACAGCAAAACAAAATATTAAAAATGGTCTATGATCTAAAATACCGGACACCAAATTAAACATCGAAAGCATTACAAAAATCGAAACACTTAAAATCATTCACAAACTAGCCATTGGCGAAATACAAGACGAAGACATAAAATTAGACAAAATACACGAAAAACACCAACACAACACTAGAATGGCTCAAAACTATCACATAACACACGCCAAAACAAAAACAGGACAATCCCGACTAATTTACAACGGACTAAAACTGTACAATGACCTGCCACAACAGACCAAACAACTGACCACTGACAAATTCAAAACAGATGTGACAAAAATATTAAAACTCGTCCAACTATAAAAAAATGCCTTTGTATCTAAATTATATTATTATATTTTCTTATATTGAATCATGTAAAAATGTTACCCATAAACCTCTTAGGTTTCCATTACTTTTTAAATAAATAATAAAATAAAAATAATAATAATTTTAACGTCCCAAATATTAATCAAATCTATAAAAAATTTGCGATACTTCAAATTCACGAAACGCATATCAATAATAGAACATTTGGATGTTTTAGTAATAGACCGAGAATACTTGGGTGTCATAATTAATAGCCATCTAAAATGGAAAGAGCAAATATATTCCACAGTCACTAGGATGAGAAAACTCATACACCTATTCATAAGGCTACGAAATATCTTATCAATAAAAATGCTTAAGGTGGTATACTTTGCGTTTGCCTAGTCCATACTACAGTATGGTATAGTTGGCTGGGGTGGAACCTTTGAGTCTAATATACTACCAGTGGAAATAGTTCAGAGAGTGATTATCAAAGTGATTTTGAGGAAATCCTCAATATTCCCAACAAGGGAACTTTTCAACATTTTTAACGTCCCAAATATTAATCAAATCTATAAAAAATTTGCGATACTTCAAATTCACGAAATGCATATCAATAATAGAACGTTTGGATGTTTTAGTAATAGACCGAGATCAGCTGGAAATATTTTGATACCTAAATGTAATACTAGCACAGCCCAACACCATTTCTCCTATCAAGGAGTATCGTTCTTTAATGCTCTTCCCAATGAAATGAAGACGGAAAAAAATTATAGAAATTTCAAGACTAAATTGAAAAATCTTCTACAAAAAAACCATCACAATAACGCAATGAAAAAATCTTATCAAAAACAATCTATATATACTTTTAAATGTTATTACAATACCTTCTTAATTATTAATTTTTATATCTTAATTTAATGTGTCCTTGTACATTTTTGTATTCTTGTATTGTTTATATCTTACTTACTTAATTTAATGTCTTAATTTTTATAACTTAATCTAATGTTTCTTTGTCTATATCTTACTTATTTAATCTAATGTCTTTCACTTACGATTTCATTAATAATAGATATATACATATATGACAATGCCCCCACTTTTAAACACGAGAATAAATTCTCATTTAAAAGTGGGTAAGCGTGTAATATAAATGTGTATTAATTATATTATATCGAATACACTCTTAAGTTTTACATTTACCAAATAAATTAATTAAATAAAAAATAGGTACATGATACCTACTCTGATATTAAAATCATTATAAGTGAAGACTTATCATTATCCCAATTACAAGTGTCTTCGGCACGCTCTAGCAACATGTATATTTGCATTTAAGTATATTTTACATGTACATTTATATATATTGTATATTTAGTGTTTGAATGTAGTGCGATTAATATTTAATAAATAATTGATTTAATGGATCTATAGGTTCAGGTCATCGTTTAGAAAATGGATGTTGTGTATGAGTGAGTTTTTGAACGATGATAAGGTAGGTATCTGCAAGAATATCAGCATCAATGTTAGGGCCAGCACAATACATATTATATGTGCGATACAACCTTGTGATGGGAGAAAAGTAACCGACATTATTAGTGTGCTGGCTTTTTCTAAAGAACTCCGGGTTTCTTATACGGGGTTTAACATGCAAATTTATATCAGATAGAGAGAGAGAATCAATAGCTCCGCTGAGAATCTTGTGTAGCACAACAAGATCGGATATTTTCCGTCGGGACCCAAGTTTTCTGAATTTTAATTTTTTCAAACCGACCATCAAGCTAGATAGATATGCATATATTGTTACAAAGATCTAAAGTAATAAAAACTACACATAATCGAAGCCTTTGGAACATTCTGCTGTAATGTGTAATGTGTTGTAATATATGTAATGTGTTGTAGAATATAAGCTGTAAAACGGCCATATTCACTTAAACAGCGCTCCGATTAAATTGGTGTCAAGTGATTTAAGCTAATTAATAAATCGATAACTATTTTTAAGTGTTTCATTTGCCTCCCACAGCCACGCCCTCGTGACAATATTTATCTCAGATTGTGGGTTCGTATCCCAGTGGTACCAAATATTTTTTCGACACATAAATATATCACACATTTTTTTAACAAGCTCGTCCATAACACGTTACAGGTAGATTCCTTTCTTAAATTGTAAGACTAAAATTGATAAAAAAAACTGATTTAGGCCGGCGCCACACTACGCGGTTCTTCGGTCGCGGAACATTTCTTTCCATACAAAATTCGCTTATCAAACACACTACGCGGATGATCTTTTGTTTTACGCGGAGAAAGATACGCGCAGTGTGGCGCCGGCCTTAGAACATATATACAATTTTCAAAAATTTGATAATTTGTGGATGTTCTTGCGTTGGAATGGGTGAACGTCACATTGTGTATTCAGCCAGATCACACAGTTCATGAGCCCTGGGCCGTTCTATAAAGATGTCGTATACAAGTTTCCTATATAAATATCTTTGGCTTTGTGATATTTCCTTAATTAATCTATATTATTCCATTATCCTATTTAATCAATTTTTTTTAGAAAAACTCTCTAACAAGTATTTAAAATTACTTTAAAAGTCTTATAATTGCATTTAAATTTATTGTCACAGGTCGTGGCTAGGGAAGCAAATACGACTGTAATTTTATTGGCGATTTATTAATTAATGATTAATTAATTATGTACAAAGTTACTTTACAATAATTAAATTTAACGCTCGTTTTGAATTCACACTATTTCGTTATTTATCATTCGTCTATAAACTCATTATTATCGCCGGGTAACACTTTAGAGAAATTTCTGTTCAAACATCGCATACGAATACGCACTCCACTAAATTATCTGTCGCTTGTCTTACAATTCTCGATGGTACACTGTTTCACCATGGTACACTGGTTCACCCGTCGGTAGAAACGTCAAAATAACGTGACGCGCCACAACCTGGGACCGTTTTTTATATAAAATCGCGTTGGCTTTTCGAATCCTCGAGAATATTCTTCTAGTGTTTAGTAAAAGGTTCCTTTCACTTCTAGACTGCTTCAGACTTCTCCCGAATGTTGTAGATAACACAAAGTGCTAGAGAGTTCGATATTATTTTTACATAGTGACATATTACGAAGAATTCCGATTGTCAGACTCATATCATCACGCTACATTGTTTTAAAGTGCACCCAAGGTGTAACTTTTCTACTTTATTTAATTTATTTATATATATACGCCCTTCAGGGCTTTCAAAAACGATAAGGTAAAGTGTATATTAAAGGAATGAATACTTTAAAAAATGCATTGTGAATGCCCAAGAAATACAAACAAGAAAAAATAATAATATAAAGTGGATAGCAAATACATATTTGGAAGTGGATGAGCCCTCCGGTTTAGGATGAGTTGAAGCTGTGTTGATGATATAAAGTCACGGTGGTTTTACAGAATTTATTGAATTGCAAAAGCACAAGTTATAAAGAATACAGTAGGTACAAAGGTCACAAGTGAAAGCGTGACGTTCGAAGGTATGACGGCGAGGGCTTCCGCTATACGAGCCGTTCACTGGGGATGTGAGATAATCTTCTCTGGAGATTATCGTTTATATGGTTGGTCGTAGACAAAGTAATCGCGGTGCCTTGTGGGTTGTGTCTTCGATCTGCAGCGTCCGCTGTTTTGGATTACGATAGCTGATCGTAGCATTTCTCTTGTTCGCGGCCGTCGCTCCCGTTATATTGTCCTACATTCGATTGTGCTCAGCGCTTTCAGTGAAAAGCGCTCGACCTCTGTATCGAAGGTAACGGCCTGCCGTCCTCGATGTCAGCATCTGTGGTAACTCGTTACACGGGTGTCTGTGTGTATGTGTCTCGGGCCACCAGACATAGCTATAGGACAATCTCTTCTTCTTCTTCTCTCTACTGCTGGATATAGGCCTCTTCCGTACCCTTCCATCCTTCCTTGTTATTTGCTGAATGTAGCCATTTCTTTCCCCCCACAGCGGTTATGTCGTCGGCCCATCTCTTTTGATGTTAAGGTGTTAGAACAATTTCCTGATTTTCTTTTACTCTGGTTCGGGTTCTCTACAGGGAAAATCGAACCAGAAATTCTCTAGATATGAAAGATGCCACTTACCAGGCGGCTCCCGGCGACGTTCTCCGTCCGAAGTACTAATCCAGCTGCAAAATCCGTTGACAGCACCACTTTAAAGTTGACGAAGGTTTTTGATAACATTCATCATCACCACTTTTGGCACTACAACCCCTGGTGGGTCTTGGCCTCCTCAAGAGTCTTCCTCCACTCATCAGGAGCTCCAAGGCAGAGATGTCTTCGAGGACGTTGTCACTCCATCTTAATTTTGGCCTTCCCAAGCTCCTTCGCCCTATCGGCCTTGAGTTCAGCAGGGACTTTGGTGCTTGATGCTCGGTCATTCTCTCCACATGACCCAGCCATCGAAGTCTTCCCAGTTTTATAAATTTTGTGACGTTTGTCTCCTTAAACAGAGTGTAGAGATCATTTTTGTAACGTCTGCGCCAAAGTCCATTTTCTAGAACCGTTCCGAAGATACGCCTTAAAATTTTCCTTTCAAAAACGTCCGGTGCTCGCTCATTCCTCTTAGCTAGTACCCACGTCTTATTGACACTTTGTATTTGCCGCGACAATTCAACCGTCGGTTCCGAGATTTCAAACATCTATCTAGGATAATGCTATTTATTATAAAGCAAAAAAAATATGAAGCATATAGCATAAGCAGAAGCTTAAATAAAGCATAATAAAATAAAAATACAAAAATAAACTAATTAAACTAATAAAAAATAAATAGTAATTAATATTTAACTTAAGCAATAATATACAAGATTGAACAGTCCAAAGCAATGTAGAAATCACGCAATTTAAAAAAAACCTATTATTATTAAACTGGCTGTAACCCGTCAAAAATGACGGTACATTTACATGCCGGTTCCTAAAGAATACGTATTTACTCATTTATAGCCAATCATAACCAATGAAATAATTTCCATAATTTCACCTGCCGCCAGTTAAATGTACTATTCTTAATCCTGGCGATTGGGCAGAACATGTAATGATTCGCGTCTTTGCTAAGTCTTATATGTACTGTATTTTTGACGGGTAAAGCAGGCTCGGCAATAACAACTTCGCTATCTTTGCCGCCTTCGAGTTTGCTGGCCCGGAGTTCAAGCTGCATCTCAGCCGTTTAATTTCGTTTTTTAACCGTAAATTCGAAAGAAATTACGGACATTACACGAAGTTACGGTGACAGACAGAAATTATCGAGTTTGATAAATTTTTAATCTAGTATTTCTGTTACTTTGTTTGCAGTTGTGAATGTGTGTACCTTTCTTGGGCGGATTCATCTGTCTGGTCACCATTTTGAACATCTCTCTCTCTTGTAGCTGAAAATATTATTTATTTTATTATTATTATTTAATCCCTGTGACGCACACTTTGAGAAGGGACTCCTAAGCCTGTCCACGAAGACATTAATCACTGAGTTGTCGCCCAATCCCTTTGGATATTTCAGGCGCTGGTAATGAGACTGAATAGAAAGCCCCAACATGACGTTATGAAATAATTCATTTAGATCTGATTAATCAAGTAAAAGTGTACATTAAGGAGACAGTATTAGCAATATTTTTATATGTTTGCTCTATACGATTACTGGATTTTGTCCACAGGGGGATAATTATTAATTCAGCTCAATTATAGAAGTCTCGCATAGAAAAAGCTATTTATATGGGAAGCTATTCACACAATGAAATTTTTATATACGTTAAAAATATAACATTTAATATAACTCGATCATTTGGTCGCCTCACTATGTTAATCATTCAACGGCAATTGAACGAGTTCAAAAAAAATTCTTAAGATTTATTAATTACAAATTAAATATACGCTTGGAAGATATCAATTATGAATATCTCCTTAGTTATTTACAACTTTTAAACCTGTCTGTGAGATGTACTGTAACAGACCTTATATTTCTTTATACGATCGTATATAGCATGATAGATTGCCCCCAGATTATTAGTCTGATCGATTTATATGCCCCATCGAGGTCATCTAGATACGGTGCATTATTCTATTATAGTGGAAATGTCAGAACTAATGCATAAGCAAACTCTGTAATTCCCAGATTACACTCATTAGGGAATGAACATGTAAAGGCGGCTGACATTTTTGCTGATAGTATAACTGTGTATAGAACAAAGCTGATAAAATTCTTTACATCTCAACGAAATGGAAATGGACAATGAATTTTTCTGTATTATTATTTTACTTTTAACTATTATTATTTACCTTTAACTGTATTATTATTTTATATGTCTTATGTTTTTCTGTATTATTATTATTATTATTATTATAACCTTTTAACTATTATTATTGTAACTTTTATCTGTATTATTATTTTAACTGTCTTATGTTATTTTTTAAAATTTTTATTCTATATATTTGTAAAAGCCCATAAGGGTGTTAAATAAATAAATAAATAAAAAGAATGTTACACAAATTACAGGAATTTAAAATATGTGTGTTGTTACGATGCAAAAAATGAACACAAAATAAGTTTTTCTAGTAAGTAAGTAACTTTTTTAAACAAAAGAATATATATATATATATCTATTTGGAATATCATATTGAGGCTTGTAATACGGGATTTCCAGGCGACTTTCCCCCGCTTTCTTTTCTTCGGACAAAAATAGGGAATGGTCTTTTGATTGTGGTCGATCTACAGTGACTATTGTTATGTACTACCTTCTATACGTTTTTAGTATTGTAATCAATTCAAGATGTATAATAGATGTCTTACAGAGACGAATCAATTTATAGGAGGAAGTAGGTATGGAAGTCTTTCGGTTTTTATAGGCCTTACGATCTATCATATGGCTGGCTTAAGCGATCACTTTACACAGTGTAACGTTTGCCAATTCCACGGTGTTCATTTTCCACTATTCTGTTAAATATTGTAAGCAGGAAGGTTATTTATAAAAAGAGAAAAAATTCACAATGGATTAATTCAAGTAAAGTACAGGTGTCGCGGAATACGCGGGTTATCGCTGGTGAAGGAGTCGAATGCCGTGGAGTAATGAGGGACACTTTTCCCGGCTACCGTAGCGCATATTTCATAATCTCAGAAGATTATAACCGCAAAGCGGTACGGCCAGCGTGATTTTTCGAGTGAAAGAGTACCCACCGATGAGCGAGAAGTTTTACCTACGTGCGACAATTGAATGGGATATTTTTAAAAGTGACCGAAGGGGTAAAAAAAAAACTAACACATAAAAACCAAGTTTTTATTATACTCCCTTTCTCACTGAAACAGGTTTCTTGCCTACTGCACGCGTCGGGCTCGAAAATTAAACAATATATAAATCGTTAAAATTTCGAAAAATCAATAATTATACTATAATTATTAAATCAGATCATTTTTATCGTTGCCACGAGTCTGCCTACAAAGTTTCAGCTCGATTAGATCACGGGAAAAGGGTTATAAACCGATCCAAAGTTTTTCGGCAGACAAGCAGACGCTACGAGTTAAAAGAAAGGGAATTAAAATAGCGTTAATTAGTGTATTTATCTATAAAAATTAGGTGACTATGAATTTAAGAACAGATTTAATTCGTCTCCAGTGACTTTTTGTGAAGTTAATAAAAACTCTAAATTGTTTCAGTGTTTCCCGTGACGAAGCACTCGCATGAATACGGTATTATAGCGTTGTCTTTTTTGTTGCAGGTACGGAGACATGGTGCCCGGCACGATAGCCGGCAAAATAGTGGGCGGGGTGTGCTCCCTCAGCGGGGTGCTCGTCATCGCGCTGCCCGTGCCCGTCATCGTCAGCAACTTCTCCAGGATCTACCACCAGAACCAGAGGGCCGACAAGAGGAAAGCGCAAAGGGTGAGCTTCATTTTGTGTCTCGATTGTTCCTCTCGGGGGCTGGGGGAGGGGGGGTGAAAGCAAAAGCCACGTCAGGGCTGCGTGGGGGGAGGGAGGAGCACAAAAGGGTTCAAAACGCAACCACGCGGTTCATCCCTCCCTCACCTCCTGAACCTCTGTCACCAAAACGCGCCAGAACAGCACGATTAAAGCAAAGTGCCTTCGCTTTAGTTTTGCTGTCAAGCGCGCTAAAAACAACAACAACTCCCGCGCGCGGTCCTATTTATATCTGGCTGATGCTGGTATCGAACCTTCTAGGCATTCCTAGTGTTTAGGGCAACTCTCTCGTGGCTTCTAGATTCTTGTAGAATGTTTCAGATGCTTCCCGAAAACCGTAAAACATTGTAGACCGTTCTCGATTCTTCCGTAGTGTTGTGACCATTTCAAACAGCTGTCGCTTGCCAGGAGCGAGTGATTCTTTTTTAGCCTCGTTACAATACTATCACGTGTCGTAAATGCAAGAGGAATTAATAAAAACGCTGGAATGTAATAACTGGATTTATTGATTACTGATTAATTAATTATTCAAACGTACAAGGTCACTTATAACTATTAAATTTAATGCTGTTCTTCAAATTAAATTTTTTCGCAAATTTATTAATCGTAAATACAAATTTTATATTCGCTTTAACACTTCATTCACTATTCACTAGAATATTCCATCCAATTTCCGCACTTATTAATTTCGCTTCGGTTTATTTCGCTACGTTAGAACTTTCCAGAATATCGCTGTCGAATTATACCGCTCACTTGGCACCACTGGCCTCTCGCAACTCGCTTGACCAGCCTGGCACGCAGCTCGCGACTGCTTTGTTAACGCTGTCAAACGCGCGCGCCCAAAAACTTCAACCCACTCGTCCTTACTCCCGTGTGCCGTACTTATATTCGCCAACACTGATATCGAAATTCCCAGACGTTTCCTGCGTTTTAGAGAACTTCCTCGCGGTTTCCAGACTTTTCGAGATGTTTATCGCAAGTCGTAGATTATGCTAGGCTTTTCTGGAATCTTCATTACCATTGTGATCATTTCAATCAACTGTCACTTGACAGGAGCGCGTGCTTCTTTTTTAGCCTCGTTACTAATACTATAACTATAACGTTAATAGTATAACGTAAGTCTGGCGGTATGTGGCTCTTAGTCTGTTAAGGGTTTATACAGGGTTATTTGTAAAACATTAATAACCTCGCAGGACTGTACTCCTACCTTGATTATGAGTCGAAAATGTTCAAGCTATTATGACCTAATATATCAATAGTTAAAGAGATATGCGACATCAAAGTTTGCATTTTTTTTTCAATATTTCCCACTTATTTTTTGTAAAACTTTGGACTATCATTACAGTAATTTATATCGATTATGAAAAATTCATTCCCTTTAATACAATTCAAATAAATAAATAAAAACCTTCGAATTCCAATTGCAAAATATTCCAATTGGAATTTTTTCAGGGTTTTAATCATTTTATTTAACTTGTATTGAAACAAATGAATTTTTCGTAATTGATATTAGTTACTGTAATGATAGTCCAACGTTTTACAAAAAATAAGCCAGAAATATTGAAAAAAAAATGCAAACTTTGATGTCACATATCTCCTTAACTATTGATATTAGGTCATGATAGCTTGAACATTTTCGACTCATAATCAAGGCAGGAGTATAGTCCTGCGAGGTTATTAATTTACTTTATTGTACTAGGTTAATTATTTAATTTATTGTTTTACAAATAACCCTGTATATAGTCAGGAGGCCCAAAAAAAACGATTTTTTTCTGAGAAAACTTTTAAATTTATTAATGTGAATATTTGTACACATATTAACGTTTACTTTTATCTGTATTTTAAAATTTTTGTATTTGTAAAATAATAATTTTGAAAGCTGCTCTCCAGGAGCTCCTCTCAAAAAAGGTATCTTGCGGTGACAACGATATCTCTGGACTGGATCATCTAAAATGAAAAAACCAAACGGATTTCGTTAAAGTAATGTATAATCTTGTAATTCATCGACGAAATAGTCAAAATATTTTTTTTGACAAAATGGCTAGTTCTCAAAAAAAAAACGATTTTTGACCACTTTGGCCATAATTGTTTATCAAAAAAATAAAGTATTTATCGGCGAGAAAAAATCTTCGATTAATGATTAAAAAGTATACTTAATAAGCTTGTGTTAAAATTTGAGACTGATCGGTTGAACCGTTTCCAAGAAATCTTTGTCACCGATCTTAATTAAGACAGTTTTGAGAAAAACGCCGTAAAAATAAAAGAGACAGCGTTCTAGGTAAGCCACACATGTTTACAAATATGTGTGTAACTTTGAAAATAATCGCCGGATTGACTTGAAATTTTCCGTGTGTTTACTTAAATATATGCTCATTACGAAAATTAAATTAAATAAGTATCGATTTTTTGAAAATTCTAACTGTTATTTATTTTTAATTTTATTTATTTATTTTATTTATTGTAAATTATTTTTTACATAGAAAAGGCAAAGGTAGTTGCTTAACTAGACTAGTCTGTTCTAAAGCAACTACCTGTACTGTTTTTGAAATTTAGTTAATAACTAGCTACGCCCGCGCGGCTTCGCACGCGTAAATTTTTAGTCACACTGTTTGGATTGTCGTAGAACTTTCGTGGACCTTCTAGAACTTTCAAGAAATTTATCGATTTTCCAGGAACCTTCTAGACACACCGACACGTTCCGTCACTCAGTTTAGAACCTTATAGAACTTTCGTGAATTTTCTAGAACTTTCTCCTTCCAGAACTTTCTAGAGCAGGTTTTTCGGAACCTTCTAGACTCACCGACACAGTCGGCGCGCCTATTTTGAAACAATCTGAAGCATTTGCCTCCCATAACAAAACAATGTGCTAGAGAGCACATTTTCGTCATCCACTCCCACCCACGCACAGCCACCCCCACCAAACTTGCATATTTTCGATGTGACATCAAGGGCTATCCACCACCATAACCACCGGTGGGTGGTTGTGGAGAAAGCTTGGCGGACAGGGAAACACGGGTTTCTTTATATATATATATATATTGATTAGTGTATAATAAGTGTGTAATAATTATAAAGTGCACTTAACAAATTCACTTCAGATAGAGATAAAATGAAAACATATTACATACTAACGACCGGCCCCGGCTTCGCACGGGTATTCAACAAAAATTTCAAAATTTATAAATTTTAAAATACATGGAACTTGGGAATGGTATAATTCAAAAAGTAATTTACAGGTACTGATATAGCCTTGAATACGTAGTGATTTATTTGGATAAGGATTAATACCCAGGTACGAATAATGTAGTTATTGTGACATAACTGTAACAGTTAGACATATGGTATCGCAGACTTTTTTGTATATATTGGTGTCCTCTATAAAACCGTAGTACATCACTTTGCTCTATTGTCAATAATTTCCGCAGCGTACGCGATATAAGATTTTTTTTTGAACTTTTTTCACACGTTGGGTTACATTATCTAAGTTTTCATACGGATCCCTAACTTTTTTGAAAATATTCTATCGCCTATGTTCCATCAGGGATAATGTAGGATTCTAAATGTGAAAAAAAAAATCGGCCCAGTTTCGGAGCCTATTCAATTCAAACAAACAATCAAATCTTTCCTCTTTATAATATTAGTATAGATAATTCACATCATATAGTATAAAAAATCAAATCATATTTAGAGAAGGTATTTGAATTATAATACACACAAAAACGATTTACAATAGAATCTAGGCTGTCACATTTGACACATTGATTTCATTTTTAAGTCTATCTACATTTAGTAACTACTTTGTCAACTTCTGTTTAAATGAATGTTTCACTTTTAACCATTTAATGTCCGATGGCAATATATTGTACTTTCTTGGAGCACAGAACATGAAAATTTTGTCTTCATTCTCGGCACTAAAACATTTCCCGATGTTGTGCTTCTAGTATTTCTAGATTCAGGTGGTATATATGATGAAGTGTTTTTTTACTCCCTTTTTATTAACTCGTGGCGTCTGCTTGCTTGCTTGCTTGCCGGCTTGCCGTCAAAAAAAACTTTGGATCGATTTTTGACCCTTTTCCCGTGATCCAATCGAGCTGAATCTTGGCAAGTAGACTCGTGGCGACGATCAAGAAGATTTATCAAATTTTCGTTAAGAAAATTAATAATTATAGTATAATTTCGGATTTTTAGAAATTTTATTGGTTTTTTCAAAATACAAAGTTTGATTAGCAACGGCGGCCCGATAACGTCGCGGAATATTTTCTAAATTAGAATTACTCCGTCGGTATACATAATAGGCACTTCACTACGAATGTCGAAAATCTAAATCGACTGACAAATGTTTTTAGAATATAATCTTCAAAGTTTGAAGTGTCTTATCAAAGCTCAAAACATCTGACATTTTAAAAATGTATTCAATTACTGTAAGTTTAGTGTTATGTTATATGTTTTAATTCATCTTTAATTGTTGTTATATTTTACAAAGAAAGGGAGTATAATAAAAACTTGGTTTTAATGGGTTACTTTTTAGTCTCGTTACAATACTTTCACGTGTCGTGAATGCAGGAGGAATTAATGAAAACGCTGGAATGTTATAACGGATTTATTGATTACTGATTAAATTAATTATTCAAACATACAAGGTCACTTATGACTATTAAATTTAATGCTGTTCCTTAAATTAAACTGTTTCGCAAATTTATCAATCGTAAATACAAATTTTATATTCGCTTTAACACTTCATTCACTATTCACTAGAATATTCCATCCAATTTCCGCACTTATTAATTTCGCTTCGGTTTATTTCGCTAAGTAAGAACATTCCAGAATATCGCTGCAGAATTACTACTCGCTCGGTACCACTAGCCTCTCGCAACTCACTTGGCCAGCCTGGCCCGCAGCTCGCGACTGCTTTGTTATCGCTGTCAAATGCGCGCGCCCACAAACGTCAACTCACTTGTCCTTTCTCCCGTGTGCCGTATTTATATTCGCCAACGCTGATATCGAAATTCCCAGACGTTTCCCGCGTTTTCGAGAAGTTCCTCGCGGTTTCCAGACTTTTCTCGATGTTTATCGTAAGCCGTAGATTATGCTAGGCCGTTCTGGAATATTCGTTAGTATTGTGATCATTTCAAACAACCGTCACTCGAGCGCGTGGTTCTTTTTTAGCCTCGTTACAATACTACAGCGTAAGTCTGTTAAAGTCGCGCATTGTTTTCCTTGAAATCCCGGACAGATGTTACCGGTCGCTCCCGGCAAGATCCGGATGTCTGGTGACGCCGCGTGCCGCATTCTGGAGCGAAAAGCCCGCGAAGAGTCGCAGGAGACTTTTCCCGACAATTAGTCGTAAACGTAATTTAATGGCGGCCGTATTTATAGCGCGGGCGGCCGGCGGCGCATTGTTTGCCGCCGAAAATAGCGCGGGTCGACGCCGAGCCGCGTTTGTAAAAAATGCACATAGGTGGCGGGCGGATGTCCGCCGCGGTCGCGGGAAATGTGTTTTTACCCGTAAAAAATGACGCAATTTTGCTATACAGGGTGTCACAGAGCTAGTTTATGATACGTTGCTTTTACTCCATTTACAATTGTTATATTATCTTAATGGGTATCTATCGTATTTTGTATTTTTATTTTTTTAATTATAAAGGACATTACCTAGAACATGCATACAAAACATAAAGATTGTTTCATCATCAGAAAAACAACGAGACTAGAAGAATCGTGACGGACTTTCTCTTTTTACACAAATTAATAAATGGTACTATCGACTGTCCTCAACTACTGCAGCTAGTGACTACTTCTTTAATTCCCCACTACAAAGACTTCTTAGATTAGCAAACAGATACGAGCAACTTGACGTCTTTGCCAATAACTGTATAATATTGAAAGATTACTAGTATTTGTCAAATTGGACTTAAGTAATTGATTTTTATTTGTTTTGATTGTTGGTTGAGTGAGATAGCTAACTGTTTTGTAAATTTATTATTATACTATGACTTTCAAAGCTTGTACTATTGCTTTTCACTCTATATTACTTTTTTTGTTTTAGAATTTTTATTTTATTATATTTTCTTTATACTTTATGTCATTATTATTTTTACATGTTATGGTTTTTTACTTTACTCTATATATTCTATTACTTTACTTATCTGTTTGTAAAAGCCCTGTAGGGCGTTAATAAATTAAAACATAAATAAAAATATCAAAATATCAAAAACGTGCACCTCTTACGTGCTATACCTAATATCATGCAATTTGTATTGCGCGACTGCTTATTAATGTTTTTGAAAGTATAAGTTAAATGTGTTTAATGAGGATGTGTACGTGTTTACGCCGTCAATTATTAAACTTCGATAGCTGTGTACGTAGTTTGATCTTTTCTTATTGATTTAAGATTTAGTTCGATCCAAGTAGAAAATCTACAACTTACCTTTGTTCAACTGGTGGGCCGCCTGTCTCCGTATAATAAATCAGCCCTCCGCCGTGTTCCTTGCCCTTTTATCACTCTGCTTCGATGTTACCGAGATGCTTTTTTTTTTAAATAGAGATGCGAACACCTAATACGTGTCACATCGATATTCTTACTATTATAAAACTAATTGTGCTATGAAAATAGGACTAAATTGCTGGTCTGGAGTGAGATTCGAACCCGCGACCTTTGGATCACGTGGCGAGAGTCCTAACCACAAGACCAACAAGCTGCTCTATATTGAATATATCTGACGTAATTATATAACAGAATGCCGATTTTTTATTAAAAAAAATCTTTTATTAAGTGAGTAAAGCCTCAAAATACGGGAATAAATAGAATATACTGTTACTATACTAAAATCATCTCTTTATATAAATAAAAAGCGTTTTAAAATCAACAAAAAACGTAAAAAATTCTCGCAAATTTAAAACATTATGACTTTATTATAATTGAATATTTCTTAATGTCCTTAGTATGAATTCTAGATAATGAAGTATACTTTATACGCATTGAAAGATATAATATATGAACATATAAATATTCATTAAAACTTTGCGCCGCCTAGGACACTAAAAAACGATTTTTTGTCCGCAGCCTGTCGATTAATGCTTATATTTTATTAATTATTGTAAATAAGGTTCACTTTATTAGTTTTATATAAGGACAAAGGTTCTCTCTAAGTTATAGCCCTAAAAAAATTGCAGTCTAGAATATAAATTCTGATATAAATGATTAATAAAAACCCACATTTCCGTAAAAAAAAAACGCCGAAATATGCATTTGCAGTGAATGTCCAGCCTTAAGAAGTCAACCGTTTTCCGAGACGTCCAAAATGCGAATCTGCCTCTCCAACTTGACATTTGTAGTTTTGCGCACCGTCGTCAGGGGCGCCATAGATTTCTACTAGTTCAAAAATCTCAAACCAATAAAACCTAATGTGTGTATGTGAACTAAATGCCTAAACAGTGCGTAGGTATTGTATGTGGCAGTGAAAGGTGGACCTTATAATGAAATGAGAACGAGAGAAAAAATAATTTAACAGCAAAAATTCGATTATTAGTGATTAATTAACTATTCAATGTACAAAGTTAACGTTAAAAGTTAAAAGTACAATGTACAAAAATTAACACTATTAAGCTTAATGTTATTATTAAATTACACTCTTTCGCAATATATCACTCGTTAGTAAACACTTTATTAGAGTTTTAAAACTATATTTAACATTCACTAGAACATTTCCTATATAAAGCGCTCCGATTTATTTCGCTACTTAAGTAAGAACTCCGCTTATTCACTCGATATATGTCGCTTCGACTCTGGCCACCTTGACTTTGCTTTGTTTTCGCTGTCGAACGCACTCAATAACAATAACAAAAACTCCACCGCGCGGTCGTTTTTATACCTGAGTTTTTCTAGTGCTTAGGAGAAGATTCTCGTGGCATTCAGGTTTCTTATAGGTGTTTCGCGAATGTTTTATAAGCCTCCCGAAGATTATAGATCACGCTAGGCTAGTCTCGATTTTTCCACAGAAGTGACAGAAGCGCGTTATTCTTTTGGCATATCGTTATATTATTTTGTTATATATATATATACCTCATTATCATTTGCGCTTTCTGGTTGCGTTAGTAACGGACATTGTTACACAGAGAATTATCTATTTTCGTAATCAATGGGCTGTGGAGGAACATAATACCTGAAATCATTTTAATATTTCCAGTATTGTCAACTATTTGCAGAGGTCACAGTGTCGCCATATAATGCACCCGAAAAGTATTTTACGAATTCAACTTTACAGAAGTGACTTAGTATCTTTCTTCCGAAAGGCTTTCATTTCTACCATCGAATACTTCACGAGAGACGTACAATACATGCGCGTACATATCATGCAATAATAAAGCTAATATAAAAGTAGCGTGGCGTCTCGAACTACATAAAACTTTGAAATTCTCCTTCGAGAACTCGAATCGTTGTAATAACGAGTAATGTCGTCGCTGTACGACATGAAAAGTAGTACATACGAATCAGGGCTGCCAAAACCGAAACTGGAATCACGGTGATGCCGGAAAAAAAAACAGACACGACAAACCTTTTTGAAGTTTTCTGTGTATAGTTTTCTAGGATATTCTGCCGTGTATATATGTCTTCTCTGGCCAACGTTTCGGATCAAATTGCAGGGTCCATCATCAGGGCTGATGTGATGAGTGAGTGTTGAAGTGTAGGTTAGGTATTGCCTTGCAATACCGTACCGAAGTCAGGGTGTCTCCAAGTTTGTGTTATGTTAAGTACTGGATTGCAGTACCGTGTCGAAAGCAGGGTGTGTGTGTCTTGATGTAGTGTGTTGTGTATCTACTAACGGATGTCGGACTGTGCGGATCGTCGATTTGATTTATCCTGCAGCGCCGGATACCACGATGTTTTAATACTTAACCTACACTTCAACACTCGCTCATCACATCAGCCCTGATGATGGACCCTGCATTGGGATCCGAAATGTTGGCCAGAGAGGTCACATATACACGGCAGAATATCCCAGAAAACTATACACAAGATTCTGAACGGCCGTGAAAACCTAAGGATACTTTTTGAAGTTATTTTTCTTTTGTACGCATTCAGGGTAAAAATATTGTAGTAACGGAAGCTGCGCACGCAGCGTGCAGCGGAAATGCTCAGAACCATCGACGCCATATTTAACTCTCGTCGGTTGTTAGATTCTGGTTACGTGTGAGTTCACGAATACTTCAATCGTTTTTTAAGATTTTTTTTGTCGCCATGTCAAAAACGATTAAAAGCGATATTCGAGAAATGTAAAAGTACCCTCATTAATGACGGGTTACAGCTAATACAGGGTTATTTGGAAAACATTAATAACCTCGCAGGACTATATTCCTGCCTTGATTGTGAATCGAAAATGTTCGAGCTACCATGACCTAATATCAATAGTTATGGAGATATGCGACATCAAATTTAGCATTTTTTTTCAATATTTCTGACTTATTTTTTGTTGTACGTTGGACTATCATTACCATAACTCATATCGATTACGAAAAATTCATTCGTTTCAATACACGTTAAAAAAATGATAAAAACCCAGAAAAAATTCCAATTAGAATGTTTTCCGATTGGAATCGAAGCTTTTTATGTTTTTATTTGACTTGTATTAAAGGGAATGAATTTTTCATATTCGATATAAGTTACTGTAATGATAGTCCAACGTCTCACAAAAAATCATTCAGATATATTGAAAAAAAATGCAAACTTTGATGTTGCATATCTCCTTAACTATTGATATTAGGTCATAATAGCTTGAACATTTTCGACTCATAATCAAGGCAGGAATATAGTCCTGCGAGGTTATTAATGTTTTCCAAATAACCCTGTATATGCTAATTAACGTAAAAGTCATGCTTCAACGTACTCAACACACGCCTCTAAAAACAAGATGCATACTTTCCATGTGTACAATAATAAAGTAATTCTATACCTACATTAATCGTGCAGATTTCAATTTAAAGTATTTTTTGCTCCTACAATACCGGCATTGAAAGAAATGTTTCGGTTTTGGCGGCCCTGGTATTTACGTCGCGCCGCGTCCGGTGTTTGAATAATCATAGACAATGCCGTCTGAAGATTGGTGACTCAGCGTTTTCTCTGTCGGCCCGTGAAAAAATCGGGGGGGGGGGGGCTAACTGACGTGTGCCGTACCGCGGCGGACGATCCCTCTATTATTTCATCTGTAAACACGAGAAAAATAACGTCGTAAACACAATGTCTTCTGTAGGACGGTGGGTTGAGGTATTTTTACTGTAATATACTAGTAATGTGTGGAGTACGCATGTAGCGAGCAGTCTATACTGCGAAACACAACGTTCATTTCAATTCAATTGAATTTATTCAATAAACTAGCTATGCCCGCGGCTTCGCACGCATTTTTATTGATTTATTTGTTAACGCCCTATAGGGCTTTTACAACAGATAGGTTAAGTGTACAGATTTAACAGAGTATATAGTTTAAAGAAAAAGAAAAAAAAACATCTAATCATAATAATGACAAAGTGGAAAGAAAATTCTTAAAATACAGATACCAATATATAAAAAAAAGTATAATATAAAGTATAAAGCAAGTACCTATATAAAAAGCAGAAGCATAAGAAAAACACAATATAATAAAAATTTAAAAACATTAAAGGTAATAATGTAGAGTGAAAAGATATAGCACAAGCTTTGAAAGTCATATTATGATAAAAAAATATACATACAAATACAAATCAATTATTTAAGTCCAATTCGACAAATATTAGTAATCTTTCAATATACTTTTCAATATATGTTTGAATAATATACAATTATTGGCAATTTTAGTAACTTTTAGTCTTAATTTTCAATTTTTGTATTATGTATATGTCGTCGCGGAATTTTTTATAGAATTTTTTGACTTCTGCAACTTCTCTATGGAAAGTAATTATTTAAATATCTCTTACCATTAAGGCAGCGTTCGTAAAAAACGCATCACTCGACCATTTTTTCTTCGACTTTAGTTGTAAAATAGGTCACCACTAAAAGCCACTTTATTTTAACGGGATAATATAACCAATATTCGCCATGAAAGTTCATTCTAACTATTAATGAAAGAATTTTTGAAATCGGATGAGTGGTTTCGGAGATTACCTCCTACATCCAAACTTACAAACTTTACCTCTTTATATATTAGTATAGATTAATGCTAATATTAATGCTCACTCTCTATATTTAATTCTAAATATACATCTAAGAATTAAGAATACCTAAATAAAATGTAAACAATATTTTTATGTGTATTCTGATATATCATCCCTCTAGGGAACAAAATCCAGTACCTACCTAACTGTGTTCTCAGAACATGTGTATATATATATATAAAATATTTTTGACTCTACCTTTTAAAACTACATATAAAAATATTTTTAAATATATACTGGTGTATGAATGAGTTAAAAAAATGAAAATACTGATTTTCGGGCGTATTCTAGTATATATGTGGGGTATAAAAGCAAAGGCAGCAATATCAAAAAAAAAATGCAGTCATCGAGGATTAGGTATTAATATAGAATTTTCAGAATTTGAGATTCCTATAAGTTCATAGGAAATATGATTTTGGAAGGGATAGATGTATAAAATCTAAAATTCTTAACATTCTAAATTTGTAATCCTCGGTGACTGCATTAATTTTTCTAACATTTTTTAAAATTTTTTAGATACTGCTGCCTTTTCTTTTATATAATTAATTAATAATAACTACATATGATAAATAATTCAAGGAAATATCATATACACATTAAAAATAATATTGCTACCAACTCAACTTTAAAATATAGAGGTATCATTACCAGTTGCGCAATCTATGTAAGTATACTATTTCATGAGAAGGACTATAGATATCTGTAGCACATTCCCATCAAATATACTATAGAATTTTATTTTTGAACATGTATAGCTTCAACTTTCAAAAATTTGATAATGTGTGGATGTTCTTACGATGGAATTGATGAACGTTGCATTATGTAGAGTGATTACTTAAGTCAGCTCATACAGGTCGTAAGCCCTGAGCCATCCTCTAAAGGCTTTCAGAGCTCATAATCTGTAATATTAGCTAGCTTAAGTGGTCACTTTGCACAATACAATAACCACCACGTAAGAATATCCACACATTATCAAATGTTTAGTAGTTATGAAGGGTGTTTTTTTTAAAGTAGAGAACTTTAAATCGAAATAAAATACAGAAAAATATTTTTAGTATCCGTAAAATAAGCTTTGTTTGACGGTCAATTTTATGTCATTAATATTTAAATATGATTTTAGGCAAATGGCCGCCGTGGCTTGCGCTTACAATGCCGTAATCTAAAGGTTTAATTTTCACAATCCAAATGTGTTCAGTGATGACGCATTGTTATCTGGTCACCTCGTTCGTGCGATCTGACGCCATAAAATTATTTTCTCTGGGGTTAAGTAAACTGAAACTAAAACTGAAACTGAAACTGAAACTGAACTGAGCGTAAGTGCAGACGGTCGAGTTATAACTATAGCATTTAGAGACACAACGAAGACAAGTTTTCAATTTTGCCTCCAGGTAAAATGAACTAAGTGATTTGATGATTTTACCACTAAATAACTTTGAATAGAGAGCGAATATTCACGTTCTGATTTTTTCCTGAGACAGAGATTGAAAAAATATAAATGTTGGTATTCATAACACATTTTAGCACAAAATTGCACTAACTGAGTTTTACCTCTGAAGGGACGATATGTCCTTCATCTGTCTTATTTGAAATATTTGAAAGAAATAAGTTTTTAAAAACAATAAGCATGATGACAGATTTTGAAATAACCTAACTAGATACGCGTCTACTATTACCGAGAATAACATTACTTCAGTTATAAACTGAGATTTTACGCAAATAATTGCATTTTCATCTACCTATTTTTATTTTTTCAATTGGTTGAGCAACTTTGTAGATTGACATTAAAAAAAATATATATTATTGTTTGTTTTAATCTACTATATTATTAAAAATAAAATAATAAAAAAAATTCCAATAATTTTGTGTAAGCAAGAACTTCAGCAATAATATTTAAAAATAATTTAGAAAATCAAAAGACATGATTAATATTGATATTTTGACATTTATACAATACCCTGACGATGGAAAGATTTTTCTGAAACATGTAGGTGTAATTAATAAATATTGTAGATTAAAAAAATAATATATTATTTTTTTTACCTATTTTTAATTCCGCGCAAAAACGACAGCAAATGTCATGGCATCTATGTGACCTCAAGCCTAAGCAAACACTGCATTGTGTCTATGACAACAGTTCAAGAGACACACACGGTGATGGTTACATGGGCGTGACGTCATTGACGACATAAAATGGGCGAATGCAGAAGTTTATACTTTTATTTTATTGAAAATCTTATTAATCTCAATGTGTATATTGAATCTGGGTCTATTTTAAGAATCCTTTCAAAAATTTTTCTTCTCTAAAATCACGGATTATTTCATTCTTAAAACTGTCATCATGCCTATTGCCATCTCAGTTTTTCTGCCTCCATGATATGACGGTAATTAAACAAATATATTATACGAAATACTCTGTACCGTCCCAATTCCAGGCCCCTGTGTAACTCCGCTGGTTTCCAATAAATAAAAAAATAATTAATCGGCGGCCTCCGCCGGAATTGTTAATTATCGGTTACTTTGAGGACTTTGCCAACTTTCCGAAGGCTTCGCCTAACTGTATTGATCTTCGCCCCCGGCGCTGTGATCGGGTGTAATTGAGTTACCACCTGCCCGTAAATACGGTAAATTATAATATAAATTCTTTTGATCTGACGAAAATTTGTCGCCAAAATTAAATGGCGATTGATCTCTTTTTAAATCGGCGAAGTGCAACTCACGCTCCGGCCTAGGTTTGATGTCTAAACTTAACTTACTAACTATCCATCACGCCGTTTCCCCGCAGGGGTAGGCAGAGGGGATAAAACGCCATATTATTCTATTTCAGCACATTCATACGAGGCTTTTAACATGGCCTTCCTCAAATGCTTGTGGTATCTGATCATGCCAGGTCTTTCGCGGACGCCTAATATTCCTGTTGCCTTCAACACTCGCCCCATATATTTTCTTAACCATCCTTTCCTCGTTCATACGTTCCACATGACCGAACCATCTCGGCACTCCTTTCTTTATTCTATCTACCACACTACAGCCAGCATTACATTAACTTCTAATTTGTTCATTCCTCACTCTACCCACCAAAGATTTTCCACACAAGCGTCTTAGTGACCGCACTCATTCCACTTTCTTTCCTCCTCTGCCAATTCCAGGCTTCACTTGCATACATCAGGGTTGGCACTATAACACCACTATGTACGGCTAGTCTTGCTGATACATTATGAACATTGTAATCACCATTCTTTACGGACAAAGAGCCAGCAAACGTCAGATTCACGTTTTAATGTCTTCTTCTCGACTTTATTTAGACTATTTAGAGTCTGTTTGTGCAGGAGTTTCCTCTTGTGATGCTGAATTCCAGCTATCTCTCCATGGCTTCGAGGATCTCCCTGATGTATGCTGGTGGACGCGGACGCCGATACTAGTACCAACACGTACAAAGAATGAGTGCAATAAGATTAACATACAGAATATTTTGAATATGTCCACAATATTGGATCCCAGGGGCACACCATTAACCAAGATACATTACAAATGTCTCATAGAGACGAAGTTGTTGAATTTTTATATGGGAAAGTAGGTAGTTAGGGCTTACGACCTATCGTACGGCTGGCTTAGGTGATCACTTTACACAGTTTTTTTGTCAAAGTTGTATATATGTTGCAAAACTTGTTTCGTATGCGAATTGCATTTTTAATACCGCTTTGGAGTTAAGGAGGCTAAGCTTTGGACTGCAGGTTGTGCACGCAGCACTGACGTGGCTTTTGCTTTCACCCCCCTCCGCTCCCTCACCCCTCGGGGGAACGTAGTTTTTCAATTAATTCATCAATTTCAGAAGACTTTTTGTGCTGTTTTATTTTACCAAAACTATTTTTGAATTATCGATTATGTGCAAACCGATCTGCGTAGGTATGTCAATCGCATATTCTGTACTGTATTTTCGACTCTGAATCACTCCCTCCTCCCCTCACGCAGCCCGGCAATGCATTCCACATAACACCTCCCCCCTTAATCCGGCCACCTGACAGTCGGCGTCTCCGTTAGCGGTCGGCACAGGAGCCGCCTCTGTCGCGGGCTTTGACGACTCCGAATCAATCCGTCGTTAAGTTGATCGTCGGTACGTTTAATTCCCCCGGCATCCGCTCACCTTGCTCTCGAGTTTTACGAGCGGGCGGCTATTAATCGGCGTGTTTACGCCGGGTCCCGCGGCCTGGCCGCAGGCGGCTTGCGGACAGCGTCTCCGGAAGCTGCGGCGTACCCAGAGTGTCTGGACCGCTCGTCGGATTTCAACAACAGGAATATTAAATTATTTATCGAGCCTGTGTTTGATGATGCCAGAGCGTGGCACACAGTCAAGATTAAGTGAGACCTAATTCAATGTTAGTTTTGAGAAAATTCACGAGATCTACTGGAACAAAATTAAACTTAAGTCTCACCTATAAGGTATATCAAGATTGTTTATTTATTCATTTATTTATTTTAATGGTTCACAAACAATGAAAAACACACAACATGATATAGATAATACAATTATAATTCAATTAGTTTAAATGCTTTTCATTACTAAAATGTGAACACGGGTAACATAGAGATAAAAAAAAGTAACCCATAAAAATCAAGTTTTTATTATACTCCCTTTCTTTGTAAAATATAACAACAATTAAAGACGAATTAAAACATATAACATAACACTAAACTTACAGTAATTTAATACATTTCTAAAATGTCAGATGTTTTGAGCTTTGATAAGACACTTCAAGCTTTGAAGATTAAATTCTAAAAACATTTGTCAGTCAATTTAGATTTTCGACATTCGTAGTGGAGTACCTATTATGCATACCGACGGAATAATTCAAATTTAGAAAATATTCCGCGACGTTATTGGGCCGCCGTAATCAAACTTTTCTAATGATTCCAATTTGAAAAAAACAATAAAATTTCTAAAAATCCGAAATTATACTATAATTATTAAATTTTTTAACGAAAATTTGATCGATCTTCTTGATCGTCGCCACGAGTCTACTTGCCAAGTTTCAGCTCGATTGGATTACGGGAAAAGGGTCAAAAATCGATCCAAAGTTTTTGTTGACGGCAAGCAAGCAGACGCCACGAGTTAATATAAAGGGAGTAAAAACTACTAACTAGTAGTAGTTTTTATTACTATGTTAGGTTGATAAAATTCAGTAAATATCTTTCAAAGCTATTTTAATTATTTGAATGTGACATGAATATAAGTTTTAAGTACTTACTAAAAGCTCTTTACCAACATACAAAATATAAAAAATGCTGATCAATCCCGATAATCCCGTCCGATTTTTCGGTTCGGGATTAATCTCGTAAAATGCCTCGAGATCTCGCGGGATCGGGATTACATTCCCTAATTGCTGCCTTTGCTTTTGTACCCCTCAAATACATTTCAGTTTTATAGTTTTTAATGTTTAGCCCGTGTTCCTGGATAGGTATGCAATATTGCACGTACGGAACGAAAGCTCCAATTGACTGAGGCGAACGATATATATCTATCTCACTCCAACAAAACGGAGAATATTTTGATTCCAATTTGAAAAAACCTATAAAATGTCTAAAAATCTGAAATTATACTTTAATTATTTTTTTTTTTTAACGAAAATTTGATAGATCTTCTTGATCGTCGCCACGAGTCTGCTTGCCAAGTTACAGCTCGATTGGATCACGGGAAAAGGGTCAAGCAGACGCCACGAGTTAATATAAAGGGAGTAATAAAGACTAAAACATATACAAGAAAGAACAGAAAAAAGCGATTTTATAGTGTGACGTTGAATAAAGAGATTAAACAGCTAATTTCACAAGTTTGGTAATAGTTCTCTTATATTCGTGGAAACTGTCATGGAATATGTCAATGAGGACGTTATGGTTATTTTCTATTTTGTTGTAGGACCTCAACATTCTAGATAAAGTATTTAAGTGGGCCATATTGTTATTTAAGTTGAAAGAGCAAATGTATTATATACCTATGTCCTAAGTCGGCGACTAGGAACTTTCAAAAATATGTTTTCTATGCAAAATTCTGAATCAGTATTGCCATGTATTATATCTTCTTCTTTTGGTGTCATGTCAGGTCCCCCCAACGTTGACTATCACCCGAGAGAAAGCGTCCCTGTCCTGGGCAGCACGAAACAGCTCTCCAACACTTCTTATGCCCGTCCAGTCGCGTATATTGCGGAGCCAGGAAATTTGTCTCCTTCCAACACCTCTACGACCCTCTATCTTGCCCATAAGAATCAGGTGGAGCAATTCATATTTTTCTCCTCTGAGCACATGACCCAAATACGATACCTTTCGGATTTTGATATTTGTCAGCAACTCTCTATTCACTCTAGCTCTTTGAAGAACTCTCGTGTTGCTGACCATATCCGTCCAGGGTATCCGGAGCATTCTCCGATGTATCCACATTTCGAACGCCTCCAGCCGGTTCATGCTACTCACTTTGAGGGTCCACGATTCCACTCCGTACAGCAGGACTGACCATATATAACATTTGACCAGTCGCTGTCGAAGTTTCAGGTTAAGATTGTCATCGCAGAATATCTATATATAATATGTATTATATAATATAGGTATATTAACTCAGCAATTAGTCTTCTAACTTCCAATTTGTCTACATGAAAATATTCTAAGCGCTCTTGATAAGATACTAAAGTGCTGGCCATATTACACTTAAATGTAAGCACACGAAAAAATTTAATTTAATTGTTATATAATATTCCTTTGCGTGTGAATAAATTTATACAACTAGCTGTGCTCGCGCGGCTTTGCACGCGTAGATTTTTAGTAACTTTTAGTCATATTTTATCAATTTTTTGTATTAACTTAACATATAGATAAATCTCGTTTGTAAACTTTTTTAAAGAACTTTTAGAATTCTTTAACTTCTGTATAGAAAGTATTTAAATATCTTTTACCGTTAATGCGGCGTTCGTAAAAAATGTATTTTTTCGTCGGCTTCAGTTGTAAAATAGATCACCACGAAAAGCCGTTTTATTTTAACGGAATAATATATAGCGAATGTCCACCCTGAAAGACCATTCTAAATATTGGTGAAAAAATTTTTGAAATCATTTGAGTAGTTTAGGAGATGTCCTCCTACATCCAAACTTATATACTTTACCTCTTTTTAAAAAAAATAGAGATTCGAACACGGAATACGTGTCACATTAATATTCTTACTATTTCTAAATTAAGCTAAACGCTTGTGCTGTGAAAATAGGACTTACTTGCTGGTCTGGAGTGAGAGAGATCATGAGGCGAGAGTCCTAACCACAAGACCAACAAGCTTCTCTTTTTAAAACTGCTGGCTACAAAAAAAAAATTTTTTTGAAAAAATTTTGTCTCTAAGAAAAAATTTAAGGACTTTACACGAAGTTACGCGGACGGACGGACAGACAAACAACGAAATTATTATAATTGGGATCGAAAATATACAGGGTTATTTGTAAAACATTAATAACCTCGCAGGACTATACTCCTGCCTGGACTTATGAGTCGAAAATGTTCAAGCTATCATGACCTAATATCAATAGTTATTGAGATATGTGACATCGAAGTTTGCATTTTTTTTCAATATTTCTGACTTATTTTTTGTAAAACGTTGGACTATCATTACAGTAACTAATATTAATTACGAAAAATTCATTTGTTTCAATACAAGTTAAATAAAATGATTAAAACCCTAAAAAATTCCAATTGGAAAACATTCCAATTGGAATTCGAAGGTTTTTATTTTTTTATTTGAGTTGTATTAAAGGGAATGAATTTTTCATACTCGATATAAGTTACTGTAATGATAGTCCAACGTTTTACAAAAAATAATTCGGAAATATTGAAAAAAAAATGCAAACTTTGCTGTCGCATATCTCCTTAACTATTGATATTAGATCATGATAGCTTGAACATTTTCGACTCATAATCAAGACAGGAGTATAGTCCTGCGAGGTTATTAATGTTTTCCAAATAACCCTGCATATAATCTGATTTATAAAAGCATAAAAATATTCTTCCCATAAGTGAGAGAGAGAGAGAGCTCTATTTGACCTCTCGTTAAAACGTTTTACAACCACAGTCATCGCTAGACTTGTTCCCGACTATAGCTCTGTTACACCCTGCGCTCACAGAATGTCACGAAAACGTGTCAAAACGTTACATAATAATGATGTGAAGTCGATTAATTAATTCATTTGCGTTTCGGCGTCTAGACAATATTAAATTACCCGTAAATATTAAATCAGCGCGGCGTTTGAAATGAAGCCCTTCGCGATGAGAAATACGACACTGAAACAACCGATTTTCAGATCAAATCTCTCACTCGAAGATCCTGTTTTGACCTACGTCACAATTCATTGTTCAAAATTCAATCGTATTCTGAAAATAACAAGATTGTTATATTATGGTGATAGTTATCCCAATACTCACAAATTGAGATAAGTCAGGACAATCCAAATTATTCACAATCTCAGTGATTCTACAGAAATCACCATTCTTCCATGAGCCATTCAGGTCTACCAGACAGAGCTACCTCTTTTCCAGGGGCGTGCAGTGAACAAGAAGCATGACCTTTCCTTAAGCATATATTTTGAAAAGAACCGAATTAGGGGATATATATCTCATAATATTCCTCTCACATAAATTGACACATTATTTAGATTTTAATATTTCATAATAACAGAATGTTAGTAAACTTAGTAAAATAACTACCAGATTTACGGTCTACCGGTTTCAAGACGTACGTACCCGTCTCTTCGTCCGGACCAACACTACACTACTACATTCACAACACTATACACCCTAACCATAATATTGTCAAACTATTACCATTATTGTTCACATGCGTGTTAATCTTGTCAGAGACAAGCATGCACTGATTTTGAACCATTGAACTACTAATGAATGAACAATTCAGGGATCTAACGAGAGAGAGTAAGAGGGGGCGGGGTCTAAAGTGGGTGTTACCACATCTCTTGTGAACGCTACATTGAACAAAGGGCTATAGGGAAAATTAATTTGGTAATTAATTCGTGGTACTCTATTATTCACCGCCTCCCTAATGTTAAAAATTTCTAAATTATTCAATTTTAAACCTTTATTATTAATATTTAATATTTTCAACCCTATTTTTGGGTCAAATTTATGATTATTTTCTATGAGGTGGTTGGAAAATTCTGAAAAATTGTTGTTTTTTAAATTTAAATTTAAACATTAATAATATTATTTCATAATATTTTGCCAGTTAAATATTTAATTTAGATTTTTTTCCAAATATATATTTAAATAAAAGTTATGCTTCTCACTGAACGCCCCTGCTCTTTTCCCTTTCAATATATCACTCAATAATAGTTAATCCTCTCCCATCCCACGTATATGCTCAGACTATAATAATCTTTTGAATTCAATATATATTTTTGATACCAAATATGAAGTGTATCGTTGTTATGGTGAGGCAGATACTGGAAACTCGTCACAAATTCACCCTCCCTGACAATTTGCATTATATACATTATACGTATTACTGATTATTACTGTTTACTTTTACTTTTCCTCATTATTATCACTGAGTCTTATCTGTAGCTATTAAATTAAGCTTTTTTATCATTATCTTATCTGTGTCGTCCTATAATTGTGGAAGACATATAACTCCTTTTTCTATTCTTTTCATTCCATGTATCTATCCTGTTGGACGACCAAATAAAAAAATAAAACATCTATTAAATGTCAATATTGCTGTAACTGTGACAAAAGTATTGACTTTAATTTTACATATGAACTCTTTGAATGAATAAATAAATTATTGAACGTGAAACAAATTGATCACCTTTTTAAATAATATTAAAACTCATTTTATATAATATTCATCAAAAACTTATATTTTAGACAAAATTCTAGATTGCAATGACTAATTTGCATGATGATATAAATATTGCTTCGACCTCAAATAAACACGTCATTTTTAAGAACACCCAAACATCGTGGAGGTCTGACATTACAATCTATGTAGGTGTAGTAAAATATTATTGTACCCTGTATTTAAATAAAAATTGTAAATATGCCATTACTGCAGAAATTTTGGGTGTTAAAAAGTGATTTTGTATCATTGTTTATGAAGACACAAACACAGGATTCAATTTCTGCTTCCTGTATTTGATTTTTAATTACAATTATTTACGAATCTCTTATTCCCTTCAATCAATATATTATGCTAATTAGACTACGTAGATTCACAACTACTTTTCAAAATTGCAATAATCGTAAATGTTAATTAATTAAGTAGTTACAAGGACATAAATAAATATGTCCCTTCTATTTTAGAGTCTTAGGGTAGTCTTCTTCTTCTTCTCCCTGGCTTCATCTCAACTCACTATCATCGTCGACAGCTGGGGTCAGCTCTCCTCCTTCTTAGGCTATATACTATATTCTTCTGTTCCGTTCGATAACGTCACCCAATCCACGCCTCTGCATCATACCATCTCATTGCACCTTCCATGAATTTTTCGGTCTGGGAAGATCCATGGAGATTAATATGATGCTCTGCGTCCAACGTGGCCATACCATCTCAGCTGCCTTTCCTTCATCTTGCTATTGTTGTCTGTGACACCCAGGCTTCCACGAATGCATGAAATATATTATACTTTTTCTCTAAGGGACACTCAACATGACCAACTCAGCAAGCGCATTTCTATTGTTTCTAGCTACCTATTGTAGGTGCTGTACATAGTCCAGCATACAGCCATAGAAGAGGGCGGGTCTAACAATTATCTTTTATACTTTTCCTATTAATTTTAATGGAATTTTTGGATCACATAGGACTCTCGCCATGGATCTAAACTTCATCCAATTAGTGTTAGCGTAGTAATCAGCGAATAAGGTGAACTGTCGTAGATCTACGACTCTTCTATTTTTACTTCCATTCTTTTAACTTTGGATCGATTTTTAACCCTTTTCCCGTAATCCAATCGATCTGAAACTTTGCAGGTAGACTCGTGGCGACGTTCAAGAAGATCTATCAAATTTTCTTTAAAAAAAATTAATAATTATAGTATAATTTCGGATTTTTAGAAATTTTAATGTTTTTTTCAAACTGGAATCATTACAAAAGTTTGATTACTAGCAACGGCGGCCCGATAACGTCGCGGAATATTTTCTAAATTTGAATTATTCCGTCGGTATAGGTACGAATTTCGAAATGACTGACAAATGTTTTTAGAATTTAATCTTCAAAGCATGAAGTGTCTTATGAAAGCTCAAAACATGTGACAGTTTAGAAATATATTAAATTACTGTAAGTTTAGTGTCATGTTATATGTTTTAATTCGTCTTCAATTGTTGTTATATTTTACAAAGAAAGCGAGTATAATAAAAACTTGGTTTTTATGGGTTAGTTTTTTAGAGTTGATAATCATCAAAGTAACAATCTTGTTATTTTAGGAATATGGCCGTTTATTGATAGAGACAGCTCCCTGTCTGCGCGCTGTCGCGGTCATTAATTATCTTCTTTGCATACATTTTAAGATGATTAATCGACCGACGCGCCGGGATAACGCGAGATCTGGGTGTATTGTAATTTTCCCGGGATTAGGTTATTTCCGGGATCGCTGGAGTGGATCGGATTAACCCGGGGATCCTATAATCTTATTACACAAGAAATATGATTAAAGTTTGATTTGATTATATATGAAGCTGTGTACAGGCGCAGTTTATTATACGATAATCAATTATGGATTTTCGTGGATGGAGTTAGGGAGTTGATACGAGTCGTGAATGGTTTGATAAGATTCAAGCATTGGTGAGATACAGACCAACAAAATACATATACAAAATACATATTTGGAAAACATAATAACCTCGCAAGACTATATTTCTGCCATGATTATGAGTCGAAAATGTTCAAGCTATCATGACCTTATATCGATAGTTATGGAGATATGCGACATCAAAGTTGGCATTTTTTTTTCAATATTTCTGACTTATATTTTGTAAAACGTTGGACTATCATTACAGTAACTTATATTGATTACAAAATATTCATTTTTTCAATAAAAATTAAATAAAATGATATAAACCCTGAAAATTTTTAAATTATAATGTAAGTTACTGTAATGATAGTCCAACGTTTTACAAAAAATAAGTCAGAAATATTGAAAAAAAAATGCCAACTTTGATGTCGGATATATACATAACTATGGATATTAGGTCATGATAGCTTGAACATTTTCGACTCATAATCATGGCAGGTACATAGTCCTGCTAGGTTATTAACGTTTTCCAAATAACCCTGTATAGACATGAACTAACATAAATTACTTGATACACTGTCTGGCTCCATGGCTGGTTTTTACGTTTGAATTGTTTAAAAAATTACTAAGATCGAGCCTGAAACGGAGTGGATTTGTTTCAAAGTATGCAGAGGCGTGAATATAATTTAGAATGTTTTTTTTCACAATTTTATTAATACTAAGGATACCACAAGGGTACATACACAATTGAAATATCAAAGAACACACATAAATTTAAAAAAAGCATGATTTAGAATAGAATAGGATATTTGATACCCTTCTGGGCAACCGGAAACAAAACTAACCTAAACAGACTCCAACGACAGCAAAACAAAATACTAAAAGTGGTCTATGATCTGAAATACCGGACACCAACTGAAACTGTACAACAATTAAACATCGAAAGCATTACAAAAATCGAAACACTTAAAATCATTCACAGACTAGCAATTGGCGAAATACAAGACGAAGACATAAAATTACACAAAATACATGAAAAACATCAACACAACCCTAGAATGGCTCAAAACTATCACATAACACACGCCAAAACAGAAACAGGACAATCCCGACTTATTTGCAACGGATTAAAACTATACAATGTCCTGCCACAACAGACCAAACAACTGACCACGGATAAATTCAAAACAGATGTGACAAAAATGTTAAAACTCGGCCAACTATAAAAAAATGACTTTGTATCTAAATCATATTATTATTATTTCTTATATTGAATCATGTAAAAATATTATCCATAAACCTTTCAGGTTTCCGTTATATTTTAAATAAAAATAAAAAAATTAGCACAGGCATTTATGTCTCTGCCGCAGTCACAAAACAATATTAAGGTGGGATTCTTGATCCCAGTTCACGGATTCAAAAAACTCGAAGGCAAGGACGTTGTAATCTCACGCGGAGAGACGTCTTGGAGAAAAGCACTCGACTGCGGCGGCCATATCGTTTCCTAGGTTTGCCAAAATTGCTGCCTTTGTTTTTTCACCCCTCAAATAAATTTCAGTTTTATAGTTTTTAATGTTTATCCCCTGTTCCTGGGTAGGTATGCAATATTGCACGTCCTTTTCTAGTCCGGAACGAAAGCTCCAATTGACTAAGGCGAACGATGTATATCTATATCACTCCAACAAAACGGAAAATGCCTTGGCAGTGGTTCAAAAAAACTCATCACGTTGAAGTCGTATACTTTTCGATATAATATATGTATTTCGCCAAAACGTTTTTCAAACGAGTATTTAGTGTAGGAATTCTGTTGTTATTTGAATTGAAATGTGTCAGATGTATGAAAGAATAAAAGACATTGATGTATTATTATTTGAGTACAGTTTTGAATACATTTTTAATCGCGTGGTCGATCGCTGATTTAACTATTGATTTACTCAATTTAAAACGTATTTTGAGTTTATTTTTATTCTTCTTTAATATTGTCACGGAATGTCAAGCAGAAGGAATTTCCCACTGCCAGAATCCCTTGTAATATCACTTTTTAAGAACAGTATGGATGGCTCTAGAATAGTCTACAACTTTCGGAAAACGTACACAAACGGCGGAGAAGCGACGAGAACGTCCTTCTAAGCTCTAGAATAATCTAGAAAATTCTAAAATTAGAAAATTTTGGGATTGGAATTGATGAAATTCCTGGAAACTAAAACAACCCCCCCCCCCCTCTTCCCCAAAATGTTGTAGTAACTTTTCAAGTAGTACTCCTCGGTCATTGGAGTAGATACAGTTTTGTAATACTACAATTAGATCACTTCATGTAGTTTATTGAAGTAGATGAACGGTGTAATGTGTCGGTGCGTACTACAAATGTAGCGCACAGTTTGTAGTCTTCAAACTGGTGAACGTGTTCGTGTTGTGGGCTGCATTTTGAAATGTAGTTTTTCCTTTCGCTACTGACGAGTCGAATGCATTTCCCGATGGTTGACAAACAAGCGCATTTGCTCAAGCGCGTGTGAAAAAGCAAAGGTTCCGTCCAACCAACATCGCTCTCATTACCCCACGCTTCCCTTTAATTGTTACTATTTTATTGAATACATAAATATATTAGGGAGGAATACCTAAAATATGAACTCAGCAATATTCACATGACTGGAGGCAATATCAATACAGTGACAGTGTGAAGGATAGCACATCTCTTGAGTCTCCGGGTGTACACAGAGTTCCATGCGATTGTGGAGCATTCTACATAAGACAAACCAAACGCAATATCAGTACATGTTTGAGGGAACAAATTGGGGCGATTATTCTATGGAATGGAAGCATGGACGCTTACCTGAACTGAAACTGAAAAGGCGACTTGAGGCATTCGAGATGTGGATCTATAGAAGAATTCTCAAAATAAGCTGGATGGACAGAGTTACGAATGAAGATGTTATGGCTCGAATGAATAAAGAAAAATAAGTTATTAAAACAATAAAAATCCGAATATTTCAATATATAGGACACGTGATGAGACATCCAGAGAAATACGAGATTGCATCTTGCATCTTATAATGCAGGGAAAGATTGCCGGAAGTCGGGGCCCTGGAAGAAGGAGGACTTCATGGCTGATAAACTTGAGACAGTGGTTTGGCCAGTCTACTGTGGAGCTGTTTCGGGCCGCAGTAAGCAAAGTCCGCATAGCCAACATGATAGCCAACGTCCGGTAAACGGACAGGGCACGAGAAGAAGAAGAAGATTGGGGCGATTTAAAATAATATCTCCAATAAATCGGCAATCTGCGAACATGCATCCTAAGGTAATCTCTGTCATTTCATCAGATTTGACAAGAGAAAAATCTTATCAACAGAACCGCGCCACATACCTAGATTAGTGAGAGAGTCCATTGAAATATACAAGCATCGTAATTTCAATAGAGACGACAGTTGTCTATCAAGTATTTGGCGCCCTGTTCTCACGACTTTGATTCCACCTTTAAGAGACGTAGCAGAAAAGCCCAAAGATGTAATTAGTGCATATTGCACACTGGCGAACTCTATCGTAGAAGAAGCGAACACTTCACAACAAAGTGCATATAATTAACGATCTCGGAAGAAATAATCAGTTCGGGCTAGACCTCCGCCGTGATAGGACGCTCTCCTGATGACACCGAATAAGACTTCAGCGAAACTTGCTTCGCGATTTCGATTGTCGAGATTTGCTTCTCAGTATATACCTACGGTTCGTATAAAATCAGGGTTAAAAAAATTCGATTTTTATATTAAAAATTTAATTTAAAAAAGAAATTTACATACTTCAGATTTTTTGATATATATCCGATATATATCAAAAATTGGATTTATATCCAAATTTTTTTTCTCCTTTTTTGCACACGTCGATTGACACAAACTCGATATAATTAGGGAATTTATTTTATTATTTTATACATGAATTATTACTTATTAAATAAATTAATTGCATGCTGAAAAAAGCTAATATATGCAATTATTATAATAAGTTATAAAAGTTGCTCTTTCTAATGTAGTGTTACGAGTGTTTGTTTCTTTGTGTGAAATAAAAAACAGATCGTATGAAACAAATTAAACTAAAAAACATCCGTAGCACTTTTTAAAATACAACTCGCGCCATCTAGTAACGACCCCAATTGATAAAAAAAACTGTATCATTTTTTAAATACAACTAGCGCCATCTATTGACGACCGCAGAAGTTTATTTTGGATATATATCGAAAATAAAAATCAAGCCATAAATATCGTGATATACGTCATGATATATATCCGCGGATATATATCCTCGAACCCTCTATAAAATATCCGCTATATTTAACACATCAATGTATCAACTCAGTTTGCAGCGCCTCCCTAATATATTGCAGCGCCGTAGAGGAAAGGTTACATTATTTTGTAATGAATGTTGCGGGAGGGTTATGAAATCTATACTAATATTATAAAGAGGAAAGATTTGATTGTGCGTTTGAATTTAATAGGCTCCGAAACTACTAGACCGATTTGAAAAATTCTTTCACATTCAGAATCCTACATTATCCCTGATGAACATAGGTTATAGAATATTTTCAAAAATGTTAGGGATCCGTACGAAAACTTCGATAATGTAACCCAACGTGTGAAAAAATTACGAAAAAAAACCTTGTATTGCGTACGCTGCAGAAATTATTGCCAATAGAGCAAAGTAATGTACTACAGTTTTGTAGAGGACATTAATATCTACAAAAAAGTCTGCGATACCATATATTAGGTCCTTACATATGAAATTGGCGTTTTGCCGTACTGGCAAATTTGATCTCAAATATCTTCTCTTTGGTTAGGAATTCCAAATCCAAATTTATACAGCTATTTACTCATGTATTTGTGTTTTGAAAATAATAATTCATTTGTTTTTTCCTCAATTGTTTTTTTCTTTGC
>JADDOH010000857.1:0-77876 GCA_016648135.1 Agrypnia vestita
TTTTTATTTTTTCGATCCATTTATCTGGTAGAGTAGCAAGTTTATGTACACGCTCATAGCATCAAACGATGGTAGACTAGACAAGGTATGAGAAAAAAAAGGTTTCAAAACGGGGTTAGTCACCACTTAGCAGAAATTTAATTTTATTTGATCCGCTCCATACAAAAAATACAAAACTTTTTTGCTAGTAAACTGAAACTTTTTCCTAAACTATAAAGTTTAGGAAAAAGTTTCATAGGACAACTATTGATAAGGTTAATGAGCTCTATCCATCGGCATAAAGAAAAAAGTAAAAAAAGAAAGTTGGTCCCTAAGTCCCTCAAATTACGGTTTCGACCCACTGTGCTTCGGTTCGGGCGGCGGCCGCGCGTTCAAACCATTTGACCGATTTACATGATCTTGACGCTGACTATCCGTTCGCTAGGCCGGTGCCGCCCCCCAAATACGAGCGCCCTAGACCATCGCCTAGTTTGCCTATATGAACGGGCCGGCCCGTGTACGGGCGACCTCTAGAGACGTACCGCAGCGTGTGTGGTGTTCGCGGGTGGAGGTTTCCAGACCTGTACGAGTGACCGCAGAATAATTGAAATTCGATTCTTTTTGTCTCTGCGACCGCGACGGACAAAAGGTAGGGATGGGTAAATGAAAGAAAATGTCGATATATATATATATATATATATATTTCGTTTCCGTTTCCCAAATATTTTAATTTTATTAAAAATAAAAGCTTTTTTGCGTTGCTCTGAAAAGAGTATATATTTTATTAGCAAAAGAACATAATATTTCATATTAAAATTTAAAAATAATAAAAGTACACACCTGAAAAGAGAAACAACATTTAAAGCTATTATTTTATCGATTAACCGAGAAAAATATCGATGTGCAAAAAAAAGGTAACCAAAAAAAGGTCGCCAAAAAAATATATCGAAGAAAATATATCGATATATCGGGAAAAATATATCGATATATTGGGAAAAAACTATCGATATATTGGGAAAAAACTATCGATATATTGGGAAAAAACTATCGATATATAGAAAAAAATATATCGATGACCAAAAAAAAGGGTCATCAAGAAAAAATATCGATTATCCAAGAAAAAAATTACGATATTTCATATATCGCGAAAAAATATATTGACTATATATATTATATTGAATATATATATATATATATATTGAACAACGTTCCCTCTAATTTTTCTATTGTGTGTGCGGATCTTCGACGCATCTGTGCAGTGGCGGTGCGATAAATTTTCACCCCCCCCCATAGGGTATTTATTAATTACTGTGATTTTATATAATTTCCCTAGCTTTGTCCGGTAAGAAGAAAGCGGAGGAAAGTTGCCTGGCAAGCCCGTATTACAAGCCTCAATATGATATTCCAAATAAATACATATTTTTTAGTTTAAAAAATGTTACTTACTTACTAGAAAAACTTCGCATTTCTATTGTACCTACTTTTCATATTTGCTTCGGAATATATATGATGCATTTGACACCATCATATGTCTCCGAATAAACAAATATTTCACCAATTGTTACTTTTTGTAAATGCATTGAAGATGACATTTTTCTTTCGACGATTTCAGAGAGCCATTCCAGTTTAAATTTATCGCAGGATTTCTTCTTAACGGTCGCCACATCCACTCCTTTTCGACATTTTAAGGGGATGAATTTTATATAATTAGTAGGTAAAATTGTATTATTCGACTCATTTCTCCGAAAGCGTGCGAAAGAATTGTGCATGTATTGTTTCATGCATTCGAGCAAAACTAAAATCTGGCAAAGGAAACTTTATTTTATAATATTGACTGTGCGGAGTGTAAAACACGTGTGTGGAGACATTTTGCTAGGTGAACGCGCGCAACACGCGCACACCTTACAGGGAACGTTGATATTGAATATCAATATATCGATATTTTTCAAACAATATCGATATATTGATATTTTTTACCCATCCCTAGTTTAGTTTCAAGCTATGTATTCACTATGGAACAAATTGCCCCTCAACATCACGCGTGGCATAGAGTCTACGTGACGTTGCAACGTCGCGCACTGTTCCGCGACGTCGCGCACAACATAGCGGAGCATTTCTACGTGTCGCGGCAACGTTGCTATGCGCACGGTACCCGAGCGAGCTTACGGCGACATCATGCTTTGCGTCAGTACCACGTGGTAAGTGAGTGAAAAATAAAATGATGTGAGGGCCAACAGCGTTCCTTAATATTTTCTTGCTTGGCTATGGAAGGCCCGATTATTTGTAATAATTGTCAAAAACAGTTGTTGTTATTCGAGAGAAATTGGCAAAAGATCCGTCAGACATTCGAAGATCGCATAGAATATCCATCCTTCTTTCTCTTTGCAGTAAATAATTTCACACCCACCACCCTTTTCTCCTCTTACGTTTCGATAACTCGTTAAAATAAATAGATACGCAGCTGTCATCATAACCTCATCGGGCGACATTTCCGCGACAAGTGATATGTGAATCCCGGTGTGTACACGTCAAATGACCGCGTCATTGTCCCCGAAACATGAGCGTAGATGTTGAGCGACATGCCGCTCGGAATGTTTCGCGATTTTTCCCCTAGTGAATACATGGCTTCAGTTTGTTTCCGGCCGTTCCGGCGTCATGCCGCGAGTGCTGGGTGCGACACCGCAACAGATGACAGCTGACAGATGTGACACGCGAACACAATTGAATGCCGTCTGCCATTTTGAATAAAATATTTGACATATTATGCAATGTCATGCAAAAAGGTGATCCTTCTAAAGTATAATTTTATAACGTGTATATGAATATATACATATAATATATTTATATAAAATCTTTAACGCGTGCAATATCATATAAAACATTGCTTAAGCAGGAAATAAAAATAAACGCACAAAAGAGCTTTAAAAAATAGTATCCTATAACCGTATAAAAATATGCTTTTCAAACATGCGAATAGTACACTAGAGAAGGGAAAAACTACATTTCAAAATGAAGACTACAACACACACACGTTCACCAGTTTGAAGACTACAAAGTGTACACTACAATTGTAGTAAAAATACTTGAAGTGAAGTAATTGTAGTACTACGAAATGAAATGAAGTAATGAAGTAATTGTAGTATTAATGAAGTGAAGTAATGTAATGAAGTAATTGTAGTATTAATGAAGTGAAGTAACGAAATGAAGTAATTGTAGTATTAATGAAGTAAAGTAATGTAATGAAGTAATTGTAGTATTAATGAAGTGAAGTAATGAAATGAAGTAATTGTAGTATTAATGAAGTAATGGTAGTATTAATGAAGTGAAGTGTAATGAAATGAAGTAATGTAGTACTAGTGAGTTAATATTTTTTTCCCAAATAAAAATTTGGCGGGCTAAAAAAAAAAAAAGTCAACGAGAAAAATATTTAAGATAAATTGACGATATTTTCTCCACAGTAACATTTGGCGACCTAACAAAAAAAGAAAAGGTCGCTAGCCAGATTTCTTCATTTGATTCCAAAAAATTTTCAAACCATGGGGGGGGGGGTTGTTACAGTTTCCAGAGATTTCTTCATATATCTACATCAACTTTCCAAAAATTTCACGTAAAAAATGCACTATTTAAAGTATGTACTTTGTAGTGTTCGCTTTGAAATGAAGAGTACTATTTGAAGTTTATACTTTCAATAACTTTGGTGTTTGTAGTTTGTAGTGTGCACTACACTTCAAAATGTGCGAAGTGTGCACTTCAATGTAGTACTACATTGTAGTAGTGAGTACAGAGCGGACCCATTACTATAGTACACTCGAAAATCGTAGTAAGACTCATGCGGTGTACCGCAACGTGTATGAGATCTACGGGTAAGCCCATACACGTTGCGGTACGGACCGATCTGCGATATGCGGTGTACCTCTACGGTGCACCGGAGTGTCTATGGCCGCCTTTAGGCCCGGTTGTTTCAAGTTCGATCAAAGTAAGCGTAGAGTTTAAACTGAAATTTTTAGTACTTTTTACAAAAACGGGTTGTTTCAAATCGGATTAAGCGACATCTGTCAGAGAATTCTGAGCGGAAATTTTAGATTAAACTCTCGGTCAGAGTCGCACATGCGCACTGCGTAATGTAATTGACATCTGTCAATAAAATATTTTTTTATTAATTTTTCGACATTTTACATACAAAGTGTCGAAACGTACAATATTAAGTAGGGTGACACAGGCTTTTCTGACGATCGACTGATCCTACAGTATATCCTTAACAGGAGAAGTAATTTACTTAGATCTCGAACAATACTTTTTCGTCAGAAGAAATTGATTTTTCCGCAACTCTAAATGAATTTTACCGCAGGGCATTGTCGACAATATTTTTTTCAAGGTTTCTATTTCACTCAGGTTTTGATAATTTTACATTTATATCCATGAAAGGTGCGTAGGTGATTTATCTGGAACTACTTCTTGGACTGCGGATAGTGTCAGCCATTACCAGAGCAATGGCTGACCACAGACCACATTTTAGTCAGCCGAAGAGCACTATAAAAATCAGAAATATATTTGTCATTATGTCCAAACAAAATATCAAGTTACGACAAACGGTACTAGGTACCAGATTTAGTAATTGCTATATTGTAGGAGACCGGGACTATGCCCTCAAACCAAATGTACGGCAATTTTTAATGCTACAATGGGCCCGAAGGCTCAATTTTAATTGAGGTCCGACAAGAACACCTAGATTTTAAAGAAATCAGAAAGATGTATTGCGACCTCACCGGGAATCGAACTCGGAATTCTCAGTATGCAGAGCCAGTGACATGGCCACTGGTTTGGTCATGTGGAACAGATGAGCAAAGAAAGGATGGCAAGGAAAATTGTTTGTCGAAAGCAGCAGAAGCAGAGGACGTCCGCGGAATAATAGTAATAAAACAATATATTCGGTGTATGAAATTCTTTTATTTTATTGTATTTTATATACCTACCTATTAACAGGAAAATGAATATTTTAATAAAAAATACAACTTGTAATAAAATTAAGCCAGATCTCTTTTGGCATTATGCCTTTCCAAAACAACTTCGTGAATTTCCTGCCGATTCTTTAGATAGTTGGGTTTTGAAAATATCTAACTGAACCACATATAATTTATTCTGCATATCAGTCGTAGGCTTTGGATTCACTTTTCTTATTACCTGCAAACAAAGAAAAGGTTATAAACAGAAAAACTAAAGAAATACAATACAGATCAAATAAAAACATATTGTTCTTGCAAACACTAAATAGGTAAGATAACATTTAATTTAGTCAATAACTAACCTTCCTGGCGCTTTTCATCGTTTTCTCGAATCTACTTCGAAAATCTGTTGGACAGTACGCATTTAGGCGGGAACAAAGCAACAAAACATTAAATTAGTTGCGTAATGCGGTCCACTAGTCTCCTTTCATCTTCTTGTGGAAATCTTCAGTAAAACAGCATTGTTGATGACATGTTTCGAAACATCTGCTTGCTGTCAAATGAAATTTAAATTATGTGTTGCCATATGCAAAATTATTTTGGCGTGCATTTGTCTATGATTTTTATTTTATACAATTACAACACCCCTAATCCGATTTTAACAGATTTTTAGTTTGAAACAACTCAATTCTTCGAGATTTCGCGTGACCTTGAGGTTAAGCTCGGTTTAAGCCAGTATTTCCGCTTACTTTGATCGAGTTTGAAATAACCGGGCCTAAATAAGATACTATATATAGATGGAACAGCAAAATTAAAAAAATTATCAATGGCTTTCAGCAATTGAAAATCCCGCAGTAGTGGACACTTATTGAACTAAACCAGGCCCCGCCCCCTGCGAAATGGTGGGGGGTTAGGTGGTGGGGATTGGGTGAATCCCCTGGATCCGCCCTTGAGATATATCTATTTTATTATTATTAGGCATTAATATATTAAAAGATGGATGGCTAATTAAAAAATATTCATTTCAAACAATTAACAATTATTATTAACAACATGTGAAGAAAACTGAATATATATATAATATTTATAAAACCTGCGAAGTAAAATACCAGCATACCAAAATATGAATAATTAAAAAATATATCTAGATAATTATTTGGTAAACAGTTGTAAAAGCCAAATATACACAAAAAAAAACATTTTAATGAAAAAATGATTATAAAGTTAGTAAATACATGTGTAGGTTACTAGGTAGGCATATGTATTTTTTATAACAAGTCCTGACTTAATACTTATTTTACAAATAAAGAATATTATTTAAGTAATATACCTTCAATGAAAATTTTCAAAATAATAGATTATATATAATATATGATAAAAAGTTAGATGTCACTATCATCATTTTTAATTTTGAAAAACAAAAAAGGAAAAGGCCTGATTTCTTTTAATTTAATAATAATAAAAACTTTGTGTTGGGTACCAAATAATACTTTGGACAATACATGCTCCCCTGTGTTGTCCCACCTTTTTTCGCTCCCCTCCCCATCACCAGGAGACCGTCGGTAAAGCAGAGTTCTCTCTGGTTGTTGGGCAAGACCAGTCACAGGGCCGGCTGAGTAAAATTTGTCGTCGCTTAAAAAGTTTCGGAATTTTACAGTTACGATAAGAGCGTGTGCTTTGAACGAGGAAAACAAGATCAAACACAGTCCACGAGAACCAGGAAGCGACGGAAACTGGAAGAATCATCGGAATCCGGTAGTGTTTCCATCCTTTTCCTTTTCCATCTCACGCAAGGCTGCGTTCGCATTACTTTGCTTAGCTAAAAATTTAAGAGGATAATATACATTTATACAGTGCATCTTCTCATTGCTCAAGCGTATACGCTGTAACTAAAAAAATGCTGCATATAGGTAAAGCCTAGTAATGTAAAATAAATACCATGTTATTTGAGTAATTGTCAATTGTATTATTATGTTATGTTTATTCATTGCAATGACACTTCTATATGCGTAATTTTAGAATAATTTCCTTCTGAATTTTTAACTTCAATTATTCTGAAGTATGAATTATCATTATCACAATTTATTACTCTATTAAGTAAATACAAGTTTTTTAGTTGTAGCGTGTACGCTTGAACAATGAGAAGATTGCATTGTATATTATCCTCTTGAATTTTTAGCTTAGCTAAGTTTTTATTATTATTAAATTAAAGGAATTTCAGGCCTTTACCTTCTTTGTTTTTCAAAATTAAAAATCATGATAGTGACATCTATACTTTTATCATATAATTTATTGTTTTGAACATTTTCATTGTAGGTTCATTACTTAAATAATATTCTTTATTTGTAACACAAATTAAATTTCCCGCACAGGATGTATAAGTATTTAAAGGATTTTACATCAGTTAAACACCACAGGAGAATTAATAAATTTATTTGTGAAGTACTTTACAGAACAAAAATCAGAAACACAGTGATGCATCTTAGACCCCTTCGTATTATTTATACCCTATTTCCTTTGTTCTCAAATTAATTTAAACTTCTTTGTTTCGAAGGGATTTTTATGATGTTAACATAAACAATTTAATGAGTTCAATGACCCAAAGGGCTGAACAGGCTAAAGGGTAAAGATTCATCTCTCCGTCTTCATATGGAATCCTCTAACCGAGGGACTAACATAAACAATGAGTTCATTGACCGGAATGGCTAACCTAAACAAAAAGTATTTGTATTAATATTCTAGTTTGAATAAATTCCAAAACATTATAACGGTAGCGGGGATATAACACACAGAGGAATCCACCAATATACGTTGAAAAGAGGAAATGAAAGGTCAATGATTGATTTTGTTATAGTTGACTACATAATGGCGTTCTAGTGCCAACCCTGATATATGGAAGTGAAGCCTGGAGTTGGCAAAGGAGGAATGAAAGTATACTGAATGCGGTGAAAATGCGGTCACTGAGATGCTTGTGCAGAAAATCTTTGGTCGATAGAGTGAGGAAAGAAAAAAATAGAAGTGAATGTAATGCTGGCTATAGTATGGTAGACAGAATAAAGAAAGGAGTGCTGAGATGGTTTGGTCATGTGAAACGTATGAACGAGGAAAGGATGGTTAAGAAAATAGAATAGAGGGTGTTCGCATAAGACGTGGCACTATCAGATGTTAAAAACCTTAACAACCGTAGAACTTATGTGAGAAGATGTATGAATGTGGCCGAAGCAGAAGAGATGTGCCAGGATAGAAGAGTGTGGCGTTCAGTCCTCCCTTCCTACCCCTGCGAGGAAATGGCGTGATGTTCAGTTAGTTAGTTGTAAAATAAATATCAAGTCAGGACTTATTATAAAAAAATACATATACCTACATATGTATTTACTAACTTTGTAATCATTTTTTTCATTAAAATTTAATTTTTATGTATATTTGACTTTTACAACTGTTTACCAAATAATTATCTAGATATATTTTTTTAACAATTCATATTTTCGTATGCTGCTATTTTACTTCGCTTTAAGTTTTATAAATATTATATATATTCTGTTTTCTTCACATTTAGTTAATAATAATTGTTAATTGTTTGAAATAAATATTTATTAACAAGCCAACCATCTTTTAAGTAATGCCTAATAATAATAAAATATATGCATCATTAAAATTGGTGCCAATTCACGCAATCCCCACCACCTAACCCCTCCACCATTTCGCAGGGGGCGGGGCCTAGTTTAGTTCAGTAAGTGTCCACTACTGCGCGGTTTTCAGTTGTTGAAAGCCATTTTTTTTACTTTTGCTTTCCCAACTATATATATTATCTTATCTATGGATGATACCATAGATAAGATTAAATATATAGATGGGACAGCAAAAGTAACAAATTTATCTATGGCTTTTAACAATTGAAAACCGCGCGAGAAAACCAGGCCCCGCCCCCTGCAAAATGGTTGAGGTTGTGTGAATTTGCGCCAATTTCAAATATATATATTTTATTATTATAAGGCTCTAATTAAAAGATGGCTAGCTTATTAAAATAATAATTTATTTAAAAAAATTAACAATTATACATTACATGTCTTAAAGAAAACTGATAACAGAATATTCAAAACAAGGGCGACAAACAAAATATACATTTAAAAAAAAATATTATATATCAAGATAATTATCTTTGATAATTATCTGTTGCAGCTTTATTACTCGTATTAGATTTTGTGATGGAAAATATTTTTTTTATAAAAACCGACCCACAGCAGGACTGTCCTTATCCAACAGCCTTGAAAACCTATATCGGAGAAAGAAAGAAAACGAGTATATTGGAGAGCCTCCACTCTCGTCGCCCGGCTGCATCCTGGAATATTTCCTATCTACTCTCCTGCGGACGGTGCCCTTGCTCATCCCCCTCTCCACCGCGCAGTAGCACGAGTATCGGAAAATCGTATTCCGAAGCGGCGTATTACGAAGAAGGCTTTTCCTTCATTCATTATTTCGTTTCGTTTCCTACTCCTACAATAGTTTGTTACTTATCTGATCCCAATTATAATAATTTCGTTGTTTGTCCGTCTGTCGTAACTTAATTTTTTCCTTTTTTTTTCTTTTGTTTTTTTTTTTATAAATAAATAAAACCTATCCCTTATGAGCCGACATGTAAAAGCATCCTCATTTTTGTTACAGCTAGTTCTACAATATTCTTTAAAGATCTTTTGCGATAAAAATTAGTTAAAAATTTGATCTGATCCAATATTCTTGCTGTTTTAAAAGTAAATTAGATACCTACTTAGCTACATAAAAAATATTTGGTTGACAACTTTCAAATGGATGATTTTTTTGTCAACATTGTCTGTTGTGAATCAGTCATTTTTTTAAATACTTGTCTAACAATATTTAGATATTTTATTTGATAATACAATATCCTACAATAATCTTTTATAATAAAAATTGATAATTTTTTTATCTGATCCTGATTTTTGCCGTTTTAAAAGTGAACATAGATATAAGTATAAAAAATATTTGATTGATAATTTTTACTGATGACTTTTTCATCATGTTATGCGTTGTAATTTTAATGTTTAATTGCTTAATGTTAATGTTTCATTTCTTGGAATCCGTCATAGTGTAATCTTTCATAAATAATCCTTATCCTGATCTAAGTAATATTTATCTTGCGATCTATCATCGATATCGATGGTCCCTAAGGTAAATTAAGACGTGCAAAAAATGAATTTTACAAGAGCTGTATGGAGTTTGGCTTTCCATACAAAATGTGCACATTTGGCTGCTTTTACGTCAGTTTTCTTTAAATGTTGTATTGCTGAGGAGAGTATTTTCCATGTATTGGTACAAAAAAGTCAAATATAAATTTTTGGGAGATGTCAGCATTGATATATTATATATAATACAGTCACGTTATTCCCATACTCGCCGGCTTTCATATGTAGCAAATATCGCATTGAAAGAGACGACAAATCACAGCACACTTATTTCACAAACGCTCTGCGTGTAGACAGAAAAATTAGGTAATTTGAAGTCACGGTGACTAAAATAACACTCTCATTCATACAATAGTGTACGATACTCTGTTGCTTTTTCCCCGGGACTTTTTTTTCGGCGTAGCTTCGCGCCCGATCACAAAGAAGGTCCGTTCGATAACGAATGCAAGTAAGGCAATTAACCTTTCCTTTTGAGTTGCCAAGATTTTACGCTTGTAACAAATCTACAATTTATTATATCGTTGGATGTCAGAGTTTACGTAGGTACCGTGGACATTCAACAAATAATGCTAAATTACACAGCTACCGTCTCCCTTGCTAATGGAGAAGTTACTATTTTTTTTCAATGAATGGAAATGAAAATTTGAACTAAAGTATGAAAGTAAAATAATTAAGACATCTCAAAAACTAAAAAAGTTATAGAATTTTCAATTTGCGTTTTGCATGAATAATTTAGTTCCGTCCGGTGGAGTCGCGTGACGTCATCTCTCGTACCTGCCCGGTGTACATCGCTACTCGCGCTCCGCGTGACGTCACAGGCGAGGTGGAGGTCAATCATTCGGCGCTAAAATACACTATTTTTAATATTCTTTTTCTCTGCTATTTATTGACAGATTTCAACAACTTTAGAGTTTTCTCATATACTTTAGTTGAATGTTACAGCATATTATATTATCAGCACTATGAAACCTCTTCATTGTATGTGTAATTCCACATTGACTAACAATTAGCCATACGATTTTCAGAAAAAAACCTAGTTAAATATAAATGTGCACACTTTATTCAGAAAAACATAATATGCCAATCTTACGAGTAAAGGTTCAATGGTGATGAGAAAAATTATTATATGAGAAGTTCAAAAGAAAAACCACCTCTTTCCAATTGATGAAAATAGAGGATGACATATTTGAAAATATTTAGCAATAGCGACAGTTTTACAATTGATTACCTACCGCTTTTGAAAAGATGTTTGTAGGTTTTAGAAGAATTTGATTAAAGGCGTATCAATTTAAAATCCCCGCTCTGCCTGTAAGATTGGTTACAAATACGTTTATCTCAATTTTTTCAATTCCATAGTGACAGTGCTGTTTTTGAAGCCATATTTTAATAAATGGAAGATTAGTGAATAAAAGTTCACGCGCCGTTAAACAAAAACTAAATCTGCCGTATTCTGAAAATATGTAGATTTTATTTTGGTGATTGTTACTCCAACACTCAAAAATGGACGGGACTTGTTTACGTATGCCCGTATACTTACTTCATTAATTAACATTTACTACTCTGGAAAGTAGTTGTAGTATAGTCTACGTGGTTAAATTACAGTGATATGCTAAGTGAGAGAATGTGAAGTTTGAGGGATTAAATAAATACTTGCCATTAAAAACCCAAGACAGGAAGCAGAAATTGCATCCTGTGTTTTGATGTCTGCATTAAGGTACAGATACATATGCTTATTACTGGCATGCTCAAAACTAGTATGCCCTAACAACTGTACATACTTGCTCATTATTAGTATGCTTATTTTAAGCATTTTCATAAATAAGCATGCTCAAAGCTAACAATCAAACACACATGCTTATTAGTGGCATGCTCTTGTCATATAATAGAGAGGAACTCTAGTTCAAAATGGAAACTGCAAACTGAAATAGAAAATTCAAGTGAACCAATAAATCAAAATATTTTTGATTTTAGTTTTTTTAATTTTTATTGTAAGATTTGAATCATTCATGTCTTTTAATAAAGTTTCATAAACATTATTTCTTGCTATATTATTTTTACATAGCGGTGACCGAGTATTCCACAGACATTCGTGATTCCTATAATAAGTCACGAAAAGTAATGTTTTGCCATCTCTCCAAAGCCATATTTGTTTCATCTGTCGCGGACTGAGAAGATCTCATTGATAATAGATGCTAGCCGCGAATGACATAAACATGCCCATATTTTCAACACCGAAGTAGGTGTATTGTTTTTAAGCCAGTATAAATGAAACTGATGGATGATAATGTTTGTAATTTTACTTTATAAGACTTGCCCTTAACATATTTCTCTTCTGCCTCCGCCTTCGATTCCAATTCGGGTTCCGGTTCTGAGAAACCAAATCTAAAAACTCCGATTCCAAATTCGGTTACGATAAAGCGACCTCCGTAACATCCCTGGTCTGCATATACATACCTATACGATGGCGCAATATCAATTTTCTACACTCAATAATTTAAATACACTCTATAATTTCTACACTCAATAATAATTTAAAACTAAAATAGATACATAAATATTTTGTCGTAATGTCGGACATCCACGATATCTGGGTGTTCTTAAAAAATACCTGTTTATTTGATATCGAAGCTATATTTATATCATTGCGCAAACCAGGTCTTTCAATCCAGAGTTTTGTCTAAAATAGAAGTGAATTTTGATGAATATTATATAAAAATAAGTACAGTAAAACCTCGTTAGTTCAAAATTCAAAAGACCCAAAAAATAAATTTCGAATTATATGCCCCCCGTCAATTCGAAATTTTAGGTACAAAAAAAATCGCGGTGCGCTTGTGAAATTCGCCAAAAATCGTAAAACTCCTGAAAAACCGTTAAGTTTGTTAGATTTATGTTTACATTTAAAGAAATCACTTTGAAAACTCAATATTTATTATGTTAATGCAAAGATCGCGGCATTTTGACATATTTGCTATTCTCACTTGCAAGAAAACCTTCTTTTTCCGTGAATGGATGGCCATAATCAAAAATGTTTAGTTATACTTGAATTTATGGAACGCTTCTTCAATCTTCACACGAGTTTAAATTTTGATTCCGCCTTTTTTCCGGCTCAAACCAACAATGCACGGTTACTAGAAATACAATATGTCAATAAATACGTGAAACAATAAGATAAGTCACTAATAACATCTTACAAAGAAAATTAAATATTTTAATAACACAAACACTGATTAGAAAAAAAATCGAACTAAAGACAAATTCAAAAACATAACAATTTTAAACGCCTTTAGGTATGAGGATTAGCGCAAATGCTGCGAACTAAATTATCCGCGCGTATCAAGGCAGCCAACTGAAGAAAGCATACACAGGATTCCCCAATTTTAGGGATCGCGACACAATATGTATAGAAAAGGGGCATTCCATAAGGTACCGTGAATTGATTGCGAAATACGCCACGAATCGTAAAACTCATTAAAAAGCCATTAATTTTGTGAAAATGTATGTTTTTCATATTTCAAGAAATCATTTCGAAAAAGCAATGTATATTATGCTAATACAAAGATCGCGACGTTTCAAAGTACCCGATATTGACATATTTGTTGTTCTCACTTGCGAAAAAACTCGAAATAATTTTTCAATTTCGTCAAATTTTCCAAAAAAAAATCGAATTAGACGAACTGAAATGTATTCATTTGCGGCGCAAGAGGCTAAAAATTATTTCGAATTACGAATTACCGGGGTTTTCGAATTATCGGGATTAATTTACTATGAAATTCACAATTTGGGACTTAAAAATTTCGAATTATGGCGAATTTTGAATTATCGGGGTTCGAATTAACGTGGTTTTACTGTACTGATATTATTTGAAAAGTCGGTAGAGTGTGTTTCACACACATCTACTAATTTATTCTTCCAAAGTGTTAAAATATTAAATTAAAGTCAATATTATCATCACAATGATATAAATATTGGCGTTTGACAGATGTCTTGACGTTTCTCTCCTTTTGAGTGTCGGATAATCTTGTTATTTTCGGAATACGGTCGAATATCAATAAAATTATTTTATATACATATGCGAAGCAAAATAAAAAGAACACTCGTCAATGACAATGACAATTGCCCTTCAGCTGCGCTCTGTCCAGCCCCCTCAGTCAACTGTTGCTATGCTCTCAGAACTTGATAGCACACATAATTTACGGGTGTATGGAGGGCTTTGTTGTCTTTTCATCTTTAAACTCAAATTGTTTTAACCACTCCACAGGATTAAAAGTGCAAAGATTAAAAATGATACGGAATCACTAAAACACACTTTTTAAATTGAAACAATTTATTTTTCATACATATTCAAGGTAAATCAAATAATACATAAAAAACCCACAACCATAACCCACCTGAATAAATAATAGTGCAATAATAAATAATATAATAGTAAATTACAATTAGATTTGGGATTCAAACTGCTTCTCCACCTCGCTGTGAGCCTTCCAACTTCACCGGTCCTTGAAGAATAAATGTAGCAATAACTTTTGAAAACAAACCATTATTTTGATATTGAGGGCCCATTTCATCATTTTGTTTTATTGTAATCTTTAGTTTAAATCTAGATTTTTGTGATACAACCGGCCGTAATAAGGGTTAAGAAATTTCGAATAGAAATAACATAGGATTACAGTTAGATTGTAGTGTACCTATTCCTACTTTGGGAATACGGGGTTTATTAGGGAAAGAACAGGCGGTAGTAATACTGTTGTTTTATTGTATAAATACGTGTTGCGGACCGACCTTTTACTGTACGTGGACGAGAAGAAGAAGACAGCCTGCGCAGTCTGTTCTATCGCCCCCTCTCCCGCACCGGGAACCGGGTGGCCAGCCTCAAAAACACCACTTCCCCCCCTACGAGGGATGTGGAAACAATCCTATCTACACATTAGTCAACTCTATATAATTCATGTTTCTTCTCGGTCGGCAACCCTAATACAATTGTTTCCTTTTTTTATTTGCTACATATTTTGTGAATCTATCTATATAATTCTTAACATAACATATTTTTAATTTTTTTTATTGTTTATTTTACATTGGTTTAACACGAATTAGTAATAACTCCACATACGGTAAAACCTGTAAAACCATGTGGCAGTTATTCTCACTAAGAGTTATGCAATAGTAACAGGTAGTAAGCAAAGAAATAGAAAAGTAAAAATAAATATAAAAGCAGGATAACAATTTAGCAGAAGTTTCAAACACATGAATACATGAATTCCATTTCAGAGGTCAAGGGCGGATCACTTCTTTATCATACCTTCTACCTGATATTTTTATAAAATTAGTAATACGGTGTTTGAAACTTAACATATTAAATTAATTTATAACTTAACATCCTATTTTTTCTTTAACGATACGGAGCCGCTGTCGATCTGGAAGTACCAGCCCTGGGTCGCAGCCGCCCTTCCCATTGAGAAGGTGGAACCCTGCAACAAACAACCGGATCACTCTCTGGACTGCTAAACAGGCCGGAGAGTTCCACGTCTTAGTAGAGTAATAAATTGTGATAATTCCTCTGAAGTTAAAAATTCAAAAGGAAATTATTCTAAAACTACGCATATAGAAGTTACATTGCAATGAATAAACATAACATTAATACAATTGACAACAACTCAAATAAAATGGTATTTATTTTACATTATTGCGCTTTACTTCTATGCAGCATGAAAATATTACCTATATGCGAAAGGCAAACATTTTGACATAATATAATTAAATAGAATATAATACTAGTTATAACGAACCAAAAGTTTCAAATGATGATTTGAAGATCAGCAGAGAAAACAATTATGTAGACACAAAAAGCATTAGATTTGTCAGCACCCTGGCATTTCACGATCACACAGAGGCGGTCAGTGGTAATGCATTGAGAATGCTAGGATTTGTTCCGCGTGCTGCCAGTGTTTTCGAAAATACTCACGTATTGAGAATTTTTTACAACCCCTTGGTGCGAAGTAGACCAACTGAAGTAGATTTGGGGGCCACGTGAGTTTAAGGCGCCATAGTACATGATTCACGTTTTTGCAGTGTGGAGAGTCAATTTAGCGTAAAGTTTTCGAATCTTATTGTCAAAATACAGTTATAAATGCATTCAATCAATTTTATTATGAATGGTCCATTCACTCTTAAAGCATTTGTTTAAAAAAAGTCAACAAAATACTTTGTTATTATCACAAATAAAATATAGTCCCGAAGTACTATTTAACTTTCTAGCATTAGAGTTATCTATGGTACATTTTTTCTCGAAATATTTCAATTCGGCGAATATAAATAATTCATCAAGGTAATAAATAATTCACCACTCTTCTTTTTTTACTAAGAGATTTAATAATTAAAATTTACCAACGACATATTTTTGTTCAGAAACACATTTCTTATATCCGTTTGTACATTCCCAGCGGTCGAAAATAAATATCACTTTTTTCACGCTTACGAGAGGTCATGTTATTAGATTTAATTTGGCATTATTTTAAAAGAGTTGACACGTTTATACACAACGGAAATAAAATGGAGCGAACAATACGTATTACAAAACAGGAACTACATGAAATGAGCACCTAACCTTATTAATAACAAAACGAAACTAGATGAAAGAACTCGTGTTACGCTGTGAAACAAGTAACAATTGACAACTTTAGAACTCAACAAATCCATTCATTCAATGTTAGGGGTATCCTTGATAATAGAGTGCGTATATATATGTGTTCGGATACACGTAATTTGCGTTGCGTTCAGTTGTAAATAGTTTGTTTTTAATAGGGATGGGTCGTCGACGTATTTACCGTCGACGAAACGAGACCGTCCACGTCCATCCATCGACGAGACGATCAACTAGTTGAATTCGTCAACTAGTTGACGCGTCAACTTCGTTACGCGGACGTCGCGGACGTTCTATCTAAACATCGGGACGATGGTCAACTGTCTACGGTTCAACGCGACGCTTCTCGACGGCTCAACCGTTGGCTATTTTTATGACGTTAATTTCTAAAATTTAAAGAAGTTCGAAGGAATATAGTTTCGGGGAAAGTAAAACCGCTACTTGTGCTTATATGTAAAAAAAATATTTTATTATTTATTTGTTTACGCACATTATAGGCTTTTACATATTGTTTTATATACTTCTTTCTATATATAACAAAGAAAGAAGTAGGTATACACAGCAATATCGGGTGTTAACAGTAAAATATAAATATAAACTACATATATAAGCAGTGAAAGTATTGGGTATAAGCATTAAAATGTGAGTAAATAAAATGGAAGGAAACAATGATTTTGCGTAATAAAGGCACCTGTTATGAGGTGCGGTAAAAAATACATTACATTTATTTATTATCTATAAATTTATAAATAAATACAAAATTTAAAAATACTTTACATTTGAGATGTTATATAGAAATTTATTGAAGAATACATCTTTCAAAGTCAGGCTTTCACTTTGTTTATATTATAAATAAATATATCTGTATTATTTGTCAACTTTAGTTTAAGGCTCAATCTGAGAAAAGGAACATTGTTCCCGAAACATGTAAAAAACCAATAAAAAGTGGTGTAATCAAAATTATAATAGATTTATTTTTTATCTATAAAGTTGAAAATAGGGAATTTTTAATAAAAATTAATTAAACCTAAATTCAAGATTATATTACATATATAATAATTAATGTTGGACTCCTGAATAAGGACCATAGTTAGATATAGAAAATTTTATTCCCTACTAGTTTGTTTATCATTTATATGCTAAAGTTGAAAAGTAAGGAAATAACACAATAATTAAATTTTAGCATCCCTTTTCAGGTAGATATAAGAAGTCGAGATCGATCGAATAAAATATTGATTTTAGAAAAATATCTAGCCGGCCTGTTAATTAATAATAGTTCAATAAAAAATAAAATAATTAAACAGAATTGTTTTATTTTATATAGCGTAAAATTGGGAATTCACCGAATCGTCGCACGTGACATCACAAAAAATCAAGTAAAAAAATAATAGATAATAGCTTATTAAGCCTATCTCGCCCTACGCATGTATTCAAAATTCAAATCTCTAGTCATAGTTCGTGTACACAGATCTGCACTCTATGGTAGTGTACTTTAGAGTTGAAATGAAATTACCCGTCGAGCCGTCTATGACGTCTATGGCATCTACAAGTCGACAGCGAGAGATGAGAGAGAAATAAACGGAGACGTTTTGTCTTGCTCTCGCTCGTTGCTTTGCATTGCGTTAATCTCGAATCGTCCACCGACCACGGCGTCCGCTGTCCACCGTCTACGAATTCAACTAGTCCATGCGATAAACGTAAACGGTCGACGCGTCGATGCAACGTCAACGGTTGATTTCAACTAGTCCGTCCATTCAACGCCCATCCCTAGTTTTTAATATTCGTGATGATATTCGGCGATGTCTACTATTCGGCGAACAGTCGTATTCGTTGCATTACTATTTTATACCCTTCATATACCAATAGACATACCTAGCAGAAATATAAGTGGTGGCTTATTTACCTGCCGCCATGGTACCAATCACGCAGGCGCTGCGCTTCGGGTAGATCGGGGTCCACCCGCAGCGTCGTGGTGGGCGACATGTGCAGGCGTCGCACATTGCGGAATATGTTTATCGACACCCGCTTCACCGCCACTGGCTTACCTACGGAGTCTTCGGCTGCCTCTGTGTCCCCAGCCCACACGGTTAATATTATCTGATGTAAGAAACAATAACAAATGTGACGAGAATTGCAGAAGCCAAAAATAAATCAAATAACCTACATCTAGACTAAATTATGATTGCCCGATTATTCTTGTTATTTGTTGTTCAAAGATTCCATAGTTACTTTATTTGTCAGAAAGCGCTTGCTTGGTATTAAACTGGCTAGTCCTGAGTCCAAGAAAGGTGTGCCATTTGATAAAAGTATGACGTCAAAAATATTTTTGACTAAATGGCACAAATAAGAATTTACGATACATTTAATGTATACTTGCAGTTTGATTGCCTTCCATGGGAATCGAATCCAATTATTTGCTTACACCGGGCTTTTGTTTTACATAAAAAATACTGTCAATAGTGATAATCATAAATATTACCTGACAGAGCGTGCTAAATAATGGACATATCTTGGAATAAAGACGGCTGCGTCATCTAAAGTGCAGACCAAATAATGCCATATTCTGAATAGAAAATCTAGGTGTTAGGTTAGGCACGCCGCTTGAACGAGTGTGTATTGATTCTGTATATGGGTCCAGGAATGTATTACATTAAAACCCAATTAATTCGAAACCCGATAATCCGGAACTCCATTAAATCGAGAATTATTTGAAATTTAAAATTAACTGTAAGGTTTTTTTTACCTTCAATTTCAAAAATTAACCCGTCCCGCATAATTCTAAACGTTTTTTGGTCCCTTGCATTTCGAATGAACAAGATCTATTGTATTATTTTCTTAATTCAAATTTTTAAATAAGTATAGTGTGGTTGCTGAATTTTTAAGGTTCTTTACCTACCTACCGTGATATAAAGATATGTTCATATTTTAATTTATAAAAAAGTTAAGTTTCATGGAGCCCATATGTTAACACGTCAACAAGTCAAACAAACTTATATATATTCATAAGCTGTATTGCATAAGATATATTCATAAATTAGATAGAGAAATCTCCGCAAAGAAGATGTTACATTTTTCTTTACTCACAGTTCCGTGTTCATCTTGTAGGGTTAATTCCCTCATCGCCTCGTTAATCCCTTGGGAATACTTAAACTCTATTTCACCAACTCTGATACATACACCAATCGCATCTGTAGAGAATTAAAGGGGAATATTTAGAATTAAATACATATCAACATGTTCGTGCATTCGCATGGATAATGTTCCCTGCAATGCTGATTTAAAAAAAAAGATTTTAGGAATTAAGCATCTAATGGTAAACGAAATTACACAATGCGTAGGTATGGCATTAAGCTTTATGTCCCTAACAATACTAAGATACGGAAAGACAGGCAGGCAATATGGTATAGAATCATGGACAAAAGACACATTGATCCCTTGACTGTAGATGACAGACTGTGACTGGAGTACTGGAGACGCATCCCAAGGACAGCGAGACGCGCAAATGTCCCCATTCTATAGGATAGATGCTCATTCATTTCCCTGAGACAAATCTATATATATTTTTTTGGTATCTCGCGAAGAGGGGAAGATAGTTTGGAGAAACAAATTATGAAATTAAAGCATTATTTTTTTGAAATTACTCGATTAAAATAGGATTTTTTCATTTTCAACTCTCAAGTATTGTAAAATATTCTTAATATATGTTTTGTAAATGTACTTATTGTTGAAAGGATTATTAAATTTAGTTGAAAATGTTTGTTATTATTTCATTAAAAGAAATCAACAAAAAACGTAAAAATTTCTTGCAAAGTTAAAACATTATAACTTTATTAATATTGAAAATTACTTAATTATCTAAATACGGATTCTAGATAATGAAGTAAACTTTATATGTATAAAAAACATTTTATGCGTAAATATAAATATTCAATAAAACTTTGTTCCGCCTAGGAGACACAAAACTGTTTTTTTAGCCGCGGCCTGTCGATTAATGCATATATTTTCTTAATTATTGTAAATAATGTTATTTTTTTTACTGTTATATAAGATAAAAGGTTTTAAGTTATTGTCCTAAAAAAATTCAGTCTAGAATATACATTCTGTGATATAAATGAATAATAAAAACCCACATTTAAAAAAAAACGCCGAAATATGCATTTGCAGTGAATGTCCAGGAGCCTTAACGTAAGGAAATGAAATATGAGGGGAAATATGACAAAAAAAATAAAAGCGTGTACGAAAAAACGTGTCTACTACTATGCGCAGTGTTGCCGACCTTGTCGTATAGTAAAAACTGTGTGTGTCCGTAAGAAAAACTAAACTAGAAAAATTTTAACGTAAAAAAAACTCCAAATCTACAGTGCATGTTTGTTTCGATAAAAAAGTTACAAATAGTGATGTAGGATCGTGCAAAAATAATCGATGTTGACAAATTGTACATAGGTGTTCTCTTGCATCTGGTACCTTCAAATTGTGCATTTGTTTCAAAAATTAAAAAGACAATTTCATCCCATTTATGTTAAATAAGTAACTCAATTTTTATTTTCATTAAATATACATATAATAAAAATGTAAAAATGTGTTCTCTAAGGTAAAACAAAACGGTTTGGAAAATTAAACTAAAAACTGGGATGATTCGCAAAAAACTGTAAATCTACAGTTAAAACTGTTAGGTTGGTTAGAGTGGTGGAAGGGAAAGACGGATGCCAACAGAAAAGAATTATGTCCCGAAATAGAGAGGAAATTTAGGGGTGTATGTTACTTACCAACAACCGTTTCAGCCATCATTTCGTTCAATTCGCTAATGGGTCTGAAATTGAACTGACAGATGGGAATATTTGGGCACTCAATTGCTATTTCCATTCTAGTATTACTTTTTAAAGTTATCTCATAATCGCAACTCATCTTTGTGTACTCTTTTTTGGCTTTTTTTACACAAAAATTTTTGATGAGGTATATTTTATCTAGCTGAAATATATAAAAATACATAACTATAATAATTGCTAATAAGACAGTCAGTAGGAAATACAATCCAGGAGCATTTTTCCAACCCCGGGTTCAAGAAAGGCCAATACAATCCCGGGGCCAGCCACAGAATAGGGTAATTTCACTTTTTTTATAGAAAAATCTTAACTTTGATTTAGAAATTATGTTTATGAAAAAGATTTTTTTAAATATGTATATTAACATTAAAAATAACGATTTTAAACCCCCGCCAAAACGCTTATTTTCGCAAGTGTCGTAATTTGGCAGTTTTCATGTCAATCTGACTTTTATCACGTGACAGCATATTCGGGTTTTTAGACATTCATGTTTTTTTTACAAAACAAGCCGGCTTTTTTGTATTTCATCCATAATGTCTGGGAAAAAGTATTGTTAATATTGTAATATGAATGTAAATCATTAAGAGTAGCTACTGTTTAACTTAATGTAAAAAAAAAGTATTTATTGGATAGTTTCGACGATATAAGCCAAAATATATCAAAGTTACAACGCTTGACACCAGCCATGCAACATATATACAAAATCAGTTGTTGTAAGTGTGCGTCTTCGCTGTGATGGCACTTGCTAGACATTGATTTGTTTATAAACAATGATTTTTTGGCCATCGCGCGTGCTCCGCGCGCGCTCAATGGTTAAATGAAATTGCGCGCGTCTTATTTCCTGTTACGCATTTCCGTCCTTTATCACAAAATCACTGCCACAGATTGCAGGAAAGCAAGAGGAAAGATGTTACACATCAAAAAAGATGTTAATATTTTTGATGTTAAATGTTTTTGATTGATTTATAACTTCCCGTACATCGGTTATCTTTATATTGTGGATTAAATGTATTCGTATTACACCACAGTTATGCATTTCAGATGTTTACTAACCTCAAACATTTTGTAGTATTCATCGCACTGCTCATCAAATGCCGTGACGCAGATATCGGTATTGCTCTCATCAAGCAGCTCCATCCTGAAATACTTTATCTCTCTTTGTCTAAGGTGCTTGCTCCTGCGGATGGTGCCCTTGTTTGTCATCCGAGTCTTGCTCACCCCATCGAACCTCCTGAGTATCAGAAAATCATATTATGAAGTAGCTGTAGTTTTTTCCAACAAAATAGGTATAATTTTTAATGCCCTTCCACGTGAAACAAATCAGCGAAGATGAAAAAATGAAAAAATTATTCAAGAGTTCAAATCAAAATTAAAACAGAGAGTTAGTTAAATTAGTATAAACCACTACCAGACTTTGGGTCTACCGGTTTCGAGACGAACCCGTCTCTTCGTCAGGACCAACACTACCCTACTATATTCACAACACTATACACCACAACCATAGTATTGTGAACCTATCACAAAATTATTTAATTTTAAACATTTAGTATTTGTATTTAATATTTTCACCCCTGTTTTTGCCAAATTTGTGGTGGTTTGGAAATTTGGAAAAATTGTTGTTATTAAGACACCTCATATGTTATTTGATTCTAGTATTAAATTGCGAAATCTCCTTCCAATATAATGTGATGGACACGAGCTACATGTTAATTGCTAGATTCCTAGTTGTCCAATATATTATTTTACCGAAATCTGGTAGTGGTTTATACTAATTTAACTAACTCTCTGTTATAATGTCTAGCCACAAAGTTGATGCTTTAAATATTAATACATATATTTTTTTAATAAAATAGAGATGTGAACACGGAATTCGTGTCGCATCAATATTCTTACTATTTTCAAATTAAGCTAAACGCTTGTGCTATGAAATAGGACTAACTTGCTTGTCTGGAGTGAGATTCGAACCTGCGACCTTTGGATCACGAGGCGAGAGTCCTAACCACAAGACCAACAAGCTACTCAAATGTTATTCATCTTATTAATAATATCAAAATTAAAAACCCACTTGAGAAAACCAACAGCACTTATATAGAACAAACACTTACATGGAACTCTAAAGTTCCAAATAAGTGTTTGTGAGTGCGTGTATTAATACATATAAGTAATTCGGTAAAAGCTGTTTCAATGTGAATTTTATATGTGTATGTGTTACTGTTCTGTAATATGCAGTACAATATCACAAATGACAATGCCCCCCAATTTAAACACGAGAAATGGTTTCTCATCTAATTTGGGTACGTTCCATAATTTAATTGTAATTTATAATACGATCTTCAAAATGGATGGAATTTATTTATTTATTTATTTAAGCATACACAGTGAGCACAGAATTATATAATTTTACATTTCATTCGTTTAATTTTTCAGCACTATTGTTTTTTGTTGTTTGTAAGACATTTACTGTCTCCATAAAAGGCTAATAATAGATTATAACATAATATAATAATAATATAATATAATAATAATATAAATCTAGTTTCATAGTTCTGGCGAGTGTTGCACCTTTTTGCCGCATCTCCCGGCGCTGTCTTCGAAATATATCAACCTCAATTACCTCAAAAGAACCAATCATATTTGTTCTTCTGGTTTGTTTCTCCTATGTGTTACTATATTGTTTAAACTGAGTAAGGGCCGGTTGTTTCAAGATGGATTAAAGTAAGCGTTCTTTTAAAGCATAGATTTTTACGTTCTCCACAATCAGACGTAAAAATCTATGCTTTATTCGACCGCTTACTTTGATCGAACTTGAAACAACCGGGCCTAAGTTCTATTTTACCACGCGTGCAGGTATGGTAAAATGTTTTGTTATCCCTCTATAGATTGTATATACTCTAAGCTTCCAATCAAATACACCAAATCACAGAAATACGCTAACATTAACATCTGACATTCCATTTGCGAAGGGCAATGAGCGTGACTCTTTCTATACGAATGCAAGTTTTGCAAGTCCAACAAATCGATTGACACATTTCGTGAAAATATGAGTTCTTGAATCATATTAGAGATGTGAATCAACGTGGTTTACAATACGACCGAATATATAGATTTTTTTTCTTAAATGTTCAGGCTGGACATTCACTACTAATGTATATTTCGGCATTTTTTTCGAAAATGTGTTTTTTTTTCTTTAATTTATATCAGAATATATATATTAGATTACATTTTTTAGGACGATAACGTAAGTAAAAACGTTTTATCTTATATAAAAGTAATACACTGAACATTATTTACAACAATTAATAAAATAAAAGCATTATTCGACAGGCCGCGGCAAAATAATTCGTTTTCAGTATCTTAGAAAAAATCAATAGTTTTTGAATATTTATTAGCGACAATTTGCCCGAAATTGAGTTATATATAACTCAACTAAAGTGGATGTGCATGCTTAAAGCGAAGGTTTAAAATATTCGAGGCGAATTCAAGGTATATTTCTCATAAATATTTTTTTTCTGATTTTAATGAGAACAATATTTTTTTAACCTCTGTATTACTTGTAACATTATGTTATTATTTTTCTTTACTTTGAAAATTTGTATCGAAGGTGTATAGTAAAAGTTTTTTAATCAAATAAATAAATTAAAATCAAATAATTATTTTTCTATTCATAAATAAAATGATTTATGAATAGAAAAATGAATATAAAAATAAATAGAAATAAAAATAAATGTTTAAGGGCAATATTTAAAATGTTTTTCTTGAATACTGAACAATTGCCTAATATTTTGGATAGTACCTAAGAACATTCTTAGTACCTAGCTGTTTATCAATCTATACTTAAGCCACGCATATAAAAATAAATTTAATTTTAGAATGGGTGACTTTTTTATCAATTACATGTGTTGTAAAACTGTTATCATTTTAAATACTGTTTTAATTTTAAATTCTTAAATCCATCATTTATCTACGTCATTAAAAATAGATCATAAATAATCTATTATAAAATAGTATTATAAATTACGTATAGATAAGCCATCATGAATAAATTTCAGTGTTACATTCGTCTCACATAGCCACGTCCGTGACAATATATAAAGAAAAATTGCATTATTAAAAGCATACCCCTCAAAGCACAGGTCCTTTATCAAGTGTGTCCTTTTTAATTGTCCTTGACCTCTCTTACGTGAATCCGCCATATTGCTTCGTTCTCGGACACTAACTACACACGAATCCCTTCTAAAATCGGTTGAAAGTATTTATATCGAATGAAAAAATAATAATGAAGATAACTATAAAACGATAAGTGTAAGTAGATTATAGCAGCCTATTGCATATCACCTTATCGGCACGCACAATCCGTGTTTTGGCCAATACATTTACCGTTTTTCATATTTTGGCGGTTCACTTGGAGTCACCGATGTAGTAACAGTGACATGACTAATTAATTATGAAATAGATTATGTCGGTGTTCTTGATTTCCATATATAGACTCCGGGCAGTAGAGAAAAAGACCCGGATAATCTCTAGAGGTGCACCGAAATTCGTTTCACATTCGGTATAGCCGAACTTCGGCAACTTTTACCGAACTTCGTCTCCGGCCGAACTTCGCTTAAATCTGCCGAACTTCGTTTAAATCTACCTAACTTCGGTAGCTTTTTAATTAACTAACTTTTGTCGGCGACTTCGTTCGCGTAGACTTCGATTTCATCCTACAGAAACCTATTACTGGGATAAAAAGTATTTTTTGTGCTTTTTCAGACAATAATCTATTTCTGAGCCAAATTTCATTCGATCCGTTCAGTCGTTCTGGCGTGATTGAGTAACAAACATCCATCCAACCATCTAAACTTTCACATTTGTAAATATTAAATGAGTAGGATTTAAATAAGAAATGGAAAAGTGTAAAGAAATTTAATTTAAAATGAAATCTGGACAAAATGTTGATTTATAAGTAAATGGGTAACGTGTGAATGGATCATGTTTTTTTATTCTCTAGAAAAGAAATCACATCAAGTATCAACTATATGTTTTAATAAAATAAAATAATCAAGTTTAATATATAATATTCTATAACAACTATCCAGAACTACGTTGGGCCGCTTAATTAATTAAAAAACACAGAGTAAATAAACAATTACACGTGTTTTCGTGATGGCGATCTGACCTGTTCATCGGGCAAAAGTGCGTGAAAATTAACCGAATTTCGGCTTCGGCACATATTTAAACCGAACATTCGGCCGAATTCGACATTCGGCAGAACCCACATTCGGTGCAAAACTAATAATCTCCACAAAGTACTATTAAAAAATAACTGCAAATACATGATTTCAAATTCGAAAAAATACATAAAGGTACTGATACACATGCTTATTAGTGGCACGTGAGCATACGCAGTATTGAGCTTCTTTAGCCCTTGCTTATTAGGGGCATGTGTGTACTCACATTACTAGTAATGAGTATGCTAATGTCATTTACCATGAGAAGGGGTATCTTTTGAGCATGTGTGAACAGGCTTGCTTATTATGAGCATGCTTATGTCATTCGCGGCTAGGATCGATTATCAATGCGATCTTCTCAGTCCGCGACAGATGAAACAAATATGGCGCGTTGGGGAGATGACGAAACATTACTTTTCGTGACTTACCTATTATAGGAATCACGAATGCCTGTGGAATACTCGGTCACCGCTATGTAAAAGCAATATAGCAAGAAATAATGTTTATGAAACTTTATTAAAAGACATGAATGATTCAAATCTTACAATAAAAATTAAAAAAACTAAAATCAATGCGCGGATGGAAACTATTTTGATTTATTGGTTCACTTGAATTTTCTATTTCAGTTTGCAAAGTTTCCATTATTTTGAACAAGAGCGTCTCTATTCTATGACAAGAGCATGCCAGTAATAAGCATTTGTGTTTGATTAAACCCGGGAACTGTTTTGATTTATTGGTTCAACTGAATTTTCTATTTCAGTTTGAAAAGTTTCAATTTTGAACTAGAGTTCCTCTCTATTCTATGACAGTAGCATGCCACTAATAAGTATATGTGTTTGATTGTTAACTTTGAGCATGTTTAAAATAAGCATGCTAATAATGAGCAAGTGTGTACAGTTGTTAGGTCATGCTAGTTTTGAGCATGCTAATGAGCATGCCAGTAATAAGCATGTGTATCTGTACCTTAATAGCACAATGCTGCACGGCACGAAAATGCAACAGAGTTCACTTGTTGCGCGATAACACTGATGCAAATCTTGTATCTCCAAATTGTTAAAATGGCAAAAAAACACACATAATCAATAACACACGGTGTTATGTATAACTTTATGTTCCTATAAAAAATTGTTATTATATTACATAAATAAGATATAATATTAGGTACCTGCCTAGAAGGCATGCAATTCAAAATTGTCTATTAATTAACCGGTCGTGTGCCGGCTGTACGTAACACGGAATGTACCCTGTCTGCCGCGCAATTTTGCGTCAAAAGTCAACAATAATCGCTAAAAATTGCAGTTTCTGGTTTCTCAATATACAGACTTCAATAATTACTTTTATTTCAATAATTACTTGTACAATAACTTATTCATTAATTATGAAAATAAGTAACGAAATTTATCGTCAGAAATGCACGCACATGTTTATCGACTAAAACCATGGAAGCAATAACACTAAAGATATTTTATTTCAATACTAGCTGTGCCCGCGCGGCTTCGCACGCGTAGATTTTTAGTACACGTGCACTTTTAGTACACGTCATAGAACTTTCGCGAACCTTCTAGAAATTTCAAGAAATTTATCGAATGTACAGGAAGACACACCGACACATTCCGCCACTCAGTTTAGAACCTTACAGAACTTTCGGGAATGTTCTAGAACCTTCTCCTTCCAGAACTTTCTAGAGCAGGTTTTCCGGAACCTTTTAGACTCACCGACACAGTCGGCGCACCTATTTTGAAACAATCTGAAACATTTGCAGCCTTTCCATAACAAAACAATGTGCTAGAAAGCACATTTTCGTCACCCACTCCCACCCACGCACAGCCACCCCCACCAAACTCGCATATTTTCGATGTGACACCAAGGGCTATCAACCACCATAACCACTGGTGGGTGGTTGTGGCTGGTTGTGGAGAAAACTTGGCGGATAGGGAAACACGGGTTTCTTTTTATATATTATATATATATATATATAATATTAATATCTATAATATATATATCTATAATATATATATGATTTTCGTTCGAAATATATCGAATAATATAAAAAGTCTTAATTTAAACACTTTTTTTATTAAAAAATAACAATTTTTTAACAGATAAATAACAAATTAATGCGCGGTTCGAAGACGACATTTGGAATAATTTTTTGTCCGGTTTGCTCGGCAAATGAGGTTACTTGACAAATAGAACACGTTCACTCATTCAAAAACTTGAGATAAAACAAAGAATAAGCTTTAAAAACTCATAAACGCAGGTAAAGGGCCCTGTACACATTGGCCCAACCTCGGCAGAGCCAACGTCTCGGCCAACCTCGCTTTGGCTAGAGCGACAGGGGCGCACTGGCACTCTTGGGGGCCCTCGGCGAGAACTAGTGAAGGGGCCCCTGCATTTTATGGAGCTGTGCAATATCAAAATTTGCATTTTTTTTAAAGTTGATCTGTCATGAACTATTATTACAGTAACTTATGTAGATTATGAAAAATTTATTCGCTTTAATACAAATCGAATACAATGATAAAAACCTTGCGAAAATTGGAAAAAGTTTTTTTTACAAGGTTTTTATCGTTTTATTTAAGTTTTATTGAAACAAATAAATTTTTCATAATCGATATAAGTTACTGTAATGATAGTTCAAATTTTTGCAAAAAATAAGTCAGAAATATTGAAAAAAAAAATGCAATTTTTGATACTGCATATCTCCATAACTATTGATATTAGGTCATGATTGTTTGAACATTGAGCTACTTAACGTGGGTCAGGGGGCTATGTGCAAGCAATTTCAAATACGTGGCTTCAAAGCCGTAGCTGCAAGTAGGCCTATTTTATATCTATATCAAAGGTATAAGTTAAATATGTAATTGACAAATACTATGTATACTGGAAATAATCACGCTATTTATTCAAGGATTAATATTAAGCTCTTTAAAACATTAATTTATCCTTTAGTACCTGCACTAAACCATCATTTTTTTCTTAAGTTCATCGATAATGAAAATTAAATTGCCACTTCATCGATAATTAAATTCTTACTTAAATTAATACTTAATTATATTTATAAACAAAAGATTAGACATTAACTCCTGATTCAAAGTTGATCTAAGCCTATTTTTTATTTTGAAAAGATTTGCTCAAAAGTAACAAGGAAGAGTTATTTTCTGGTTTGTGTCTTCTGGCCGATGTTTCGGATCCCATTGCAGGGTCCATCATCAGGGCTAATGTGTATACGGCATAGTACCCCAGAAGAATTCACGAGTTCAATTCAAGAATACAAACCAGAAGATTCTGAGTGGCCGTGGAAACCTAAGAACATTCTTAGGGATTGGTTAATATAAACTTATAAGCTATGTAAAGATTAGTAAAGAGCCCTGATTGAGATAATTCAGAAACAACATAAAAAGCGCACGCTAAACATCTAAAACACTTTTTTTCACTAAATAGTAAACATAATTCTTTTCTTGCAATTCTAATTTATAATCCTCACTCTTTTCTACATCATGATTCAGCTTTGGCTTATCTTGTTCATTTTTGTCATTTTCATCCCATTCAGTCTTTATGAAAGTCTCATATTGGTCTACAAACTGTTTCAGCTCAATTACTAAATAACTTCTGTCAACTTTAGACAGTTTAGCAATACAACATAGAACTTCGCACGGCAAAATATCAACTTTTGTGGTTCTTCTTTGAATTTCTTGGAATTTTTTGGGGTAGAGCCAGGAACAGTCCATTAAAAGGTGGTACCAAAGTATAAACGGTAACCCGGGATTTATTTCTGAAGCTTTCGATGCTCTTAGATTAAAATCTTCTTCCACTGAATATAAAATTGTTGCGAACTTAGCGCTCGATGAAATGGCTATCAGAAAGCACATCGAATATGACGGAGAAAATTATTACGGGTACGTAGATATGGGTACCGATATCAACGATGATGATCTTGCGGTAGCAAAAGATGCTTTAGTGTTTTTTTTTGATTGCCATAAATTCGAATTTCAAACTCCCATTAGCATATTTTAAGCGGAAGGAACTAACGGTCAATAGCGTGCATCTTTGATAAATCGATGTTTAGAAAAAGTTCATGCAGCTGGCGTAGAAGTAGTTTCATTAACTTTTAATGGCTGTCCCGTTAACATATCAATGGGAAAAATTCTAGGATGCTCATTTGACTATGATAATTTAAAGCCAACTTTTAAGCATCCATCTACAAAACAAGAAATTGTAATTTCTTTGGGCGCATATCATATGTTAAAATTAATAAGAAATTGTTTTGAGAGTAAAAAAGTTATCATAGAAAACGAAAATAATGAAATCAATTGGAATTTTCTGGAAAAGTAAACTCTCTTTAAGAAAAAGAAAACATGCATTTTGGTAACAAATTGCGGCGGCAACATATTAAATGTCATAATCAAAAATTAAATTAAAGTATGCAAGTCGATTATTTAGTAATAGTGTAGCGCCATGATTGCTTTAAGAAACCAATTTGTGTTGAAAATAAAGATTAAATTTTTTATTTTTTAGATATAGCCAAAAATTATTATCATGCAAATTATCAACCGTTTTTTTTTGGTTATTTAGATTTTTTGTATTTTATGTAAGTAGATTTGTTTTAAAAATAAAATTATGATTGTTTAAAAATAAAAATTAATGAAAAATTATAAAAAAATTCAAACATTAATGCCTTTTATGGCGGTCATAACGTATTTCTTCTAAATAACCCGTTATTCCACTATTATATAATAAATGTATAAACATCACTATTAAAGATAACAAATATTATTGTATAAAATACATTAACGTACTAAATAGCTACGTAAATACTAACATAATAATTAATTTATTTGATGCACTAGGTAGTCTAGTGTTCATGACGTTTGGTCTGCAGATTTTTGGTTCAAGCCTTGTTTCAGAACGCTAGCAAGTTTTTCATATCACAGGTAGGTACATATTATTTATTTATAATTCAATGATTTATATAACATTTAAATAAATTCCGCTTATATTATATTAAATTTATATTATATTAAATTATTATATTATATTATATTATATAAAACGCTTATATTATATTAAATTAAATATATTAAATAACGATTATAATAAGTAATTTCAGCAGTACTTTTTCATTAAAAATAACACCGTTTTTTTTTCTATAAAACATTAACATTCATTAAACAAATACAGTTTGACAGAGTACGGCCCTGTTTCATCGTTTACGCGTATTTCTCCCACCGTGCGACCCAAAACAGTGTTTTTTGTATCACTTTTTTTGGCGATGGATTACGTACGCTATTCGACTTTATACGTGTATACATATATATCTATGTTATAAATATGCTGATTTCACTTTGTATACAATAATTTTGCCACGGTGCCCGTTGTGTTGTGTGGCGCAGCGGATAACGCGTCTGACTGCGGATCTGAAGATTCCAGGTTCGAAACCTAGCAGGATGGAATTTTTTTTTACGGTCGAGAATATTTTGTTTGTTGAAATTTTAATTACATTTTTATAGAAATACTGAATAAATACTTTATCTTCATTATATCTAAACTACCCGTAATTAAAAGTGGAAATTTGCCAGATACAATTGGCCGCGAAGCGGCTGACGTAAGCAATCGGCGAAGCTAGTATTTATTAACTCGCCGATACCAATAATAATAAAATCATTTTCTGCTAATAGATACATTTTTTACGTAAATTTATTTAACTTTTTTAACGTAATTTTTTTTTCTTTTTTTCCCTAGAAATTTTTACATAATTTTTTTCCATTTACTTTTTTACGTAAAAATTTTTACATAATTTTTTTCTTTTCGTTTTTTGCCGTTTAGTACATTTTTCATATAAATAATGGAGATATACTAATAAAAACATTGCCGTTTATCTGGAAAGTCTGCCTAGTAATTATTTAAAATATTTTTTATAAATCTAGTCTGTGCAATTATTTTTTAAAACAGTTTTATTCGTTTATCTCTGAATGTACTAAAACATCACATAAGATTAATTATATATACAGCGACGAAATATTCTTATTATTCATATGTAGTATCTTTTATTCTTATATATGTAGTGCTTTGAATTTATTATTATATATGTAGTGCTTTGAACGCAATAGTTTCTAATAGAAATATGTATACTGAGGCAAAACTAGTGGTACGTAATGGAATTCTGATACCGTCACTGATGTATGGAAGTGAAGCCTGGAGCTGGCAGAAGAAGAACGAAAGTAAATTGAATATAGTGGAGATGGGTCAGACATAGGTGTGACAAATCCATTTATGATAGAGTAAAGAATGCAGACATTAGAAATGAATGTAAAGCTAAACTTAGCACAAATAATAGAATTAAAAAAGGATCGCTCAGATCGTTTGGGCATGTTGAGCGAATGAATGAGGAAAGAATCGTAAGAAAGATATATATGCTATGTATAGAAAGATATTATGTAGATGGCGCCAGAAAGACAGGACCGCGGAATACGTGGCATGACCAGATTAACCAGATACTGAAAGATGGTCCCGTTAGAAGCCTCAACAACCAGCGAGCTTGCATGCGAAGATGTATGAATGTGGATGAGGCGAGGTTGTATGTCAGGACAGAAGAGTATGGCGCTCTATTCTCTCTGCCTACCCCCAAGGGGGAAACGGCGTGATGGTAAGTAAGTAAGTAGTATTTTTTTTCTTTCCTTTTTTATATAAATAAATACAAACTTATTCCATAGGAAAAACATGTAAAAGTATTGTCATTTTTGACAGGTTACAGCTAGTTGAATATAATAAATTTTTCTGAAAATATTATTTATCCATTTTGTACAATTTTTAAAGTAAAAACCTCTATAGCCGTATATATTTAAAATATAAAATAATTTTTATATATTATTTTTAATCGGTTTGACGAAACAAATAAAAAAAATAGTAATTATTTTGGTTATGACTAAATAAAGTTGTTGAAATAAATTATATGAATTATAAAACTCATTCATTGTACACATAATTAATTCATTTTGTAGCTGTAGAACAGTTTTTTAGGCCCTAGTGAATTATGTAACCAAATGCTTGGAAACATTATAACATAAGTTTTTTTCGCCTTTCCATTCACATATATTTGATATATTTGTTTGGAGAAGACAAAAAATTGTCTAAGTCAAGTCATCCGCAAACAACAAAAAGCATGAGTTTAAAATTACATTTTTAGAACTATATTACATATTAATGAAAATAGAAAACAATAATGGACCCAGGTTTGGGCCTTGCGGCGAATAGACCATAGAAGACATATTGGTCTCAATTTTGGAGGTAGCTTGCAATTAATTTTAACATACTGTCCAATTTTAACATATAGCCTTTTTGATAAGACATCATGGTTCACTGTGTTAAAAGCCTTGGCGAAATCATTATATGAACAGTTTACTTGATATCCTGCATCTAGAGCTTACGCAACGTAATTCGCAACGCAACGAAAACCATCAGATTTGTTTCAATCGAGCGGCCTTTTCTGAATTCGTGCAGTTCATCAATTATTAACTGCTCTACTCGAGAAGTGACGATTCTATTTATTATGATTTCTAATACTGGTGTGGAGCAAGAGAAAAATAAGATAGACAGGAGCAAAATAAAATGGGATGTGACTTTCATAATTTGATTAAGATTTAGAAGCATTGACTTTAAAAAATAATACTTTCAAAGATTGGTTGGCTTTTTTATCAAATTATGAGAATGCTAATATAAACATCACTGGATTTCATGGTGTTGAACTCATTTAAATAGCTACATATTGAAATTGCAGAAATTGCTAGCCAGTCCTGGGTGATACATCACAAGCACTCTTCACCCTTTGAATGAGATCTATGCACAGTAAAACCTCGTTAATTCGAATTTCAAGGCATAAAAAAAATTAAATCGCCATACAATTTCGAAATTCGCCAAAAATCGTAAAACTCGTGAAAAAAGTCATTAATTTAGTGAAAAACGTCTGTATTCTTAGGTATATATTTTAAGAAATCATCTTGAAAACGCAATATTTATTATGCTAGCATGAAGATCGCGTCATTTATATTACTAATGTACTTATACATGTATTTCATGTTCTCACTTGCGAAATAATCGAAATATTTTTTCAATTTCGTCAAATTTAAAAAAAAATCTAATTTTGTGAACTAAAATGTATTTATTTGTGTCGCAAGGGAATAAAAATAATTTCGGAAAATCAAAAATCGCAATGCGATTGCAAAATTTGCCAAAAATCGTAATATTCAAGAAAAAAACGAATAATTTTGTGATCATTTCGAAAACGCAATATTTATTATGCTAATACAAAGACCGCCACATTTTTATTACATATTAAAGTATCCGAATTTGACATATCTGTTCTTTTCACTTGCGAAAAAAATCGAAATATTTTTTTAAATTTAGTCAAAAATTAAAAAAAAAAATCGAATTATGTCAACTAAAACGTATTGATTTATAGCGCAAGGGGCTAAAAATTATTTCGAATTACAAATTACCTGGGTTTTCGAATTATCGGGGTTAATCTACTATGAAATTAGCATTTTCGGACTTGTGGGTTTTAAAAATGTCGAATTATGACGAATTTCGAATTATTGGGGTTCGAATTAACTGGGTTTTACTGTATTCTCATCTTTATCTCGCAATCTTCTCTTTATTTTATCTCTTTATCTTTGCAAAATTACCCCACTGCCATTTAATCACCAATCACCAAGGAACATATGTTTTAAAATTATTTCCTTGTATTTGAAACCTGATTTAATTTAATAAATAAATAAATAACTACACAATTAATAACACATTCTTTGTAAATTATGTATACATAATAAAAATATATTTCTATAATTTTACAATTATTTTTTATACAAATATACATATTGTGTGTAAATTTTTTTATTTATTATTATAATTACACAGTAGCCTAGAAATTTAAATATGATCAATCTTGAGAACATTAAATCTATTATTTACATCATTTAATTTATCATCTTGTTCAGATGCACTGTTATCAGATACATCACATTCTTCAGTGACAATCTCTACTATATTTTTCTTGGGCTTTTTGTTCAATTTTCTTTTATTATTCTGCTGATCTTGTTGTGGTGGACAACAGCTATTAAATCCTAGAAAATTTGCAATTATAATGAAATAATTTAGGACTGTTGGTGAACATTGAAGGAGTTGATAAATATATGCTCCAGGATTGTCCCTTTTTTTCAAATTAGTATACATATTATACACAAATGTTCCATTATATGTATTGCTTATTGTGCAGGGCTTAAAAGGTTCAGATGCAAGAACATTTAAATAAGACAATTGCTGCAGGCAACACTGAAACTGTGCAAAGAAATGTAAATATTGGCTTTTAAAAACTTTTGGAAATGCCAACATTTTTCCGTCAACTTCAAAATATTTCAACATTCTACTAGAAGCTGTCATGCAGTCTTCGTAACTAATGTTATTTTGATTTAATCCTTCAAAACCATGAACAACATTAATCAGACGATCCTTACTCTGATCACACCAAACGTTTAATTCATCAGAAAATTTTGAAACAAATTCGTAATGAGTGTAGTCCCCACCAATTTTGAGCTTCAGTATCGATAAGTTTATAAAGCACAGAATCACAGAATATACCTGAGACTCGTTATGATTGTCTTTGAAAGACTTCTGAATCCACAAAATTGATAGACTGAGCATCTGTAATATATCTGGTAATTTGACAATTTCTTCTAATACCGTTCTGTCCAAGGTTTTCTCTAAGAAAGCATAAAATAATTCATGTCTAGGGGGCTCACTTTTGTTAGTCCAGATAGTATTAATTACTTCATCGGGTAAATACATCTGATAATCAATATTTCTTGTTTTATGATGTATTTTATTGCGGCACTCCAAGACCATCTGTCTTTTGTCAAAACCTGTTAATATATCAAACGAAAATCTTAATATGGGTAACGATGCTAGATTTGAATCACTCAGAGAGAAATCTTCAGCCTGTGGATTAGCAATATAAAAAGATTTATGTATAAGATCATAGAACCTAGCAGAAATTTTACCACGTTTTAGAATGTTCGTGAACCAACATTTATGGGATTTATTTTGATTTAACAGAGTTTCTTTAATTTTATCGTTTTCCAGAGGTAAATCTTCTATTTTGCTGTTTGATGAAATTCCCAAGTCCTGCAATGAGTTACAATAGGTCCTTGTGTAATTAGAGCATGAAACTTCAATACACTTTTGAATTTTTGCACGTTCAGATATTTTGAAGTGACTCAAGACTTTTTCTATTGCAGAGTCAAAAGATTCATTTTGAAGCCATTCGATGACAGCAACGATTCTACATTGCCCCTCGGTCATCTTTCTTGACTTGGACTGTCTTAAATTGTGGTAGAATTTGGAAAAGATACTTCTTTTGACATAATCATTTCCTAATAATGTTGCTATCAAAGGTAAAATGTTATCGTCTACACCTGGAAACAGTTTTAAAAAGTTTTCCACTCTATATAATTTACACTTTAAAACATAATTCATGCCTTCACTTGTTTTTAATAATGATGCTTTTAAGGTAAGCGATGGGAATGGTATATATGCTACATTATAAATAAAAAAGTCTGAATCGTAACTCAGAACAGGGCACTGGAGGTGTCTCGCTACTGCAGCTATCTCGTGGTCTGCTTCAAATTCACAAAAAGTATAAGGCACACTCAAAGATATTAAAACTTCTAAAAACACATCCTTCATCATTAAAGGGAAAACCAGGAGCTGTAATTGATTTTTGGGATTTAATCTAGAAGCATCGACGATTCTACATTTTAATCTTTTAAGAACAGTTTTCATCTTTTTGTCCTCGTATCCTCCATCAAATATAACATACGGAGAAATCTTGCACTTGAACAATGCATTAAAGAATTTTTTAATAGTATGAGCGTACACATCATAATCTCCACCAAATGCAGAATTGCATTTTGTTGAATTCTGATAAAGCTGAACTGCCAAACTATTTCCGTCGATAACAAGCTGCCCATTGTGCAGATTATAATTCTCTAATGAACGGTCTGCATTTCTTGCAATAAAAGTAGTTAATCCTTGAATCCCCATCGTTTCATTGGACCGTATTAGTATAGCTTCATTGGAATCAAGATTGATATTAATTACTTTCCTTGATAGTTATATGATTCCATAAGAAATAATTTCAAGCATGTGTTCTTTCTTAAATTCCGAAAGAATATTTTATGTTTAGTTCAATTTCAGCATTTACAATAACAAAATCTGTTTCTGGTTTACGAAACAGAAAGCACTGCACAAACGAATTTTAGGTTAGATAAATAACTCTGAATGTCAAACATGTGACATGTGTCAAGCAATGCCCAAACGCATCTTATCTATGGTCAAACGTGTCTTCAACTATTATTATGTTATCTATGTCTTCAACATCTTTGACAGTAGCGAAGGGAAAAACTTCGTTTCAGAATGAAGACTTCAACACGCACACGTTCACCAATTTGAACACTACAATGTGTTCGCTTCATTTGTAGTCCTAGTCGGCGAGCGGCGAATGCTCTTTAGTACAGAGCGGAACCTTCGCTCGCGAGCGGAGAGCTCGCGGGCGCTCTGAGCTCCGATCTCCGATACACCGGATCAGTCGTCCTTGACGTGTCGCCGCGAGCACTGGTTGTGGCGGGCGCGACGCGCGAACACGAATGAATGCATATTTTACTCTAGTTTTTGATGTCGTGTTTATATCACGTGACTCATATAGAATTGCGTGCCATATACACTAGATAATGATAATGATAATGTGCGTTTGATAATATTATGGAAAGAAATATTGTAGACTTCCGAGTTTTAAAAAACCGTTTCCTAGGTATCACCATATATAAAATACTTTTAAAGTTATATACACCGTAACTGCCGTTTAAAAAATTAGCTTATACAAATGAACAATCGTATTCAAATGCTTCGCAAAGAGTGTTCAATAACAACAAGGAAATTTTAAAATAACGAATAATTACGCATAAGCTGCCGTATTGATTCAAAACTTTGACATAAGCAATGTCATGCAAAAGCCGTGGTTGAAAAAGAGATGATCCTTATTTACAATATAATATATTATAACGTGCACGTTATAATAGTTTAATATATTACAACGTATATATGTATATACACATATAATATAGGTATTTATATACCTAAAATCTTTAATGCGTGCGGTGATGTATAAAACAGCTGGAAACAAAAATAAACACACAAGAGTTTTAAAAACAATGTTTTAACATAGAATGCTAAAATAAACACACAAGGTGCAATGAATTGAAAAATGTCTATAAACAAATTTAATGTTTATGTAAAAAGTCTCGTATACACTGATAAAAATAGATTTAAAATGTTTTTAAACCGCATCCAAAAAATATGTTTTTAAACTTACTAAAACACTCGTCGTATGTTATTAAAATGTTTCACTAATTTAAAGATGTTAATTAAATACGGATAACTAAAATAACAAAAACAACTTACGAAATACTGTACGTAATACCAAAAAACCGAACAATTTTGTGATGTATATTTTCAATACGTATCTGTCACACAACACGAAACGCGAAGGTACATATATGAACTAATCTAATCACCTAATCAGTAATCAATAAATACATCAACTAATTACTCAATATAGTGCGAGTACAAAAAGGTACCTTTGTTGAACCTTTGTAATAGGCTAATACAATGTACTGAATGTACCCATTGACCCATTCACTTAAATTTAATGGTCGCGTTTATATTTGTATGTGCGGTGGCGCTCCTATACTCACTGTGCTGAAAATTCAAAATGTGCTATTCAATTCATACTACATTGTGCGTTTTGTGCGATGTGCGTTTTGTGCGATGTGCGTTTCGTGCGAGCTCGCACATGTGTAATGTGTACTATGTGTAGTGTGTGCAAAGACTGCAAAGGAGCGCGAGCGCCAGCCGTCGCACGTACAAATATGAACGCGACCATATGGGTCCGCTCTGTACTGCGTAGGACTACAAATGAAGTAAATGTGCGATTAAAAACGTGTGTAGTGTACGCTTCAGTACAATGTAGTACTACATTGTAGTACTTAGTACAGAGCGGACCCATCGCTATTTGACAGTTGCCTGCGTAGAATTTTTTCAAGGGCCCTGTAGTCTGTATACATTACTCGAGGTTGGCCCAATGTGTATATTTTCTAACTCGATGTACAGTTGCCGGCAAACTTCTTGAAATTTTTTGGCGAAGTGGGGGAATGCGCAGAAGACAAAATTTGGGACTCCTTGGTGGAATGGTACATGCGCAAACTTCCCCCCCACTACGCCGTAAAATTTCAAGATGTTTGCCGGCTACTGTACAGTTGCCGGCAAACTTCTTGAAAAATTTTGACGTAGTTGGCCGACTCGAGTCGCAACTCGAGTTGACTCGGTGTCTATTTGAGAGTTGAGACCATCGTTAGTCAATCAACTAGAGTTAAATAAAGTTTTAGAAAAATAATATAAATTAGGAAAGATAAGGATAAATAATAGATTTATGTATTAATAAAGAGATAAGTACTCGACAATACGTTTTTTCTTCAATTGATTCACAAATGTGGAGGTGTTATATCTTATATACCTATATCTTTATAATTACAGGCATATAATTTACATTTGACTATGTTGTCATTATTATTATTGGAAAAAAACTCCCATGCGACGCTCTTATGCTTTTCAGGGGCATATTAACTGCAAATACGCATCACTATTACTATAATATATTTGCGGAAAATTAAACGCGGGTAATTAATATTTACGCAAATCACTTACATCGGTCGTGGTCACTAGAAAATTAATAAACGAACCGAGCCGAGAAGCGCGCGGCGCTCGCGAGCTGAAACGGCATCGTTCGAAAGTTCGAGCCAACCGAGTTGATGGAAAAGGTAACCTCGAGCAAACAAACATGTGTCAACTCGCTAACTCGAGTTTGTTTGAACGATACGATCGCGGACGCCACTCGGCTGGGCTCGGCAGTAGTCGGAACACTTCGCCAACAAGGCGAGGCGACTCAAGTAGCTAGCGCTTGGGCGGCAGAGGGGATCAACTGGAAGTTTTCCCATGATCGGCCCTCTGCCCGAACTCAAGAGTAGCCTAAAGGGCTTTCTCGACTATGAAAGCAGCCGATTGACTGTCTGTTGTAATGCGCGGACTGCCCTTACACAGCGGGCATCGCCCGTTTCAAGCGGCGCGCAGTAGTGGGGGTCAACTGCACTCGAGTAGGCTGAGCTACGAACGATGGACGATGGGAGAGACGGCGGGGGATAATTTTCGCCTTTACAGGCTGCGATGGTTTCGTCCACAAAACCATACATAACAATTTATATTTTCTCCGAGTGTCACCCACGTGTCACCCAAAATCTTTCGGCGGTTGACTCATATAGATCCTCTGCAGCGAATACTCTATTTCTCTGTCTGTGGAACCCTTTAGATTGAGAATTATTTTTTTCTTAGTATTTGCTTACACGTATTTAAAAATGTCTATGAAAACGTCCCATCTACAATTTAGCCGCTTCTCTCTGCTTCCTTGAAATCATAAACAATTTAGACAAGCCGGGCAAACTGCTGCACGTGTTTTTACTCCCGAATAGGTGTTAACCGGTAAGGTAATAAATATATTATTTTTAATTAGAATAAGAACAGTCAGTTAATAAAAACAGTTCTTTCAACACTTCACATAATATACAGTTTTAGCGTTCAATATATTTAATACGATGGTTGCTGTGTGCTGTGAATGAATTGTACAAGTAAATTTATAAATACGTACTAGAGTTAGAATTATTGAACATTTAAAGCTCTTTTAGGTTATTTTCCACGTAGGATCTTTGTTTAGTATTAATCTTTATAAATATTTGTCTCGAATATATCAATTAACTGGAAAAATCTTAACTCTACACTTCGATTTATAATCAAAGCGTGATATAGATTTTTCGCCAATGAAGGTTTTCATGTCATTTCAGATAATCTACAAAAATGACGGGAGATAAATCAAAGGAGGAAACTAAGGTTGAATCAACTGTAGAAGATTCGACCGAAGTGAAGATCGAGATTGCCGAAAAAGATGATTCAAAAGTTAATGGAAAAGAGATTCCAGAAACCGTCGCGAACGATGAAAATGGAATATCAAGTTTGGAAGAGAGCATTATTCGACAGATCGAGTATTACTTTGGTAAGATATTATGTGTCGTACTAATTAACCCTACCCTTGGGTACAGTAGCCGGCAAACATCTTGAAATTTTACGGCGTAGTGGGGGAAAGTTTGCGCATGTACCATTCCACCAAAGAGACCCATATTTTGTCTTCTGCGCATTCCCCCAAAAAATTTCAAGAAGTTTGCCGGCAACTGTACCCCCCATTGAAAAAATGTACATTTGTCACCGAAAGGTGTCCAAAATATTTATTCCATTAGATGAGATGTGAAACGTTTAAAATCGAAGTCATAGTTATAAGTGAACTTCAGAAGTGAAGTTTTTTTTTTTTTTTTTTAAATAGAGATGCGAACACGGAATACATGTCACATCAATATTCTTACTATTTTCAAACTAAGCTAAACGCTTGTGCTATGAAAATAGGACTAACTTGCTAGTCTGTTGATCAACACTTTTCTAAAATTCTCAATTTAATAATCTCTTACGGATTATAGCTGTGTGTTGAAAAATGTTCTACTTAAAGAAAAATGGTTGTATGTAATACATCTGCAGATCTTATTCCTAAATGTATGAACTTACCTGCATAATGGGCATTAGAATGCCACCTCTAATGATATTATAACTTTTTGAAATAATAAAATAACTAACCTAATTAATACCTACATGTGCATTTTACTGGCAAAAAACTTAGGACTGGCTTAAACCGGAATAATATTTTGTAAAAACCATAGATGGAAACAGGAAAAATGATTATTGTGTGATTGGTGGAAAACGCAATAATCAATGTTTTAAACAAAATACTGTAAACCAAGTTGATACAACCGGTCCTTAGAGGTTAATAAAGGCTTCCATGTACTCAGAAACTAAAGTTGAAAAATTGACAAAAAGGGATGCCCGTATAAAGATGATTTACATAAAAAGTTGAGATATCATCAAGGTAACTTATATCGATTAAAAATTCATTTTATTATAAGTCAAATAAAATAATAAAAACCTTGCAAAAATTTAAAATAGATTTTTGTTATAAGGTTTTTATCATTTTATTTAAGTTGTATTGAAGCGAATGAATTTTTTATAATCAATATAAGTTACTGTAATGATAGTTCAACTTTTTGCAAAAAATATGTCAGATATATTGAAAAAAAAAATGCAAACTTTGATTTTGCATATCTATTGACATTAAGTCATGGTTGCCTGAACATTTTCGACTCATTATCAAGGCTTGAATCCACCTGTAAAGTTTTTGCTACTAGCTATGAGACACCCTGTTTAAATATTTAATATTTACACTAATGTTTCTCGATACAGGTGACATGAATCTTCCCCGAGACAAATTTTTGAAAGAACAGATACAGCTTGATGAAGGATGGATTCCACTGACCACAATGTTTAATTTTAAGAGACTTTCGAACCTTACAAAGGATCCTGAAGTGGTAATATCTGCTCTTGCTAAGTCCGAGAGCCAGTTAATTGAGGTGAATACACATAATATTTCCATAAGTATTGGACTCTTTGATTATGATGACATTATTTTGTAGTAAATTAGGTCATGTCTCAAATCTGATTTAAAAATTTAATGTCAATTAGTCCTAATTTCATACTACTTTATAGAAATGTCCCGTCGATTTGAGTTCGGAATTTTATTAGGGCTAGAATCATTACATGTGAATAGACGGCTAAACTTTATTTTATGGCCTCGTTCTGAGATTCATAAAAAAAGTATCCTGGCGTTGTTGAGTGCCCTGATGTCAAAACTGAAATCAAAATTTAGGGGTCGTAAGTATTTAAAAAGTTCTTACACTTTAAACTTTGAAATTTTTCCATACGTTTTGCCACGCAACCGACTGAGCCTCAAAATGGATTTCAGTTTACGCATTGATTTGGAGTGATTGAGTGGAGTGCTGCCAAATGGAGTGCCCGTGAATGGGAGCCTTAAAATTCTCTTTTAATTTGTTTTGTGATACAGGGTTATTTGGAAAACATTAATAACTTTACAGGTCTATATTCCTGCCTTGATAATGAGTCGAAAATGTTCAACAAACCTTGACCTAATATCAATAGTTATGGAGTCATCAAAGTTTTTTTTTAAATATTTCTGACTTATTTTTTGTAAAACATTGGACTGTCATTACAGTAACATAATCGAATATGAAAAATGATACAGTGGTTCCCTGTTTAGGGACTGAGCTAACGTTTTCTAAAATATAAATGTTTAGACTGATGTTTGTTACTGTGGTGATATTTATTACTTAACCTATTTCAGTCAGTGAGTAGAATTCAATCAATATAATTCACACACCTTATCAGTATAATTTATACACATTCACTTTATATTTCACCATTATTATCATACATTTTTCCATCATATAATTAAAAATTCTGGGAAGGGATTAAATTAAATAAATCAAAATTTATGTCAACTGATTCAGAATGCACGTCATGCACTGCCGATTGATGAAAAATGTGTTATACATTCCACAAATTGAACGGAGAACACATCGCTACAACATTATGTGAATACTCGTCACACCCAAACGATATTAATCCTCCTGATCATCTTTCGAAATGAATTACAATAAAACCCTGTTAATTCGAAATTTGCCATTATTTGAAATTTTTAAAACCCACAAGCCATATAAAATATTAACTTTGCAGTAGATTAACCCCATAACCAGTAATTTATAATTCAAAATAATTTTGGCACCTTACACCGTTAATCAATACATTTCAAGTCACATTATTGAAAAAAAAATTATTTAATTTGAAAAAAATATTTCAATTTTTTTCACTAGTGTGAACAACAAATATGTCAATATTGAGTTATTTAGTAATAGAAATGTCGTGATCTTTGTATTAGTATAATAAGTATATTATGTTTTCAAAATGATTTCTTAGAAAATGCATAAAATTAATTTTTTTCACATTGCGTTTTTTTTTTGTACCTTGAATTTCGAATTAACGGGGTTTTCCATAATTCGAAATTGTTAATCCCCTTTTTGAATTAACGAGGTTCTGCTGTCCTTGTATCTTGACATTTATAATAAAACAACGTAAGTTGTATGAATCTGAAATGGAAAATGTTACTAAATCAAATATCGTAAATTGGAGGAACACAGGTTGTGTATGTTTTGTTTTTATCCAGATATATTTATACTTATTGTATTTTCTAGGTGAGTGAAGATAAGACGAAAATACGACGTTCTCTCGATTATCCACTTCCAGAATTAAATGAGGAAAGAAGAAAAGAGTTGATGACTCGAACTATTTATGTCAAAGGCTTTCCAAAAGAAAATGCCACAATTGATATGTGTTTGGACTTTTTTAAGAAGTACAATACTCCAGACGATGTCATTTTAAGACGTTATCTGGATAGAACAACAAAAAAGTGGAATTTCAAGGGGTCCATATTTGCCACATTCAAAAATATTGAACAAGCCGAACAATTCCTTAAAGAACCGTCAGTCAAGTTTGGTGAAGTTGAGTTGGAAAGAAAATGGCAAAGTAAATATTTGGAAGAAAAACATGCAGAAAATGAAGAAAGGCAAAAAAAGAATGCAGCAAAAAAAGAAAAAAAACAGCAGAGAGAAGTAAGACCCAATATATTAATTAATCCCGAGAAATTGATACACTTTAATTGCATATGACTTGTATCTTTAAATATCTCGACAATTTGTGGTCAAAAAGTAGACTGAAGTAAAAAGGTTTATCTTATTGAAACCAGTGTTCTTTGATCAGATAGTGTTTTAAACGTAAACTAATACAAGCAGCCATGAAAGTTTAGATGTTCCTTTTCTTTTTCCTAATTGTTTAGAGAATTACTTTTTTCCCATAATTTGGGATTTGATAGTATACAGTACGTCCATAAAGTAACCTCACAATAAAATCTATTGTGTGGGAGGTAAGCAAAAGTAAAATCCCGAGTACAGTAGATTTTATTTTCCTCGTTTTTCCGCTATTTACAAAGTCCTGTTTTACACCGTTTTTCTTGAAAAAAATAGGTTTTACTGTACATAATTTTTACAACTGTGATCTTGGTATTTTCGTATTGCCATGACCGAGGTGGCTATACATATAAAAAATTTGCATTAAATTTGTATAGAACAAGTCTATGATATATAAAATTTAAGTTTTTATATAGCATATATTTTAAATTATCTTTCTAAATTTTGCTGAAATATTTTTAAACTTTGTAAACAATGTTTAATCAAGTTTATTTTTAGGATCAACAGAAGCAGTCCATCAAATTACCGACAGGGACTGTATTAATGCTATCAGATGTACCTGAGTCTATAACGCGAGATAATATAAAAGAAGCTGTGACTACTTTAGGTATGATGCTGAGACTAATTATTGTTCTAAATTGTTCCTACTGTTAAACTATATTTGACAAATTCTTCATCTACTTGTGTGTAATGGCGCATTATTTAATTTGACAAATTCTTCATCTACTTGTGTGTAATGGCGCATTATTTAATTATTAAGAATCCAAATACAGTAGAACCTCATTATAACGAACCCCGTTATACCAAAAAATTACATATATCGAAAAAAAAAATTAAATTAATCCCCTACAATAAATTTCTCATGCAAAAATGCACTTATATAGCGAAATTTCATTAATGTGTATAATGAAATAATTTTATTTCCGTGCGAAAACACATCTATATATTTACGTAAATATATAACAAATTTTTTGTCAAGATGAAAAAATTATTGGTTGTCATGGAGTGAAAGGCCGACAGGGGATAGTTTTACGGCTCCTGCAATTTGTGTATTTTTAAATTGAGGTCTTTAAAATTTCTCTTTGGATCTTAATAGGCCCCTACAAAACAGTTTGCCATAATCCCCTGGAAGTCTAGTTGGGACATTAGTTTTATTGCCGATTGTCAAAAAAGGTTACAATGAGGCGCATGTGCATAGCCTTCTAGAATCACATAAAAATATTACAAAAAAATTCATACAAATTATACAGGTATCGAATTATCTCAATATGTACAATGAAAAAAGTTTGTTGCAACAAAATAATAATGCACATAGTTTCTTGTGCTAACACCCAATGGGGAATAATCCCGCAACAGCGAAAGCCGCGCACCGCGCCGTCGGTGGGGCACAATCGCGCCGCAAGTGCATCGTCTGTGGAGCCCAAGTCGGCCGCTTTGAACGACCCTACGATCGTTTATTACGCAATATTATCAGAAATTTTCATTTTTCGTTTTCACTATTATCATCAACTTTCATCACTCTACGTTATAACTGAACATTTACATTGATTGCATTGTGTGTATTATTTTCGAAGGCCAGAACTACCGGCGCGACGTTTTCGCAGTATTTTCTGTTGATTCAAATTATGCGAGATATGTATATGTTACAGCGAATTTGCATTTTTAGTGAGACTATACTTTCACTAGTAAAAATGTACTTTTCCCGGTCGAGCAGAGTGGGGGCAGTGAAAACATCTAAATCAACGAATTCTCAGATTCACTACACATAATCCGTGAAAATACATTACTCAAAACATAGACAATATATCGGTGAAACCATCAATTTGTACACGTAATTCTTAAAGCGTAGAAAGTATAAAGGCGGCACTACACTAGGCGATTTTTATTCATTTTGCGGTCCTATTTTAACTCCTAAATTAAAATAGGACAGCGGCACCGCAAAACGAATACGAATCGCGAAGTAAGGTGTCGGCTGAAAGATCGCGCACTCGGGTTTTTTATGATATCTGACGACTGCCGGAACAAAACGAGGTTATGTCACCATGTAAATATTGGGGGGTTAAGGGAAAATTTTTATTAATGAATATGTATTTTGTCAATTAAGTTTATTAAATATGTTTTTTTTATAACAATACAACAAAAGTTTATTTCTTACAAATATAGAAACATAAATAAACATACACCCGGTATTATTAATTTTAAATGAACCTTTAAAAGTGCGTCAAGTAACAAACACTCGATGCGAAAAATACAAAAATCAAAGAGATTCTAAGTCATCATTTACGTTTGAATTCATTCAGATTCTTCCGCATTTCCAATTTTCTATCTTTTTATCAAAAATGTGTCTAATGTCGTTTGCGTTTCTTGTTTGCGCACGTGTAAGCACGGGTGGTAGACGTACAACATAAAGTGCGCGGTTTTTAAGTTCGCAAACTTACTCGGCTCGACGTCGGTGACAGATGTGAAGCTTGCTCGCACCGTATCATTTTTATGAGTTTAATCGACTGTCTTTTGAATTATAAGATGATCAGAATTTCGTAAGTGTTCGCGATTAAAATTTTAAAAATATATTACGTTTTAGTTACCTACCTAAACTAATCATTGAATATCAAAGACCAGTCCAGAAGTGTGACAGTTCGAGAAACAGAACTATCGCCACAGAATAGAGAATATGCTATCGCTCAAAGGATAAAAATTAGAAATACTGTCGCTTTGTGATGACTTTGGACTAGACTAGTGTAGAATGAGACACAAAACGCAAAATAAATTTTGAAAAACAAGGTCCATGTGCCATTAGAATCTTGTTATAAAATCATATAATGAAGAATTGGTGCAGACGAAACTTTCAACACTTCAAAATGACTATTTTAATAATATCCGTTACCTACATAATGTTGATTTGCACAGAAGAAATTAATAATGCAGTAAGAACCTTGTTCACGCAATGACTTATTAAATTGTTATTCAAGGCCCGGTTGTTTCAATTTGGATAAATAAAAGTTCGTTTAAAAGCATAGATTTTTACGGAAACGGATTTCAGACTTGTCAAATTTAATTTTTGACAGTTCGGAAACCAATAAATTCACTAGTAAGTGCAAGTTAAAATATTGTATTCATTTCTATTGGTGAAAAACTCTTTGAATATGATAAGAATGACCTTGAATATACTTTCTCTAAAATGCCAGTGAATGATGGACTCACTAGAAAATCAGATTCACTGTAACATATATATTTTGAGTCAAATAGTTGAGTTAAAAAAATACAAAACGAAATAAGGGAAAATAATTTATATTTTTAAGAGACACACATTTTACGGCACACGACAAGTTGCGGATAAGTACGAAATTTATGTGACAACTCATTTTAAAAGTATCAGATTCTTCAGGGACATTATTAGTTTTAAATAACTTTCTTTGTTTGCTGATTGCCTTATCTTTTTTAAGGCCGTTACTTTTTTTTCGAAATATACATATTAGGAAAAAAAAATTCATTATATACGGGAATTTTTTTATTACAGATATATATATATAATTTTTTTTATATAAGTTATAAAAAATTTATATGTATATATAATTTTATTTTTCGGTCCCTTGGATGAAAGGATCGCTGAGATGGTTTGGTCATGTGGAACGGAAGAGTATGAGGAAAGAATGGTAAAGAAAATTTGTGAGGCGAGTATTGAAGACAGTAGAAACAGAGCGCGTTTGCAAAACATCTGACATGACAAGATGAATCAAATATTGGAGGATGGTTCTTTTAGAAGCTTCAAAAATCGTAGAATATGCATGAGAACATGTATGAAAGTGGATGAAGCAAGAGTGGCCTATCAGGACAGAAGAGTGGGGCGTTCATTAGTTAATGATTTTGAGGGGAAAAAAAGCAAGGTTATTATTATTTATTTTTAAATTGCCTTAGGGCTGGTTGTTTGATCAGGTGTAAGAGTCATCATCAATGACTCCACAGCCCATCCAACATTCCTCTCCATCTTTCTCTGTCCTGACATGTACTCCTCCAATCCCTGATGCTTATAGTTTTCACGTCTTGCTGCACTCCATCCAGTCATCGGAGTTTGGGTCTACCAACGCTGCGTCTACCTTGGGGCTTTATGTGAAGAATCTTTTTTGGCTCTCTCTCTTCACTCATTCTTTCTACGACCCCTGCCCATCGCAGCCTCTCTATTTAGATAAATTGTATTATGTTGAGCTCATCGTAAATATTGTAGACCTCCTTGTCATATCGTATTCTCCAAACACCGTTTGCCTGTACTGGACTGAATATTTTTCTTTCAAATACAAGGAGAGACATTTCATCCTTTTTACTCAATACCGCATTTAGAGCCATACAGGACGTAATAGTGTCTTATAGATGGTAACTTTTGTTTTCCTTGACAGCATTCGGGATGTGAGATGTATTCTCAAACTGAGAAACGTTTATTTGCCATGTGTATTCTGTGTTTGATCTCGGTTGATGTGTCATTTGCATTGGTCACTATTGATCCTAGGTGAAATGTCGAAACATTCTATTGGGTGTGAACCTATGTTGATTGTGATTGGGGCCTGGTTATTGATAACTGTTTTAATGGCAGGCATATATTTAGTCTTATTGGAGTTGATGTATATTCCCATTTCTTTAGTAGCTCTAGAGTAAGAGTAATAGTAATAGAGTAATAGTAATAATAATTTAAAAAAAGCATAAAAAAGTGCAAAACATCCGTTCTTGTAAAAATCTATGCTTTTTAGTTAACTATTGCTCTAACTACTAATCAAATAACTGGCCCTTGGTGAATTAACACAAACAAATATCCAATCTGACATTCTTAAAATGATTTAAATAATATCATTTCATATAATAATAATTTCGAATTATTGGATTAATCTGCTGTGAAATTAAAGTTTTGGGACTTGTGGGTTAAAAAATTTCGAAATATGGTGAATTTTGAATTATCAGAGTTTGAATTAACGGGTTTTTACTGTAGTTGAACTTGTTTTGTGAATTAAATCAGAAAATCTCTTTAAAGAGGAAGATTGTAAATAAATATGAATATCCCGGTTTCAAATGTTTAGGCATTTTAAATTATTCTAAGGAAGTTGTTTATTTTATACTTTTATCATTACAGGTGGAAATGTCGCATTCATCAAAGTTGAAGATGGAAAAGCATGGATAAGACTTCAAGTAGAAGACACAGCTAAAGACGTTTTTGAAAAATGTCCCGATGCCAAAATGAAAATTGATGATACCGAGTTGGAATGTTCCCTGTTGAAGGGTGAAGATGAACAGAAGTTCCTGGATGAAATGGCAGGAGAATTAATGAAAAGAAGGCAAAAGCAACAAAAAAATAAAGGGGGTGGGAAACAACACTACAACAGGAAACGAAAGGGAGGGTCTGATAACGGTCCTGCTTCTAAGAGAAGATAAAGTTGTTATTGCAAATTTTATGTCAATGACTTATAAAAATAAAAGCTTTTTTTTAAATTAATATTCTATTATATAAAAAAGTGTTAATGAAAATAAAAATGTTGAAATTTTGAGAAAATATTTTTTTTAATAAGTGTATACCAAATGTGTCCATTCATACAAGCAAAAAAAACTGTTTAAGGTGGTACAGACATTTTTCAAGCTGTCAAAGAGGCGATATGCATCGATAGATCATGCTACTTCAATACGAGATCGAGACATGAACAAACGTCATATCAGATAAACTTTGCACGAGCGTGTATTTACATGTCATTGAAAGACAGAAAGGTTGCGAGGAAACGAGACAACCATACGGAGTACCGACGTATAAAATATGTGGGAACGCAAGTCATGTTCGCGTACTATTATTAGAATTTTAAATGTTTTAAGTCTAGAATTTACAAAAGCGTATTTATATTTCTCCAATAATTTTTGTGTTGTAAAAAAATAGTAAACAACAATTTTTCTTATATCACTGTTTTTTAATTTAAAACTTGTGTCGCATAAGCAGATTTAGATATTATTTTGACTTCCGACTGAAATGTCAAAACACCTGTGAATTTAATTCAATTCAAATATTTTTTTATCTAAAATAAACCAAAAACTACTCCAACAATATGTATTGAATTAAAAAGAAAATTAACAACCATTTATCTATATTTTAAAAATTATGTCGTAAATTAATATCTTACCTGATTTTATAAATTACAATGACATCTTCGTGAATATACCGCCGCCTACAAGGTCACAAAGCTCGCGAATGACAGACATTCTGACGAGCGTTCAATTGAGTTAATCAGTAGAAAAGCAAATAATATTAAATTAGTTTAAAAAAACCTTATTATCTGCGACAAATAGATTGCTTTCGAATATATAACATGGTATTATTTTGAATTAATGTCAAATTTGGCATAAAAACACGTTTAAAGTGATTTTTTTATGAAAAAATGTATGGACTACAGAGGAACGTCCGCCTCTTTCGCACGGCAAGCGGCATCTGATTCAAAACTGCACTATTTCTTGACACATTTCACACTTTAGAATTTTTATTTTAAAATGATAATTAACGTATTTTTAATAAAAAAATGTAGCTTTTTAATAGTGAATGAAGACTCAAAGTGCGAATATAGATACAATATATCGTTTAAAATCATCTTTTTATATGAATAAACAATATTTGAAAAGCATTAAAAAATCGTAAAAATTTCTAGCATCTTTGAAACATTATAATTTTTATTAATATTGAATATTTCTTAATATCCTAAGTACGGATTCTAGATAATTAAGTAAACTTTATGCATATAAAAAAAACATATTATGCTTACATACAAATTTTCAACGAACAAATCTCCCCCGGTAACATTAAAAACGTTTTTTTTGCCGCGGCCTGTGGATTAATGCCTATATTTTTCTTATTTATTGTAAATAATGTTCAGTTTATTACTTTTATATAAGAACAAAGGTTCTATCTAAGTTATCGCCCTAAAAAAATTGCAATCTATCATATAAATTCTGATATAAAGGAATAATAAAAACCCACATTTTCGTAAAAAACGCCGAAATATGCATTCGCAGTGAATGCACCGCCTTAACTGTCAATGCTGGGAAATATATATGTATAATAAAATTAATGGTTAATTTTACCAACTTACAATAAAAATTATGCCAAAACACTAGTGATGTGACTGCTCTGTACTAAGTACAATACTACATCATACTGAAGCGCACACTTCACACGTTTGTAAGTGAACTGCACACTACAAACTATACACTTCAAATTTCACACGACAAACTTTATACTTCGAGGTACACACTTAATACTGTACACTACGAATTTCATACTTCAAACTACATTCAATCTTGTGAAAAATGTTAGCCTATTTTCATGTAAGTTGATGTAGTTAAAATATAGGTTCTGAGCATATTTTTTAACTCCATACCTTGTAGATAGTGATGGTAATAATAAAGCAAATAAATTTGAATTCTTATCATTGCTGTGTTTTATATATTTGGTGCACAGAATTTAGCGCTGATTCATTGTGGTCAACGAAATGGAGAAATCTTACAAAAATAAAATAATAGTAATGAGTCTTAATTGTTTTGCGAAATCATGAAACCGAAATGTAAGAGGCTGTTATAGCGTAATTGGACAACGCGCCTGCCCCGGATAGGAGGCGATCCGTGGTTCAAATCCTGGTAGCAGCCAAATACTATTTCGTTGATTTGATTTTTATATTATTTTTATTCTAATTGATTAATAAGTTTGGTGTTAATTATTTGCGATTTGATTAAAGTCGAGGAGACAAATACTGTGAGAATAAGTTTGCCATGATTTCTGATACATGGTATGAGTTTATCACTAATGCGCAAAGTTATGTTATATACCCGGACCATACATAACGGTCAACGAACAACTTTTTCCTTCTATGTGCCGTTGTCGATTCACTCAGTTTATAAACTCTAAACCAGATGAATTCTGACAAAAATTTTGGATGGCAGTAGGTAAAGATAAAAATTGTGTGGTAAATGCGTTCCCTTACCTTGGAAAAGATGATTATAAACATCAAGTTGAGCACCTGAGTAACGGGGTAGGGAAAAAATTGATGGAATCTTATATTAATAAACGTAGAAATGTTACATATTATGACAACTTTTTCACTTCGCTACTAATACCTGAATATTTCAGATCAAAAATATTCTATTGCTTGCCCAACGTAAATTGGCATGCGGCGACTTTGGAACTAACCCCTCGCCCTGTCATTCAGTTCAATCTCATATTTGAGCGTGAGCTGTGACATCTTGATTTCCAATATACACTGAATTATTATGTCCGGGACGGTGCAAGAACAATTGCCAATGAAGTATTAAAGTTTTGCGAAGCTGAAAAAGCAAATAATGGACCGATATTACAGGTTGACAGATAGAGCGGCCGCCATTACTGGTTCGTTTCTTTAGTGTTGCCCGACCAAATTTCTATTAACCTTCCAGCGGGCGCGTTGCCGTAAAATTTACGACAATTGCACCTTATCGCTTCCCCCACTTAGTCGCAAGCATCAAGCTCCGAGCTATTCGAGGGTCAGTGTCTTCTAAACTACAGACGAACCGGGTGTGCTTAGAAGTTTTTGTTATTCATTGATATTTTTCCATTGGAAATTTCCGTTGAGAGTAAATTTTACAACACGCGCCTTAAAGTGTTAGTATATTAAATAAACTACCTTTTTCTATTTATTTTTCATTTATATTATTTCATTTACAGCAAAATGTATTTTTATTTTATTTAAGAAGTGTTTAAGAAATCCTTTACATGCAAAAAACATTCTGCAGTTGAGGTGGTTTGCAACAATTGCAAGGATGAGAATTAATACATAATAAATATTGATTCTAAGAATGTTCTTAGGTTTTCACGGCCACTCAGAATCTTCTGGTTTGTGTCTTCTGGGATATTATGCCGTGTTATTATGTACAACCTTTCTGGCTGATGTTTTGGATCCCATTGCAGGGTCCATTATCAGGGCTAATGGACATGATGTAATGACATGGCATAATATCCCAGAAGACACAAACCAGAAAATATTGATTCTGATTAATAGGTCGTTAAAATATTTTGTTTTGAAATATAAACATATTTACAGTGCTGATTCGTTTTTTGTTTAATTAATTCAAATATATATTTTTTAAAGTACTGTCATTTATCATAACCTTACAGCAATACCCTATCATTTATATAAATAAAACAACATTTACACGGAGAAAACTTGATGACGTAAAATTTACGGCACGCGCCTGCTCAAGGGAAATTAATCAGCGCGCCCGCTGGAAGGTTAAAGACTCTGACACCGGTCACCGGACATTCTGTATTGTGTAATAAATTTACACCCTGGCAACTTCTGTTACGCGACAGGGACGCCCTCTCTCGCACGCCAATTTATACTGGTACGTCTATAGTATCGTTGGTACAATCGATAGAGCTCGCAGAGAAATACCAGTGTGCGTGAAGACCGCAAAAGAAAAATTGCCTAGTAAGGTCCACTTACTTTATGAAAGCCACTTACATTAGTGTGAGTGATACCTTTTTTAACACGTAAATTGTTTAGTGGTATACTTTTTCTAAAGCCAATCCATTGTCCACTTCAGTATCACGCGGATAAACGTTTCTTTGTTTAATATTTTTTTGCTTAAAGATACAGCAACCACAAAGTCTAAGTTAGGAAAAGGGAAATCGCTTTCAAGACAAGCAGAGAAGATTGTTGTAAATGTACATAAATATCTAGAAATTCAGTAATTATTAACTACTAGCCGTAAACCTGTGAAAAATCACAGGACGTAATAATAATTAATGTCGACCCTCGTGTCTAACCTGAACCGCGTACTGATTGACGTGTCACGCTCGGGCCGCATTGGCGGCTAGCCATTATTAGTGTTGTAATTTCAGCAAGTTACAAACAGACAGACATTCGAAATTAGGATAGTTGATGATTCGTCATTTCGTAACCAAGGTTATAAACAAAAAAATAATCCTAACAGCGCCATCTATCATCATATACATACATATATTTGACAAAAATTATTATTGTTGATTATTTAATAAACTGCACATATTATTATTACATAAATTATTTTCATTTCATTTAATAACAATTTTGAAAACAGAATGAGATCAGCTATTGATTTCTAGTTACGGTTACGGATACATTTTAAAAATTAAATATAGTTTTTTATATTACAAGGAATAGCTTGTTGGTCTTGTGGTTAGGACTCTCGCCTCATGATCCAAAGGTCGCAGGTTCGAATAAGTATGCTTATTTCAGGTTTAGAAAATAAAATACCATTTATATTTAATTTTTGCATCAATATTTAATTTTTTTTTTTTCTTGAAATGTTCTTGAACAAGTTTACTCAAAAAATAATGTTATGATTTTTTGTAAACGCACTATTACTCACACTAATGCAAGTGGCTTTCATAAAATGAACGAACTCTATATTTATACTAAAAAAATACCTCTAACTATTTATCAGGCTAAAGCCAATATGAACATCCTAATGCTAAGCACTATGTACCCTAATGTAGCAAATATAACTGATTCATAGAAAAAAACTGAGACAATTTTATTTTGCAATGAATCAAAATATGGGTTAGATGTTTTTGATCAAATGAGCCATAAATACACAGTAAAGGCATCCCCGAAATGTTGGCCGGTTCGTACATTTTACAATATACATATTAGATTCGACATGCATAGTGGGTATCATATAAAATGATTAACAGTAAAATTACATCCAGAGATTTTCTATTGCAATTGGGAGAAATTTGACAAAAAGCATTTTTCTGCATGTAGAAAGACAAGTATATATTACTGTTGCAATTCCTGAACTCATACCAGAGAAACAAGACAAACACACACGGTGTCAAGTCAAGTCAGGACGTTAACAAAAAAACTCTGAAATGTCACATGTAATGTGAAAAAACTTGTCTGCAATAAATGAATATCTAAAGAGTATTTATGTATAACTTACATTTCAAATAATAATGATAACAAGTGCATAGATTTAAACTTCAGTACTTGCAGAAAAAATATTAACTAATGTTCTGCATTGTTTGTTACTCAAACAATACAGAATATTATTTAAATCATTAGTAAAAACATTAAAAAGTATATTACTATGCATTTTCATGCTGACTTCGTACATTAAACGGATGATCTTTGCAATAATCAAAGTGGGTCAAATTTGTCCTGGCGGCAGTTTACAGGGATGTCCAACTTTGGTGGTTTAAGTGTTAACGCCTTTTATGAATAGAATGAAAGGTGAAAATATAAATAAAACCAAAATAAACGCAAGTGAAGGTTTAATTTAATAGCATTGTTGTATAATAAAACATTTATTAATATAATACACATGTGTGAAAAACATTTAGTAAAAATTTTCAAAAAATATTTATTCAAATAGGTCCCAAAACATTAACTTGCTAAAGAATGATAACACCTTAACAATAAAATTATGTAAGCAATTATACAGAAATTGATTCATATACTTTAAAATAGGTATATTTTCAACAGATTTCAAATAACTTTCATATACATAATGAAAAAATAATTATTTGTTTTGATGTGAACTGTGTAACTAAGTACATTCAGGAATTACTTTAAATAAAAAATAGCTAGTAATTTATTTATTTGTAGATAATAATTGGACTGAAAGCTGCCAAAATAATAGATGAATTAAGAAATAGCTCAAGCAAGCCTCCATCACAGATCAAGTGTCTGTTTGTGTCAAATTTTAATATAACCACAAGAATATCTCGTAAATATTGCCCATATGAAGTTTTGGGACACACCTTTAAAATCCAACAGACAAACATTACAATAATGTAACAATAACCTCAATAACATAATGAGAGTAATTTACAAAAAGTTATCTTAAATAAAAGTTACAAACTATTTTTTCTGGTCCTGAAAAAATCGCATAAAAATCCAGCCTTTCCCTATAGGGATTTCTAAGAAAATCTACAAATTCAGTCCCCATCTCAATTTTCATACTGCAGTAACAATGTTGTGTTAAATTCGTTGTAAACAATTAAATAGAAGTTACCATGTTGCATATAATTTTGTCATGTTACCATGAGATATGAATTTTTATTATAATTAAAAAATATGTTTGTATATATTTATGAAAATCAGTATCAAATATTCGAATAAGATATTTAAATTGCCTGCAATTTACATTTGATAACTTTTACATAAGCTCAGTTATATAGTCGGCAATAATATTTCAATATATTTTGGTCACCTATGTATGTACATATATACTTATAAAAGGTAAATGACTATAAACAATGTAATATTTAGTGTGACAGAACAGAAGGCTTTGCTTTGGCCTGTTTAAAACCAAATTGAGATTATAATTGTGATTGATGCTTGTACTTTTTTTATAATAACTAATAACTTCATAATCAGGAAATATTAAATACACACACTCTCAATATTTTAAATACAAATTTCTCAACGCCATTCATAACATATGAAATCTTTAGAATTTTTTCTTGGATTAAAAAAAAAAAAATACATAATGACTTATGTGAGGCAGATCTGTTACTTGTGTAAGGCAGAATGTATCCAAATTTAACCAGTAATAATACAATATGCAAACGCAAACATAATTTCCAATGCATACCTATAATTTTACACATAAAAATCTTGTGGAACCAAAAAATTTTGAAACAACCTAAACAGTTTGCATTCATATTATTCTTTGAATAATAAGTTGACATTATATTTTTATATTGTTAATCGACTGGGTTTCGCTGAGACCGTAGCTTCATCAACACTTGTATCGATTATACCTTGATGAAGCTACGGTCATAGCGTAACCCCCTCAGTAACAATACAAAAATAAAGTGGTGTTAAAACAAAGATTATTATTTTATTATAATAATTTAATTATAATGTCCCACCACCAAGTGTTAGGCTGCTTTTGAAAATTTTATATATTATTTTATTATTATATACATACTTGAGTAATTATTGCAAGGCAGCGCATTCAATTTTGAAGGTAAATACATGTATTTCTTCCCACAAATCTATATTATTTGGACACAAAATCTGTTAATGGGGTCATCCAGTAACCCACAAAAACAGTTGTCCCTCATGATTCATAATACTTTGTGCGTCTTCAACTAACACGCATTCAAAATTCTTGAGGAGAGAATAAGAGCTATCCTATGAAAATATCTACATGTTCATGTAAAAAGTTTTAATGCATTTTTTTTAATTACATACATACATAATATGTTAAATTCTCCAAATTTTTAAATGGAGTTATATAGGTGGCCCATCGGGTACGTCGGATTTAGATATCCCAGAATTCTTTCATATTACATTTGGTAACAGTAAGTTTGGTAAGTTTTTGACGTTTTTCATCTGCTGCCATTGAAATTATTGAAAATTGATTGCTCTAAGAATAACAATTTTTTATTGTTAAAACATTTTACAAATTTGGCGAAAATAATTCTGAGACTGTTTGAAAAGTTTGTGGACTTCTTGGTATACATATTTCAATTAATGAGTCCACCATTTGAAGATTAATTTAAAAATCGAGAAAACTGGATTGGTTATGAACAACCGCGTTCCCATCCTGTGCGGTCAGCCGAAAATATTTCTTAACTGAAAACAGTAATCTGTTATTGCTGAAATTGAGCGAACTGCCTTGCAAACAATCTTCTAAAATTTTATCAAATGGGTCAGGGAATGCCAACTCAGCTGCGGCGGTCATTTTGTCAACACAATAATTAGTCTCAACATGTCTGCTTTATAAATCAACAAAAATTGCCTCATAAAATACTTATTTGGTGTGTTTCGTATTAAAATTATACGGCGTATCGGATGGACCACCCTATATGTGTATATATGACCTTACATTTATAATAAAAATTTATATTAAACTTGATTTTAAATTAGCCAGGTTCCATGTACAAACATTATGATCTATTAATTATATTCAATAAGAATGTGATTTATAATGGAGGTAGTATGTCAGAATCATAAAAAAAAGGCTCACTGAAACACCTTTTTCTAAATTTGATAAAACACCATTACAACCAGATTAACATCTTTGGCACTCTTTCTAATTTTCAAAATATACCATAAATTGTGTAATTAAAAAAAGGATAAATAATTGTTTTACAAAAAATCTAACATGGGGAGAAATTACAAGAAAGCAAATATAGCAGACAACCAATCCAGGACAAATTTCGAAAGTCGTTAAAAAAATATTTTGCAAAATGAAAATGTTCCACATCGTTTATAATGGCCAAACACAAGTTTAGTGTCCTGTCTGAAAAGTATTCTCTCAAAACATCTCTTTTATAATTATTGTTTCGTTTGTTTTAATGCTTTATAGGGGCTGTGTCCATTTTTCATTTTCAGTGCTTTACAAAATAGCGCATAATTTATGACAGCGGCATTACTTGCTGTCATCTGTCAGAGGTGCCAGTTTTTATTTTATTTGCAATTTAGAAAGGAAAATATTTTTAAGTAATTTTAATGCGTCTTCTGGATGGTAAACATGATTTATAAAGAATTAAATGAGTTTCAAGTTTCAAGCATTTATAGAAACTGTAAATCTTATTATGCCTGAGCAAATTTACTAAAAAAGTATTCGAAGACCCCGCAACATCCCGGTGGCATTTTTGTTGTGTGTAAACACACAAACATGGGATTTTCGAAAATTACTTAAAAATATTAAATGTACAAAATGATCTTTGAATTTTTTTTTGTATTTCCAGGATTTTTTTTCACCATTCCTTCCGGATAATCGGGAGTCTACTGTATGTATAAAAATATGCAGTATACATAAATATAAGATGATATATATGACATTTATTACCGAAAATTCATAATTTAGTCTTATAATCTTGGACAAAAAGTTTTACCAAAAATACTAATTAATATATATATATACATATAAATATACATATTTCAACAAAACGTTTTTAAATTGCAATAAATTAAATTAAATGTCCTCACAAACATATAACAAATTGAAGACTTAATGGTTTAAACAGGTAACATTGTTGAATATAATTGAATAACATTAGATATTTATTGTAGACCTGCATGTATTTAAAAAAAATAACAATGTCATTTGCAGACTACAAATTACATACTTAGAAAACATTACATTGCATTAAACTTGCACTGCATATTTAGGTTTTTGGCCTCCTCAGTATTTTTAAAAGGTTTCATTTAAGGGTCACCTTTTATTGATAGTAGATAAAATGAATATTTGTAGCAATATTTTTTAATGAAAATTGTTGAAGATGTGAAATGTTATGACAATCTTAATACAATAGAATCTCTTTAATTCGAAATTCAAGTGACCAAAAAAACATTTCGAATTATGCGGAACCCGGTTAAATAAATTCGAGGTAAAATATATGAGATGCGATTACGAAATTTGCCAAAAATCGTGAAAAATCTGTATTTTTGTAATAAATTGTACTTTTCGTCGCGATGTTTTTAGGGCAAATTATAAATAAAGAATGTTTACAATTACAATGGTTAACGTAATATAAAAATATAAATACAAAGTGAATAAAATCTGTCAAAAACATTTTACAGAAGAAATTCCTAAGAAGGTATGTAAAACAAATTGAAACGCGATTTAACAATAAAAACTAACAAAATAATACCCAAAAATAGAATAAAATAAACAATGCATAATACAATAGATTGCAGTTGACAGCCATCGCGATTTTCGCGCCGACGAATACCATGATACCATCCACAGAATAAAATCGTGTGGATGGTATCATAGCTGATGGTAAAAGCAGTACAACTACTAAAAATGGTCATTAGTTAAAATTAAAAATGGTCATTAGTTAAAATTAAAAATATTTACGTTTAGTAAATAGTTTGCTCCTTTTTACTCCCTTTCTTTTAACTCGTAGCGTCTGTTTGCTTGATTGCTTGATGAAAAAACTTTGGATCGATTTTTAACCCTTTTCCTGTGATCCAATCGAGCTGTTTGCAAGCAGACTCGTGGCGACGATCATATTTTACATACGATTATAGTATAATTTTAGGTTTTTAGAAATTTTTAATGGTTTTTTCATACAACTTACCAAGTTGTATGAAGTGACTGCGACGCATCTGGTAGACACTAAATCTGATTATAGAATAATTTTGGATTTTTGGAAATTTTTTATTTCTCCCTTTCGTAGCGTCGCCCGACCGAAGCCCAACGCATAGGTTAAGCGTCAAACCAGTTTCCACTAGTAAATGAGAAAGGGAGTATAATGAAAACTTGGTTTTTATGGGTTAGTTTTTACGTTACTTCATTACTAACTTAATATGCACTCCAGCATATTAACAAGTTAGTATTAACATATTTGTTCTTCTCACTTGTGAAAACAATCGAAATATATTTTTCAATTTTGTCAAATTTCAATTGATTATTGGGACTAAAAATTATTTAAAATCACGAATTACCAGGGTTTTCGAATTATCGGGTTTAATTTATTATGCATTTAACATTTTGGGACTTGTGGATTTTAAAAATTTTGAATTATGGCGAAGTTCGAATTATCGGGGTTTTACTGTAGTTCTTTAGTGAATATAATTTTAAAATAAATCATCATTACTTAACATAAACATGTGTATACATAATAATTTATAAATATAATGTAAATTATTATTTATGTATACTCCATATACAAATAATAGGTAGTATAATAAATCTCAAAATGGGTAAAATGAGCATATATTTCACTTTTCATTCATCAAAGTGTCAGTCGAAAAAAATATCCTTAAGGTTTTTTTATTTTTTCTTAACTTAAAGCGCCAAGTAAAATTCAAAAATAGCAGCAAATTTTGAAGATTAAATAGAATCCAACTAACTATTAAAAAGAGCCTTGAAATATAAAAAAATACCTTACATATGTATATTACTACTGGTGGACAACAGATTAAAAAATATTTATGTATTTCAAGCAAATACATACATATATTAAACTTGGCTGCATTAATGGGTTTAAATAGAGTATATTACATTTTATCTACAATATAATCACTCAAAAGATAAAAAGTTATAGACACACTAATAACTAAAGCGATATACCTATTACTTCATACATAGTATTAAAAATGCAAAAACAAGAAAACTACAACAGACATCGATGGAAATGGTTGAAAAATATTCAGAAATATACATCTATGTTAAATCTAATTAAATATATATCATACAATCTAATATTATAAGGTGCCATTGTTAACAGAAATGTACGCAAAATAATATTAATACGATAGACGCTCCAACATATAAAAGGGGAATATGGTTATTTGTAAAATGTTATCAATTTTTGATACATTACAGCTTTTGCTATAATGTATATATTATATATATTATTATGTCGAGAGACATTAATATTTCATCTTTCATAACAATTAATAGCTACCTGTCGAGTTATCGCAATGGTGTCAAAACAAAATTTAATGACAAATTGTGAATACAATATGCAGAACAATAATTGAGAAATCTAGTTCCAATATATGTACTGCAATCTAAAAAAATAGATGCCTCAATTATTAATTAATATAATATATATAATTTTTTAGTGTTGAATTAAACTTAAGTATTCCATGCTCTGGTACAAATCTTTGAGTTAACATAAATAAAAATTATATTTTACACCAAACTGCAATGAATACATAATATATTCAGGTCAATAAGAATTTAAAAGATGTGTTGTTTTACAATACCTTTTTATCAGGGGCGTGCTGTGAGAACATTGAAACATGACATTTACGTAAGCATATATCTAGTAATATTCCTATCACAATTATCAAATTATTATTTTTTTATATAATATAATATTGTCACATAAATATTTTATTTCAATGTTTTATCAAAATATGTAGGTATGTATTTGTCTGCGTAAAAGTTAAGCTTCAATGTACTCACTGCACGCAACTGGTATTATTTATACACTAAACACAATTCTTCTTTAGGTAAAAAAATCAGAATACAAAATGATATATTCTTTATATTAGAACACTGTATTTTCAAATGGAATGTAATGAAGTTAATATTATATAAAAAGTATTCATTTTATAAAAATGTCGAGTTTATGTAAAAAAAAAAACCTTCAATTCAGATTCAGATACAGTGTTAGTCAATAAAAGTTTAGAATAAGAAAATATAAAATTGTTTTTCTTTTAATATGGTGTCTCAAAAGAAAGAAAAATGAATTTACATATTTAAGTTTGAAATAACAAAGCATGACTACTATTTATCCTTACTAAATAATAGTGTTACTTATTCTTGCAGCCTCGTCAACAAAAAATGACATGATTTAAGTATAAACGAACTATCTTAACTATTATTATTAAAAAAATACAAAGGTAACTTTAGTTAAACAAAAAGTTTCGCTTACCTATTCAGTGCAAAATAACAAGAATCTATGTGTAGTATATTATGTACACTCAAAACATAATAGCAGCAATAATACTAACCCATTGCCAGATTAACTGCCAGACGAACTCCTAGCTGTTATAATTTTGACCCAACTAATTTGACTATTATTCTGATATTCTGATCTCTGTTTAAAATTCAAGTACAATACTGTTTTTCTTTATTCCTAATGAGAAAATACATTATATATCACTATTTGTGAGAAAACACAATGAAATATAATGTGACCAAAATATAATAAAAATGTACAAAAAATATTTTTATGAATTTAAAATGTATTCAGGCTTTTTCCGACAAAAATTAAAAATTAATAGGTTACATACTAGGAAACAAGCAACAAAGGGAATTATAAATATGAAGTATATTAATTTCCTTAGCAAAAATCTGATCAATACTGCTTTTTATTTTGCTAATTTTAAAAACCTTACTGAATAAAATAATGTAAATTTACTAAAATATGTATATAAATTTAAATACACGCCAATAAAAATACAGAAAAAATGTTAATTAATGTCTTAACACCTTCTGATCAGCTGCAAAAATTGTAAAACTTATTTATTTAATGTTATAGATCGAAAACATAAAAATATTATTATATTATTTTGGCAATGGGTTCCGAGTGCTTTTAGGTACTGTAACATGATCATAATTAATTAAGTGTTAATAAAAAAAGGTACAAAGAGGTAGTACCGAATATCTCATTTGAATATTCAAATACATTTCTAATAACCTTGAGATTCAACTGGACTAGTAGTCTCCCTACTGACAACCTTAACTCCTTGTTCCAGTCTTCCCGCTCGTAGGGCTTGAAACTTGAGGAATGCATCGTAACCGTAGGCAATCATCGCGCAAAACCCAAAGAACTGTAAACAACAATAACATTTATTATTCTATCATAATACATATTTGAATAATATTGTAATGAAATGAATTAGCACAATTTGTTATCAGTCACAAACATGAATCAAAATTGTAATTCGCCGCGTAAATTAGCCCCGTGTTTAGACTAGGCTTTGAAAACTGGCCTTTAGTCCTGACCTCAATATTAATAATGAGGTAACGAGAGAAAATTTCAAAACACAAAAATATTCAAGTAAAGAAAGTGACACTAAAACAATATGAAGAAATATTCTGCACAGATGAATATATTAAACTAATCAGTACATAAATCTGCAGGAATGTTGAAAAAAAAGGTTTATCCAAACAGGAAGACTTTTGGCAAGAAAAGTGTGTGCATGGAATCTAAAGTTAAAATCGAGTGAAGATTGAAGAAGCCTTTTATAAAAACATTTAGGCTAGCACCATGCTATTTCGATCTTCCACGATTTAAAATTAGAATACTAAATTTTATATACATATTCAAATATCATAAAAGATAAAGAAGAGTTTGCAAGGCTCATAATCCACAAAAAAACAATTGCTTCGTAAATATTCGGGTATCTCTGTCGTCGGAGATACCCGAACGTTGATACGACGGAGATGCCCTAACGTTCTGAAGAATGTTGCCGACGATGCATGATCCGCATCCAATCCGATCAAGCATTTCGTCATCTGCAACGCACATACAACGAAAAAACGTACTTATTAGGTTAGGTCTTTTATGGCAGTATCAACAAATTCATATAAATTTAGTTAAAAACTTTATTATAGGAGTGATATCCAATTGCTTTTTATAGTATAATATTAATTAGCAATAAAGTAAAATTTGCACAGAATATACGTTTAATAGTAACGGTACATCAACAGAATAAAACCACAGAAACGCGTCCGCCGCTCGCCGTGGCACCGGCAGACTGACAACATTTCAAGGCTTAATTTGACGCATAATAATACTGTTTTTTTTTCATTTTTTAAAAATAGTAATTAACCTGTTTTTAATAAATAAAAAAAACTTACAATTAAATGGTGGGTGAGGATTCAAAGTGTGGGATTAAGTAGAACATATTGTTTAAAATCATCTCTTTATATGAATAAATAAATAGAAGTTTAAATAGAATTTTAAAATCACAAAAAAAAATTAAAATATGTTGCAAATTTAAACTTCCTAGTGCGTGAAAAATTTCACTCAAAATATAGGTCAAGGCCCAAGATTTTCTAATTTTTTTGTGATTTTTATTTTTACGAAAAAACCATGAAAACGTGTATATTTAAAAAAAAACACACACATTCATATTATTTTATCGTAAGTGTCGAAATGCAATGATCTTTTTTATCGTTTTAGTAAAAAAAAAAACTTTTTTTGAATTCCGATAATGTTGCCAGCGCAACATTTTCCGAAAAATAATTATTATTTTTTATTTGTTTATTAGAAACAACACTACTATTATTATTTGATGCCTACCTAGTAATCTTCTTCTGTGTGGTATATTTTGTTGCACGGCACGGCACGGCACACGACGGGACATTGCACTCATAACACATAAATATGATACACTTTCACACACACATATTTCAAATAAATGCAACAAAATTGCGTGTGTTTTTGTTATTAAATCACTGTTAATATTCAGTTGAATCATAAACCAACAAAAACTGACAAATATCGCAAAACATATAATATATATTTGTGTATACGTGTACAAATAAATCGAAAATTGAAAAAAATAAATTGTATTTCCCGCGCACTTTGTGCGTGTCCTTGAATGACGGAATATTTGAATTTCGATTGCACAACACGCGTTCGGGGCGACATCTACAACTATTCTATACGATTTTGACGGCAGAAAAACTTCTGTTTTGATTGTTGATTTAAAATTTAATCCGTGATGTTTTTGAGTTGAAAATGGAACGACAGGTCACCACGGGATTTCTCTACCGGGAAGAAATCACGTTTTTCAAATTCGATACGCGGCCGGCGAGAAATAATTAATTTTGTGCCTGTTGCACTTATCCAACGCGGCACTCTGGCCCCTGTCATTGTCTGTCGCACAGGTGCGACGCGGCCCCACGCTCATTAATGCTTATATTTTCTTAATTATTGTAAATGATGATCAGTTAGTTTATTACTTTTATAAGAACAAAGGTTCTATCTAAGTTATTACCCTAAAAAAAAATTGTCAAGCATATACATTCTGATATAAATGAATAATAATTAATGTAAAATAATTAATGTAAAAAAAAAATGCCGAAATATGCATTTGCAGTGAAAGTGCTGCCTTAACACATATTACCCATTTTTAGCATTCCACTTTTTGTAATTCGATAGCGACAAATTACTTTGTGTATCTGCTGCTAGAGGATGCCAGAATTAAAACTGAATTCATTTTAATTTTGGAAAACATTTGATACAACACATACGTAATTAAAGAACACATTCTTATATACATACAGAAAAAACAAATCAATAAAAAATATTGGCCGCTACCGGGATCTCCAATCTATCCGGGAAAGATATAGTTGGTTTTAAAAAATTCACAAAACTACATTCTAAAATTGCAACTTCACAATAAGAATGTTTTTTTTAATATAAGGTATATTTATTTTTTTTCCCGTTTAAACATTCTTACTTTATATTTTGATGTGAAAAAGGACCAATAAACAATAATAAAATCTGACATATTACAAGAAAATAATTCGAGTACAATCATTGTTACTCAAGTGCATACCCGGAACTATTTTTAAAAAATATTTATAAAAGATATTTTAACATAATGGATAACAACTTGGAAATGACTACAAAAAATATACAGTAAAACCTCGATTTTACACTTCTCCGGGGAACAAAAAAAATCGGTGTAGAACTGAGAAAAATGTAAAAGTGAGGAAATGAAAAATGTATACAAAAATGAGCTTTTGATGGAAGTAAAAACAATTAATACTTAAAATAATTTCATATTATATGTTATTTTCAAAAATGTAGGTGCATTATGTTTTAGATTACTTTTTACGTAGTTACTATTTTTTTCTGTTGCTATTGCAAAAAAAAAATAACCCTGTTTCAACAGAGTTGTAAATATATTTTTGTATCAGTTCATGTACATCAGTTTGCCTCCAATCCTCTATTTGGTTCAGGTCAACATTTGAACCCTTATTCTCTAGGTAAATCGCTAAATTTTAGAGGCAGATTATTTTTTTATAGTGCCCATATCTAAAAATTTCGTATTCTGTTAAAAAATTAGCGGATGCTCTAAACTCGGCCGCTAAATGTCATTTTAAAATCATGATGCATTTTATGATTTAAGAAAAAAAAATTCAAGAAAGTGCGTAAAACAAAATGAAATGCGAATTTAATAATACAAACTAACGAAATGCTTCATAAAACGATTCATAAGTAATACATCGAGGCGGCTGTCATTAAGATCGCGCCAAAACGCGAGTGAAAACCACCACCGCACCGTTACGATTTTCGCGCGCACGAATTGCTGATGGTAAAATGAGTACAATTAGTAAAAAAGAGCATTATTCAAGCGTTAAAAACATTTACATAGTGTGTCCCTTTTTACATTACTTCATTACTAATGTAACGGAACCCAAGCACAAAAGATCGTAACTGCCGCGTTGAAAATTCATCTAATTTTGGTGTATTGAGTTTTTGGAAAGAAAAATTAAAATTCATAATTTCGCTCGTAAATTTCAATGAATGTGGAGTTGACATATTGAATTTTCTAAATGATTCGGTGTAAAACCGGGGTAGTGAAAAAATTCATCCGCGTAAATTGCGTGAAATATTTGTATGGGAATGTATGGAGATGAAATGGGACTTCGAATTTTCGGTGTAAATAGCGGGAAAACGTAAAAACGAGGAACGTAAAATATAAAACAATAAAGAAAATGCAAAATTTTACATACCGCTGCAGCTGAAAATGCCTCAACCCCAAAGGAAGCTGCCAAGGAAGCGGCCAACAAATAAAAGAATGTCCACAAGGCGCAGAATCCAAATTCAATTCTCAACCATGGAATTTTGTAGAACTTTTCAACTACATGGAAAAGATACAGTGTCAGCATAATTCCCGTGAACCAAAAACCACCCATGGAAACTGTATTAAACCAGGAGCCTCTAGAATGATAACTGAATGCAGAGACTTCAATACAAATAAAGCCTATTAAATTCAGCACCTGTAAAAAACATTTCACAATTATGAATAACATCAATAAAGACTTTATGGTGTGCAAGATAGTATCAACATTATTTTATAAACTGTTGAGGCATTTTGTTAGAAAGTAATTATTTGTAGGAAAATTAGATTCACAACATCAAAATGATATCAGGCAAGATTAAATATAAAACTCCACTAAGGATATCAAATGTAAACCTAATATTGAAATGTGATAATGTTGAAAGCAGGGTTCGAGGATATATATCCGCGGATATATATCAAGATATATATATGTATATCACGATATTATGGCTTGATTTTTATTTTCAATACATATCCAAAAAACTTTCTGCGTTCGTTCGTTGAATATGGCTTTGAGTTGCGACAGTAGTATGGAACCTTACCTACGTGGGGTATGGGGGAACATAAAATACATAGGAATTTTAAAAGCAAAAGTATGTACAAGGTATACATAGAGATGATGTGTATTTGTATTTTTTTTTTTGTATTTGTGTTTATTTATTAATGATAACACTACCCCCTCACTAGGACAATCCTGTGTCGAGGCGGGCATGATATACAACATTCTTACAACGTTGTTAAAAAAATTGTATCATTTTATTTTTTATTAGGTAATATCTGACTTTAGTTGCTTTTTTATCTCTTCGTTGCCTAACACCTTTATCCATTTTATAAGGTGATTCTTAAATATTATCCCATTAGCTGCATATTTCATACCCATTGACAGTCTGCTATACAACTTAGCAGAGTAATATTTAATGGATCTCTGCCCAAATGTAGTTCTTGTAGTCTGTATTAAGCAGGGTTCGAAAAAATTCGAGTTTTATATAAAAAATCAGATTGTTTGATATATCCAAACTTTTTTTCTCCTTTTTTGCACACATCCATTGATACAAACTTGAAATAATTAGGAAATTTATTTTTTTATTTTGTACATGAATTATTATTTATTAAATAAATGAATTGCATACTGAAAAATGCTAATATATGCAATTATTATATATAAGTTATAAAACTTGCTCTTTTTAATGTGGTCTTATTGGTGTTTGTTTCTTTGTGTGAAATGAAAAACAGATTATATCGTCCCTTTAAAGGTAAAACTCACTAAGCGACATTGGAGTAGTTTTGAGATAATGAGGCTTAAACATTAACATGTGATACAAAAATTAATGAAAATGTTAAAATTATGAGTTTTACCACTAAATAACTGTAAATAGACTTACTGAATATACCTGGAATAAAGGTGGAAAAAATCCAAATTAAAAAACAATTGTAACACTTTTTAAAATACAACAAGCGCAACATCTAGTGACGACTGCACATATAAAAAAAATAACCTGTAGTACTTTTTAAAATACAACTAGCGCCATCTAATAACGACCGCAGATATTTAAAAAAAAAAACCTGTAGCATTTTTTAAAATACAACTAGCGCCATCTATTAACGACTGCAGATTTTTTTTTGGATATATATCGAAAATAAAAATCAAGCCATAAATATCGAGATATATATCCGCGGATATATATCCTTGAACCCTGGTATTAAGTAATTTTTATTTTTACTGTGTCTCGTGGGTTTCGACTATTGTGCGCTTTGATAATCCAGCATGTTTGGGTCTCATTAAGACCACCTACCAACTCATCTACAAGAGTTAAAAAAAACTAAAATTAAAATTAAATAAAAAAACTTAAATTAACTAAAATTATTTATGAAGTCATTAAGGTTATATTAACTTACTATCTGTGCAATTTTAAGTATCCCGGGTACAGTTCTAATGTAACTCGGATCAAATCGAACCGTAGTAATCACTGAAGCGCTGGTAGATGTGGTAGTGGTATGCTGCGCGGGGAACCCTTGATCAAGGGATGACGACATCTGGAATTCATAATAAAAATGTTGTCACATATTCAATTTTAAAATATACATATATGTATGCACACCTCCTACGTAAAGTATCATAACTAATGAATGTTGTCTAATGAACTTTTTGTTGTCATGCTACCCCTAAAGGTCCCCACATCAAAAAAACAAAGGAAAACCACAGGCCGCTTGGTGATCAATTATACAAAAAAATTGAAGTAATACCATAATACAACCCAGAGCCAGCAAAGTCGACCCCTAATGACGGGACACAGAGAAATATAAAAGAAGGAGGAGACTGCCAACAATTACAAAACACAGAATATGGAATTTAAAATATTAATGAACCTGGGGCCCAGCTGCACCCGTGCGCCCTAGCGTGACTTTACCCAGGGGCCACGGACGCACCAGCGTGTCCGGAACATAATTAATTATTTCTAGACGGCTGCGTATCCAATTTGAAAAATGTGATTTTTTCCCAGTAGAGAAATATCGTGGTGACCTGTCGTTCCATTTTCAACTCAAAAACATCGCAGATTATAGCTTAAATCAACAATCAAAATAGAAGTTTTTCTGCCGTCAAAATCGTATAGGAAAGTTGTAGATGGCGCCTGGAACACGTGTTGTGCAATCGAAATTCAAATGTTCTGTTATTCAAGGTCACGCATTAAGTGAGCGGGAAATACAATTTATTTTTTTCGATTTTCGGTTTATTTGTACACTTATACACAAATATATATGATACGTTTTGCGATATTTGTTGATTTATGATTCAATTGAATACTAACAGTGATTTTTTAACAAAAATACATGCAATTATGTTGCGTTTATTTGAAATATGTGTGTTTGTGAAAGTGTATCATATTTATGTGTTATGAGTGTGATGTTCCGCTGTGTGCCGTGCCGTGCAACAAAATATACCACACAGAAGAAGATTATTAGGTAGGTAGGCGTTGTCTCTTATAAACAAATAAAAATTAATTATTATTTTTCGGAAAATGTTGTGCTGGCAACATTATCTGAATTCAAAAAAAAAAAATTTTTTTACTTAAACGATAAAAAAATCATTGCATTTCGACACTTACGATCAAATAATATGAATGTGTGTGTTTTTTTTAATATATGTTTTGATGGTTTTTTCGTAAAAAGAAAAATCACAAAAAATTCAGAAAATCTCTGGCCCTAGCCTGTCGATTTGGAATTTTTCGGGCCCTAGACAACGTAAATCTAATTTGGCAGCATTATGAAAACAGATATTGTCTTAACAAAAGAGGACAACAGTATTAAGAGTTCATTAGGCATTTTAGTGTTTTTTTTTGTTTATTTGGTATCCCATATGTCTTATCACTGGTGATTTTTCATGGTCATACATGCATTCATGTGCAACACCACCAGTTGCAATAATGCCTGTCTTTTGACTCAAGATAGTCCTAAAAAATGTTACAGAAATACTAATTGTTCATGATGAATCAAATATACAGTGACATTCTCTAAAATTAACTAAAATAATTAACAGACATTAAATATTTTGTGTTTAACAGCCTGGCTATTCAGGTCCATTTATTAAGATTAACAAACTATTTAAGAAGAGGACAGAAAAAATGTGATTGTTCAAGATTTTTTTTTAAATCCACACTAGCATAATATATAGCTGTATCAAGAAATTAATTTCTGATTCTAGTAAAATATTATATTTGTCTATACATGCTATCATCACTCGAAATAGTATTGCTATGCAAAGGGGAGTGGTCTATTGATTATCGGTTCAATCATATGCCTTGCGATACTATGAAATGCAAAGGACATATATTCTGATAAAAAACGAAAATGTTAATCTTACCTTTAACCGTTAAATAATTATATGATATAATAAACTTCTGAATGTATATAATTAAAACAATACAAAGAAGCCGAACGGAACGAGCGCACTATATGTGGAACGACTAGGCAAGATGAAAGATGAAATAAATTATGACAGTTGCGCATTACCATAGACAATAGTATTGTTGACATTCTTTGACACATTAAAAATAAATTTGTGAACTGCCCCCACTCGTATGGGATTGATGGAATTTGTATTAAACAATTGTAAATTATAGCGAATTTATCGCAGACCATCGTACTTTAAAACGTTACGTGAGATGCAAGTCCAACAATATTTCAATTTAAGATATTATTGATTAAAATCTACACAAAATCTACGAAACGGATAATGTATTTTTATCATTTCAAAGTAAATATGGCATCTTACCGTATAAATCAGATTCGAAATATCGTGTTCAAATGCAAAACCACTAATAGGCACTGTCTTGTAAAATACGTCCAAAAACGCCCCTATCCAATGTCCAATGATCCAATCACAATCAATCAGCCAACGAATGCAACGAAACTGTTTACTATTTCGATGTTTTCAACACAGAATATAGACCAAAAACTCCTACTCCTATAGTCTATAGTTGTTTTCGAAGATTTTTCTGCGAATTAGAGATGGGGCGTTCATTGTTCATGAACGAAGTGTTCTTTTTGAAAAGTTCACCTTACTGAAAGAACGAATAGTGCAGTGAACTGTTCATTAGTTGGTGAACAATCGACCGTATTCTGAAAATAGCAATCATTGCTAATTCGGTATCTTGACAGATATAGTATAACATTGTAACGACGTCAATTTGGACTTTATTAAGTTTGACAGGTTCGAAATTAATGAATTCAACCAATCAGAAAGCTCTAAAACGTAAACAAACCTTAAGTTATTCACAATTTGTGATAACTTAGGTTTTTGATGTGTTACATCTTTCCTCTCGCTTTCTTGCAATCTGTGGCAGTGGTTTCGTGAAAAAGGACGGAAATACGTAACAGGAAACTAGACGCCGGGGAAGCACGCGCTATTTCATGTGACCAATGAGTGCGCGCGATGCTAGTTGGCTGTCAGATGGTACCAACCCATTTTCTGAGAGATTGGTACTGTATTAATAAATGTATGTATATGATACTAAAGAAAACATATTATTATTGTGAAGTTGTAATTTCAGAACGAAGTTCTGTGAATTTTAAACATTTTTTTATTAATCAATTAGAAAAGACATACAGAAAAATCAACTTAACGAAAAAGTATTTTAACTTCTACCGGGATTCGAAATAACGGAATTCCATTCTATATCCGGGGATAGCGTGTTATCTAACTTCGCCATAGCCCTCTGTTAAATTAGCGAAAAATTTTCGACCTTATGTGTAGTCTCTTTTTAATTGATAAAATTTTTATACCAATCTTAAATCAATCCAATGGAATATTTTTCTTATGACCAAATTCTTAAATATAATAGTACGCTGTTTTATCGACATCGCCAAAATTTTTTAATGGCAGTTCAAGGTGCGGCAAAATACAATATTAGTGCAAATCATTCAAATGCAAGCGATTAATAATGAATAATTATTCGAATAAATATTTCCATATTAAGCGATTCTACATTTTGAGGTTTATTTCTGTCGCTGCTCAATTGATATGTTTAATTGTGAGATGTCAAATGTTACACATCATATGCGACTACTGTAAGGTTCGCTCGTTTATTCTTTACTTAAACTTTGTTTAGTTTTAGAGTTTTGTGATTAGTTGAATTCATTGATTCCAAACCTGTCAAACTTAATAACGTCCAAATTGACGTCGTTATAATGTTAGACTCTGTGCCGCGCGTGATGTTGAGGGATAATTTGTCCCCTAGTGAATACATGGCTTTAAACTAGGCTACTGGGTTTTGATGAAAAATACTCTTATATTATCTACCTACATATCGAGAGTAAATTATACTGGAAGGAGGCAATAAGGCTGGAAATTTACTGCAAATGCATTTTTGGCGTTTTTTCGCAATTGTTGGTTTTTATTATTCATTTATATCAGAATGTCTATGCTAGACCTAAATTTTTTAGGACGATAACTTAGATAGAATTTTTGTTCTTATATAAAAGTAACATTATTTACAATTATTAAGAAAATATAAGCAATATTCGACAGGATGCAGCCGAAAAATTCGATTTGATTGTCTTAGATATGATCAATTGTGCATGCAAATTTTTTTCTTACGAGTGGAAAGCTAACATTATGATGATAAATAAATCTGTATTAAAATAATTAAGAAATGTTCAATATTAATAAAGTGATAAATTTTTCGTTACCTTACTATACGAGTACAATTTTAAGATAAGTTTTGTTCAGCGAGACTGAGCCATTCTCATTAAAACTTCATACTCAAAATAGCGTTTCGAAGAGCAGTATTAAATTTCGTTGACTGCTTAGTTTGAATAATGATCTACTGCACTACCTAGTGGCAAAAATCCTTCTAGCAGAAAGCGTGATATGCTTTCTGTCAGAAGAAAAATAATATGACTTCATGATTTTATTAACTTGAAAACCAGATATCATCAGAAAGAGCCCGAAAGAAAATCTTGTTGGAATTTATAAAAATGTCTTGCGATGAATCTTCCAACAGTGGAGTTTATCGCTATTTCCTACGCCTGTTAAGAGAAACAGAAGTGACGAGACTATCACTGATCAAATGATCAACTGTCACTCGTAAAGCTCACCATACATTTCGGGATTGTTTCGACGAAGTGGCAAATGAAAATAATATTCAGTGTCAGGATCAAGAAAATAACGTAATTGCAAGCGAGATTGACTATTATTTGAAGAGAGTTCGAATCGATCGTAGTCGTGACCTTTGGTGACATTTGGTGGTCATTTGGACCATACATTTGGAGCTAATTCAAAACAGTATCCGAATTTGAAAAAGTTTGCCACAATTTAGTTTTCAGCTCCTTGTATCAGCGCATAGAGCGAAAGACTATTTTCTGAAGCCGATCATGTTTACAAAAACAAGAGCAATCATTTATCCCCCCAAAATGCAGAGAAACTAGTGAACATCTATCGTAATTTGCCATTGGTTAATTTTGAATACTAATAAGTTTGTCGATTAAATAAATAATAAATAAAAATTCTATGATTGCGTAGTTTTTATTTGCCTGCAAGTATCTTCCTTTATCAATTTACTGGCGATAATTTTGTGAAATTTTCGCAATTGATGTACTATCCAGTATCCGGCCGGATAGTAAGGTATTATCCGGTATCCGGCCGGATAGTAAAAATAGGCCGGATACCGGATAATTACCGGATATCCGTTTCATCTCTACTGATTACATCTAAAGAGCAATGATTGCTATTTCCAGAATACGGCTAAATGAGTTTCCCTCTCTATGTAAGAGTGGTAATGTCAGGACAGAAGAGTGTGGTGACCTATCCTCTCTGCCTACCTCTTCAGATTAGAAAATCAGGATAAGTAAGGTATACTTAAATTAAAATTATTTTAAATAAAGCTCTTTTATTTTATTTTTTAGCTTTATTTATCATTATTTTTTTAAAGCTTTAACTTCCTTAAAGTGTAACCTCCTTTCGGGAAAGAACACAATTTTTTAATACTGCGAAATTTTTTTCCGGATAATAAAGGTAGTGTTAAAGGTGATGTGCTGCCCGTAATTCTTCACATAATAATTAAGTTCTACACTCATTGCGTCGAGTGTCTAAATGGGTAAATGGTTGAGATTTTGAACGCAGAAAGGGCTGTCACTCATTTTCCATTGTATTTTGTACGCAGAGTAGAATGACCATCTGATATATCTGAGCTTTACCGCTAAATCTCGCCTGATCAATGTCGTTGTTTGGTTTGTAATCAGCCTGATATTAGAATTTTATTAGTGTTCATCTATTCTATGTTGTTCATTCTGAACATAGCCGGATAGCCCTATATAGAAATGTACAGACTACGTATAGTCCGTCCAACTTATCTGGAGAATAAAGGAGGGCGTCCCAATCGTTGTAGTACTGCCCATAGTCTAAAAATTATCTCATTTGTAGGGAATTTTATGCAAATTCGTTTTTTCTTAAACAAGTTATTAAGCAGTATACGACACGATAAAAAACAAAAAATGTAAACTAACGTACAAATAAATTTATCAAAATATACATTCGTAAAATACTCAACGTCACAAAATGGCGTTAAAAATCAAAGAATAATACAATTTTCAGGAAAAAAAAAAAAACAATAATAAATATTTTAGGCCGGCGCCACATTACGCAGATCTTCCGCCGCGTTTTTTCCGTTGCGCCAAATCGGCAAAGCAAATAGACCGACCGATCATCCGGGTAGTGTGTTTAATAAGCGCATATTGTATGGAAAGAAATGTAGCGATGTTCCACGACAGAAGAGACGCGGCGCAAGATCCGCGCAGTGTGGCGCCGGTTTTATTCGGTGTCTCTTACCTAATGATCATGACCACCATGTTTAACTCAGTAACACCTAAGGATATCAATCGGTTTAGGGCCGTTGTATCAACTTGGTTTATAATCTTTCGTTCAAAGTATAGATATTTTGCATTTTCCACCGATCAAACAACTCGCTCTCGTAAGAATCTATGAACTATTGCTATAAAGGAAGTTGATGCAACCAGTCTTTAATGTGCATAAATAAAAAAGTTATTTTTGAAAAAAGATGTTCATACAAATGAACTCGTTAATGAATTATGTAATAAAAAGTATAAATAATAAAAATTCTATGTAAAAAAATTATCGAATAAAATATGTTCTAAAACTTTTCTCATCTTACGGCTTCTAATTCAATTTTTCCACTTATCATTGTTCTTTTTTTTTCCGGGTATAGATATTTTAATGCCCATTTCCACGGCCACTTTACCTTCTTTAACTATTTTGTAAATTGCCGATTCAGAAATACCTGAAGAAATTGTATAATAGTAAAATAAAAAAACTAAGTATGGGAAAATCATTATAACTGCA
>JADDOH010000858.1:0-186284 GCA_016648135.1 Agrypnia vestita
TTAATCAATCTATTAAACTGTGTTCTCAGAACATACCTATATATATTATACGTTAAAGTATATATTGGTGTACGAAAGGAGTTAAAAAAATTGAAAATGCTGATTAACAAGCATATTCCAAGATTCGCAAGAATATCATATATACATTAAAAGTATATTGCTAAATACTCCACTTTAAAACATAGAGATATCACTATCAGCTACGAAAATCTAGTATACAATAGTTCATGAGAAAACTACAGATGTCTCTAGCATAGTCCATTCAAATAAACGAAAGATTCTCAGATTTGGAACATATATAGAACTTTCAAAATTTTATATTATGTGGATGTTCTTACTATGGAATCGGTGAGCGTTTCATGGTGTAGACTGATCACTTGAGCCAGCTCATACAGGTTGTAAGCTCCAGGCCATTGTATAAATAAGACTTCCACACACGTTTCTCATATAAACAGCTTCGTTTCTGTGACACTTCTATAATTTATCGTAATTAACTATTTTACATTCAACAGCTAGTATTTATACTAAAACTATTGAATGGAACACATTTATAATTTTAAGAACTGTTATTATTATATAGCTGTACCTTTCACTGTCTCACAAAAAATTAACAAGTAGAACTAAAAAATAAGTTTTTTTACTTTAATATGTTGGATTTTGGAGCTATCTTCGATTTATTTTATTTTTTATTTATTTTATATTTATTTATTTATTATGCGCAAGCTTTTTTACACCCTGTAAATTATTCGAGGATTAATTATGAAAAAACATAATAAATGAAATGTTGATTTCACTTACCCTTCAACTTCTCCGCTTTCTTGGTTTTCGTTCATCACGATCTGCTCCAGCATTTGTATCTTGAGCATCGTAGCACAAGCCGCTTGGGTTGGCGGCGAGGTATAATTTTCGGAATGAATATTTGGAAACGATCCCACGCGCAGTTCACATCTTTCAGTTCAAAGTAAACACGGAGCGTTCCTAGAAAGTTCGGGCTATTTGTAACCTGCGGGCAAAACAGATTCGATTGAAGATACAACGGAACACTTCTTGAGAATTTATTGTTGACTCGAGCGAAGAACTTAACCTGTATTGTATATGTATGTACTCGTATACATAGGGTGTACAGACAAACTTTTAAAAAAAGATTTATCGAAGATTCGTATTCTTTTAGCTGAAGAAAAAATTGCTGCTAATTATTCTTAATTATAAATACGATACGATAAAAACGATGAGAAGAATCAGAAGATATATTAAAACAGAATCATAAAATATATATAAAGCAATGATAGTCCCCCGACTTCAACTACTGCAGTAGTATACTATTTCTGGTTAATGAAGAAGAATTGAAGAATTAACAATACTCCAAAATAAAGGATTAACAATTATACTAAAAAGAAATCGATACACAAGAATCAAAGTGATATTAGAAAGCTTACCAATAATGACATTTAGACAAATAATTAAACTTAATGTACTTCTATTTATATATATAAATTTATTAATGGACACAATAATACCTTTGAATTATTAAAAAAATTAATAAAAAAAACAATATTACTATGACCATTGTATAAGAACAAAAGATGAAATGAAATTCTATGAAATACCACTCCGAAAGAAAAAAAGATCGTAAACTTCTATGATGTACAGTGGGATGAAATTATATATGAAATTACCAGGGGATATTAGGGATAAAAAGAATAACAACTTACTTAATATACTTATATCTTATGCTGTATATATTAGGAAATATAAAAATGATTGTATTACCTACTTCAAGAATAAATAAAAATAATCATAATAATAATGTAAACACGTATCGTATTACCCACCGGTCGAGGGTGAATAACAACACTCCCTCTACAAAGGGAACTAGTGGACCTTAAAAAAAGTGAATTGATAATAAATAAAAAAATGAATAAAAATTCTCATGAGCGGATTATACTATTTTATTTTTTATATTTGAAAAACATACAGTTTATCAATGATAATTTAAATAATAATACACACTACCAAAAATTATACTTATCTTTTGTTGTCTTTAGATTACCATGGACTAGCGACCCTTTTTTATTTCTATTGACTGTGCTAATATCGGCTTTACATTATTTCCTATTTTTTTTTTTTTACTTTTTTTGCCACAAATATGCCTAAGGGAACGCATTTCCACTATATTCAGTTTAATTTCATTCCTCCAGGCTTCACTGTACATCAGTGCACCAGAAGCAAAAATACATTTGAATAAATAACCTTGTTTATTAAATTAGTAGAATGAGGTACTACTAACTATATTGAATCAGGTATGCGTTAATAATAATAACTATTTACCTATATCCAATTTTATTAAATATGTGGACCGTAAGGTATATAATCGACACTCATAACAAATCAATCCTGATGATGGAACGTCAGCCAGAAAGGTTGGAAAAAACCAGAAATACCCCAGAAAACACACCAGAAAAAAATTAACTGATATTATTTCTTTTTTTCAATTGATTCAGCAACATTGTAGATTGACATTTAAAAAAAATATTAATTGTATTATTTGTATATATCAACTTCTTTTATTTGATTAAGTACACCAACATGTTTCAGAAAAACCTTTCCATCGTCAGGGTGTTGTATAACTGTCAAAATATCAGAATGAAATGCCTTTTGTTTCTTGTTTTTCTAAATTATTTGAAAAATTATTTTTAAAATATTGTTACTGAAGTTCTTGATTACTCGCTATTATTGGAAATTTTTTTAGAATTGGACTAGTAGTTAAATTTAATTGATTATTAATAATATTTTGTTTACTATTACATGCCTCACTAATTTCTAATGATTCTAAATTATTCAATTTCAGACCAAAATTATTTATGTGTAAAATAGAAAGTCCTACTCCAGGCAACAGGAATAGAGGGCGTTCGCGAAAGACCTGGCACGATCAGATACAACAAGTGTTTGAGTATGGCCCCGTTAAAAGCCGCAACAACCATAGAACTTGTATGAGAAGATGTATGAATGTGGCCGAAGCAAAAGTGGTGTGCCAGGATAGAAGAGTGTGGCGTTCAATCCTCTCTGCCTACCCCTGCGGGGAAACGGCGTGATGGTTAGTTAGTTAGTTAGTTATTTAGAAAGTCCTAATTTTTTATCAAAACAGTGATCATTTTCTAATAAATGATTTGCAAATTCAGAAAAACCGTGATTATTCAGACATCTTAAATGCTCTTCAACATTGAAATTTTTTTACGTTTGAATTTATCTCTGGGGAAGCAGGATCGAATCCCGAAACCGGTTCCGAAAAATATGTACATTTTTCTGGCATCGTGATCAAAAATCAGAAATCAAAATACATAATTCTGACAATGTACATTGCTATTGAAAAAATGTTCATCAATAACACTACGCTGACGCTGTTTTCACGACCCCAACTCGTGGCCGAAACGGCGCTAACGAATCTAACGCTAGCAGATGGCAAAATTCACACGCTAACACATACAATTTCGCAATAATTTTATTTGTTTGAAAGTCAAATTTTAATTGGCATTTGATAAAAATCCGAAGCAAATCAGGAAGAATTCCATCATTTTTTTTAATAGAGATAGGATCGATTTTCAAACTAAGGTAAACGCCTGTGCTATGAAAATAGGACTAACTTTCTGGTGTCCTAGAATGGGGCTCAAACAACGGACCACCGAATCACTAGGCGAGCTTCATAACCACTACACCAACAAGCTACTTGTAAATCTTTTGGATAAAAAAACAGTTAGTTCATTCATATTGTAATGGGTATTAATGTAAAAAAATAATTTATCAACTTCTTAGATAAGTTTCTTTTTTTGTTGTGACTAATTATTGTAAAGCTGAGATTCTTCGTCAGAACTCTTGAGAAGTCCTTCAGTTTTGACGGGTTATACCTTATACCTATTCATCAGTTATATTGTATTATAGACATCCATGATAATGATACTTCAGTTAAATTTGCCTAACGTAAAGGATAAATTTACATAGATCAACACTCTAAGGATTCTTCCTCATTATTGTTAAAATGGTCGACTTTATTTTACATTTTTTAAAGAATTTTTTTGAATTTTTTCTAAGGTCATAAGAAGAGAATTTTTTAATGAATATTGTCTTAATCTCTATTAAAAACAAACGTCTCAGCGTTGCCAAAGCAGTCTTTTGTCTTTTATACTCGTCGTTTCAACTTAAAATTGTATTTTATTTTTCAAACACCGATGTCGTGTCCCGAGACTACATTTTTACTAAAGAGAGCTATGAAATTCATCTAAGGGTTTTTCATTAACGCCGGCTGGGTAGACTAAATAAGGGGCTCTGGCAAGGATCATTACATCCCTTAAAACTTTGGCTGTCGATCATAAAAGAATATGCATCATGTCCCAAAAAAAATCATCACACATCGCTACATCAAACATAATAATTTCGTCGTCTGTTCGTCTGTCCGTCTGTCCGTCTGTCCGTCTGTCCGTCTGTCCGTCTGTCCGTCTGTCCGTCTGTCCGTCTGTCCGTCTGTCCGTCTGTCCGTCTGTCCGTCTGTCCGTCCGTCCAACAGCCTGTCTGTCTGTCAGGCGAATTCACGGAAAAAAAATTAAATTAAACGGCCGGAGATGGGGCTTGAACCCCGGGCCAGCAAACCCAAACCGGCCGCTCAACGCATGTTGCTACGGCCGCCTCGTGGACCGCCAAGAAGATATTATAAATATAAACTAGGGCTTAGCAAAGACGCGAACCAATGTTGCAGCTAGTTCTTATATAATATACTACACCACTTCTTTCCATCTCCTAAAAAATGATTAGAAAATCTTCTGAAAAACGTGCTATTTATAACGTTCCAGTTTTTTGCACGTGGTATTGCAAATGGGCGCGGTAACAGAAGAAAAATAAAATGCAACAAGTTAAAAATTTATATAAATATTTAAATAAAAATAAAAATCTTGAAATACTTACGATATATTGAACATACCTAAATTTTTAATCTATCTCTCTAAAATTTAAAAAATCATTATATGATCATTTCTTTTCAAAATATAAAATTTTTATATAATGTCTTAAATTTTTTATATATACCTGGCTATTCAAATTTAATATTGCTATATTATCGGTGAGTAAAAATTTCTGAGATCACTACTTTACACTTTTTTGCATATATACTTTTTTCACATATATGTCTAACCTCATTATGTTTAAACTATGTATATATACTTTTTTACTTTTATACCCTTTATTTTTCTTTTACATTCAATCGTTTGTTGTATTTTAATTATGTATAAACCTGTTGTAAAAGGCTATTAAGCCGTGTAATTAATAAAATAAATAAATAAATACCTACATGGATCGTATTTTTGTTAATAATAATAAAACATATTTGACGGCGAATTTGGTTCAAAAACAGTGAAAATATGGATTTCGTTCCTTAAACCGAGTCGTTATTGACAGAAATTATATCGTCTTGTATTCCTCTGAATTCAGCATTATTATTAGCGATAGTGTCTCGTATCGTGTGATGTGAATTGAAATACCTTTATACACAAGTATCATACGCGTAGAGCGTTAGACAGCTTTTTTCACAAATTGCCGAAAACAGTTCCGCCATATTATGAAATGCCTAGGGCTACGGGTGCGGAACCTGTTTGTAACAGCTACAGGTCGATTTTTTTCTCACGACAGTGTATAGTCGACCACTGAAGAATCGATTGCTAGTTTATTTATTACTATAATTTAATAGCGCTTAAATTTGTTTAATTTAGAAATTGGAATGAAATAGGTCGATTCATCAGCTGAAATATATATTTTATTGTATAATACACCTAAATTAAATATTTTGTAATATACATTACCAAATCATAAATATCTAACGTAGTTTTTTTTTCCAAAATATATATATATCTATACAAAACTCATGCTTCAATGTACTGAGACTGAGTGCACGCGCCTGACACCTACATATTTGAATTACAACATTTATACACACCTAGTATGTATTTACACAGAATACCAAGCTATTTTTGTTAATGCTATTTTATATACAAAGCTATTTCTCTTAAACTAAGCTATTTATTATTTGTTTCGCTATTTTATATAAATTTATTTATTAAATAAGCTATTTTAGCTAGCTAATGCTAAGCAATTTTTTTACCGAATTAAACAATAGAATGTCAAAAAAAAAAAAATTTCAATTTTAAAACCTGCCTTCCTTCCTTTCCAGTGCACTATAATACTAGTACAAAAATTAAAATATACACTCATCTAAAATATACACTCATCTTTTTTTTGGTAATTGTGTAAATGAACTTTGACACAGAACAGCGCCATCTGGCGTCTTGGGTCCGGTTGCGCCATCTGAAGTAAATTTTACTAGAGTAAAATTAACTCGAGTACTTTTTTTACTCGAGTTAATTTTACTCTAAACTCGATTTCGGGTTGCACAAACGTCTTTTTTACCATTGTCAACCAATAATAAGGCTGATAGGGTGCCAAGCGGAATAAACCTCAAATACCGCATTTGTCCAGTTCAAACAAACCACTCTATTCTATGAAACAAACCAAACAAACGTCAAACCATCGCTAAAATAACGCGAAATTAAAAGATTGATTTTAATGTTTACAAATTTCAAAACGATAATGACAGCGACAAAATTCAAATGACAAGTACCTATATGGACAAATTTCACATTTTCAAATCAGCTGTGAGAGGACGGCCATTTTTTTTACCAACGTTTTTACCTTTACTTTAGATGGCGCAACCGGACCTTAGTGTTGGACAAAGAGAATAATTATTATAACATTTTACTTACGCGATTTATTTTTATTAAAAAAATATATTCTTAGTATTGTATACTTTGCCAACACATTTTTTTGATTTACATAATTTTAGACTTCTTCCAGGAATACAGCCCTTGTCAATGGTATCGCACTAATTAGACTCTTCTCAGCACCGAACGATATTATCGACACGGCACTAATGTTGTCAAAGTTGTGTGCTCAACTATGAACCTTTTAAGGCTTCTGTTATATAGTGGGCGTTAGAGGAATTTCTAATTCAAATTCACAAAAGTTTATTGTTTTGAAAAGTTTCGAGAAAGTTATGTATCTTATGATTTGTAATTTATATTAAGGTTTCCGAAAATTGGAAAACTTAAAAAGTAATTTGGTGCTGGAAAAATTTAAGAGATAATTTATTCAAATGTAAAAATTCCACTCAGTATTTTCATTTTTAATTTTGTTTCAAAAGTATATTATAATATAATATATAACTTACCTGCGAGCCTAAAGTCTTCAGCGGCATGACTACGTCATAATGAAAATGATTAAACTTTAATAAACTTTTTTTTAAATTTTAACTAGTACCATGTGTGCCGGTTAATGTGTTCATTGTATTATTAGAATCAGATGTCTATTGTGATCATTCTTTAATGGAATCATCTTTAAAAAAATCGCATCTTAGACTCAAATCTATTTATTCATAATTATTTCATATTTTTAAGTATGGAAATAATATATTACCTATCATTCAAGCTTATTAATTACGTTTTTTCCTTGTATAATTTTCAGTGGTATGTAGCAAATAATTACCCTCATGAATCCCGGTTTAATCTTCAGTCGCCGCTTTCTTTCCATAACTACTTTTCTTTAGTTTTCATTATTTAAAAAAAAAATAGAGATACGAACACGGAATATGTGTCACATCAATATTCGTACTATTTTCAAACTAAGCTAAACGCTTGTGCTATGAAAATAGGACTGACTTGCTAGTCTGGAGTGAGGTTCAAACCTGCGACCTTTGGATCACGAGGCGAGTGTTCTAACCACAAGACCAACAAGCTACTAAAGTTTTACCTTGACTTTGATTAAACGCACCGCATCGTTGTGTAGTCACCGGTCGCGCCAGCTGTCGCCAGAAATATTCATTTTGTTCTTTCGGTGTTTGTGAACTTATTATGTTGTATTACAATAATAGTTAATAAATAGTTGAATGACTAGTTAATGAAACCGAACTTAACTAGCCAGTGTGTTATAATATAGGTGTTGAATAGCATTAATTTGCACGTAAATTGTGTTCATCATATTAATAAAATCAAACAGTTCATTTCAAATATTAATATTAATATATAATATAATATTAATGGTGTGTAAAATTAATTATAACAGTTCAATATACGGTAACTATGGTTTAAATCAGAAATATGAGAAATAATATTGAAATTATTTTATTTGATATTTTTATTTAAATCAATGAATTCTCAATATTTTTTCCAAAAATATTATTACATCATCCGATTTATTAAATTGTTTAATTAAGAAACTATTATGTTTACTGAATATTTTTATGAAGAAAAATGATATATTGAATTTAATAATATTACGCATAACATTATAGGCATTGACGTATTATAATAAAGACATGTTATTCCCATACTAGCCGACTTTCATATGTAGCAAATATCGCATTGAAAGAGACTACAAACCACGGCACACTTATTTCACAAACGCTCTGCGTGTAGACAGAAAAATCAGGTAATTTGAAGTCACGGTGACTAAAATAACATACTCATTCTTACAATAGTGTACGATACTCTGTTTCTTATTCCCGGGACTTTTTTTTCAGCGTAGCGTCGCGCCCGATCACAAAAAATCGTTCGATAACGAATGCAAGTAAGGCAATTACCTTACTTTTGAATTGCTAAGACTTCACGCTTGTAACTTATATACAGTTTATTACATCACTGATTATATTTCACTAAATAACAATATTATTAAGAATGCGATTGATAAATAACTGGCTAATCATTAGGTCATTTTTTTTCTCTGAGGTAGGCAGAGCAAATAGAACGCAAGTAATATACATTCATTCATACATCATAGTATGCAAGCTCGTTAATTGTTATCTAAACATTCAAAATAGATGGATGGCGTAGACCGCTACGTCTGTGTGATACTGTTCTTAAATATTGTGAAACAAACCATTTTTCTATATTTTATGGTTAAAGCTGAAAGATCTGTTCCTATTCTATTATATATGAGTACCAATATGTCACAATTGACGTAAGATTTTGTGTTATATAGCAATAAAAATGTGATTGTTAAGATACAGCAAGAATAGTTAAGTTAGGGATAATTTTTAATAAAAACTATTGTAAACAGTGTTATTGTATGATTATGCTTGTGCAAGTAATGATTTGTTTTAATATTTGTTAGTTGTGAGGTATAAAAGCAAAAGCAGCTATATACAAAAACATTGCATTCCAAATATATATTATATTTTGTGGATTTTCCTGCCTTTGCTTTTATATCCCACAGTTAACCTTTGCGTAGATCGGGAACTGTAACAGACATTTACTGCATTTTTCAAATTATAAACGGTTATTTATTATTCCAATCGTTATTATATTGTTACGGGATCGCGACGGTGGGAGACAAGATTGAACTAAACACAATAAAAAAGTAAAAGTAACATTAAATAAACTTTTTATTTATCACCAAAGTCACTGCACACGAATTTAAGTAGCACTGATTTTTAATTGTAGGACCGATATGGGAGCTTTCGCTCATAAAACGGTCCCGATAATGCGGTGAGTGTCCATTCACTATTTTTTTTTAATTCACACAATGTCTCACTAATCGTTTGTTGAACACTTTATACTTGTCTTTTCAGAATATTCGAACACCTGAGATTGAGCGTACGGTAGATACTCTCGTAATGTATTTCGCTTGGCCGCACTGAATCGCCGCCTGGTTTCTGTGATCTGATTTTGCTGAACTGTCACAAGTAACTATTGTCGCCGAGCACCTTGCGTATATTTTCTCGATGTTCTACAAGTTTCTGATTTATTCTCGTGTAATCTAGTACTTTTCAATTCACCGTAGGAGTGCTTGAGTCCTTGATTATGTGTCATTCCTTCTATTTCTATAGTCTCATGTCAATATTATAAAAAAAAATACTTAAGTTTAGTTTTAACCAACACTTAAATATCTATATAACACTGATCATTTTTGATATTATTTATATTTCATTCATATAGATATGTTATATTATATTCACTAAATATCAAGAATCTTAGATACCTAAATATTATTTAAAACCAAATTTATCAATCAATTAGAAAGACGTACAGAAAAATCAAATGAACAAAAATATATTTGGCGAGATTTGAACCCGCATCTATTCGTGAAGGTGCGTTATCATTACGCTACATCAGCCTCAAACATTTCCGTCAATATATCGACCTTATCTCTCATTTTTATTAATTGATTATTTGATTTTTCTGTGTGTCTTTCCAATTGATTTATAAATTAGTTTTTAAAAATTAACTGAAATTGCAACTTCACGATAAGAATGCGTTCTTTAATAAAATAAATATTATTCTTTGTTTAACGGTACATCTTTCCGTATAAATAAATAGAAATGAGAGTAAAATCGATTCGTTTTTATGCGTTGAAACTATATCTGCCGAGATAAAGCCGGTCCGCCGAAACTAAAGTAAAAATATATCCGCCGAGAAAGAAATCAGAATCAATTTGGCCCAATGGCGACTGCGGCCGCCTGTAATTGATGAAACAATGTCTGGCTTATGCAAAAATGACGCCATGAAACATTAAGGCTGTAATGGGTGGATTGAGGAACGCGAAACGCGACAACAGACATTAAAGCGATGCCGGCAAATGGCGTCCGTTTCGCTCAATTAAAGTTTGTGCTTCGCGCCCCGCGCAAACAAGTTGGTGCCTCGTTTGTTTCTAATGCAAAAGAGGATAAACTAAAGAAAATTAAATATTCACGGCTGCTCTCAAATAGCGCCGACTGCTTCTTCTTTTGCCTATGTCCATCCACGGATGGATAAAGGTTAAAAAAAATCGTACGAGGGAATTCACTATATTTTTGCTCTTCAATGTTTACTTAGGGACATACTACATATCACCGGTCCCTACATATTGTCACATGTCTTGGCTGCAGGAGGAATCAATGAAAACGCTGGGATTTATTACAGGATTTATTGATTACTATTATTGTAACATGTTACTAGAGCGTGCCGAAGACACTTGTAATTGGGATAATGGGCATAGTCTTCACTATAATGTTTATTATCAAAGTATCATGTACCTATTATCCTGTTAGTGTCTCTAATAAATTTAAAAAAAAAAAATACTGAATAATTTATTTTTTTTCTATTTATTTTCTTTACATTTTATAATATTTAGTCCCACAAAACGACTAAAAAGACGTTTGTCTGTAGGTTCATTTTTACAATTGTAAGTTACACTATTAAAAAATATTATTCACTTTATAAACATTAAAATTAAATAAACATACAATGTTAAATAACACTATTAAACGTAACGCTAATATTGAATTAAACTGTGTCGCAAATTTATAGACACTTCATAATCTCTTTAACATTTTGTTTACTAATCACTAGAATAATCCGTCCAATTTCAGCACGTATTACTATTCGGTCCGGTTCATTTCGCTACGTAAGAACTTTTTCCAGAATATTCGCTCAAATATCGCACACGAGTAAGTACTTCACTGAATTAACTGCACTTAGTTCACACGTCTAATGGTAACACTGTTTTCGCTTCATAATTAGCCGCTAGGGCCGCGTTGTTGGAAACGTCAAAATAACAATGGCCCTCCGCGGCCTGGACCCGACAACGTGGAATTTTTCGAACCTTCGTAGTGTTTTCTCGTAATTTCCAGATGTCTCTGGAACTTTGGAGACGTCTCTCGAAAGCTGTAGATAGCGCTAGGTTGTCCAACTTCAAACAACTGTCACTTTGACAGAAGTGCGCGACTCCTTTTAGCCTCGTTACAATATATTGTCGAATCTGCAAAAATTGGATTTTCATTTTACTATCTTAAACCATCTAATTTACTCATTATTTTCAGATAATTTTAAAAAATGTTTAATATTCCTTGAATATGTGCTTTTTTTTTAAACGAAAATTATTTTTTTAGCGTTGTCCAAAAATAAAGAGTAAATTGGATGATTTAAGAAAGTAAAATAATAAAATTATTTTTGCAGATTCGACAGTACCTAGGTATACGTGGGAGCCGTCGATATTATGATCTAAAACATGATTTTACAATTGTGTTAACATAAAAACAATACACACAAATATCAATATATAATTTTGTTATCTGTCCGTCCGTCTGTCTGTCCCCGTAACTTTGTGTAACCTCCGTATTTTTATTCGAATTCACGGCTAAAAAAACGGCCGAAGATGGGGCTTGAACACCAGGCCACCAAACCCGAAACGGCCGATTCACGCATGTTGCCACGGCCGTCACTCTGTGGAGCGCCAAAAAGATGCTATAAATATATACTAGTTTGGCGAACCGATGTTCAGTCATTTTTGACGGGTTGCAGCTAGTATTATATAAAAATACATAAACAAAATCCTACTTGATTTCCAATAAAATATATCATTTTAATGTTTAATTCCATTTGTTATAGATAGTTCGTTTTAATACACACCTAAAACCCGCCTACCTAATTTTAACACAACTACCTACTTAATAATATCTTTCATTTTTTATTTCATATTCATTTATTATAGATTGATAGGTATTTATAATACATGCGTAATGCAATAAATTATAAAAAAATTGTATTACTTTGTAAGCTAACTCCCACTCTAAACACCAGATGTCATATTGTTTTAGAGAGATAGCAAGTAAAATTTTCATGTTACCTCTCTTTAATATGTTCGTTCGTATGTGTTGCATTTGTACTTGTCTAATAATAGTAAATAAAAAATTGTCTCATTAAGTTTTTCATAACATATTTTTTGCACTGTAATTTAAATTCCTTTATTTTTTGTCTATATTTTGTTTTATCTTTGGTAGGTATATTTTGTATTATCCTTAAGAGGCCTCAGTCTAGTTTCTAGTTAAGATGATCGTCTAGCAGAATGAGCAAATTTCACAATTTTTTCTCATATCTTCTCTTGCATTTTTTATCACATTTTTGTATGGAAATATCTCATTTTAAAATTTATTTATTAGGTTACGTATATTTTAAATTCGAATATTTTATTAAAATGTCACAAACTAATAATTCATAGAATTAAAACAGGGTCGCTCAGGTGGTTTGGGCAGGTTGAGGGAGTTGAATGAGGAAATAATGGTAAGAATGATATATAATGCAAGTGTTGATACTGCCAGAAAGAGAGGGAGTCCGCGGAAGACGTGGCATGACCAGATTAACCAGATACTGGAAGATGGTCCCGTTAGAGGTCTCAGCAACCATCGAGTTTGCATGCGAAGATGTATGAATGTGGATGAGGCGAGAGTTGTATATCAGGATAGAAGATTGTGACGCTCTATCCTCTCTGCCTACCCCCATGGGGAAACGGCGTGATGGTACGTAAGTAAGGAAAAATTAACAGCAAATCTTAAATTAACATACAACAGATAAAAATAGTAAATTATGCCAATTACAAACTTTCCACTTAATATTAATTATTAATTATTACATTAGCAAAACATGACTAGGTGAAATTATTTAAAGTTTCAATATATGTTGAGAAGGGGTGGAAAGGGCGGAGTGGAATGTAGGATTACAGTAAAGGAAAGAAGTACGGGAGTGTATGGGAATATAAATTAAGTGAACTAGTTGGGGTGCGTTTGTTAACTTAATTTTCGTTTTATGTCCCGAATACTCGAGTTAAAAATATCAAAGTAGTTGTAATTTAAGTTAAATAAATTTGTGGTTCTGTAGATGAATGAGTTTTGTTTCGATGTGGTCTTGCAAATGGTAGATGATAAGTAGGTAACTGTCATCTCCTTTGCCTTTAAATTGTAAATGCTCTTTAAAATATAAAATAAATAATGAAAATTTTCTTTGCACTATTACTAGTACTAATAATAATATACTTGTAATAATATTCGGTAAGAATAATTCCTTTAACCACTGACACCTGAAAATAAAATGTTATTTTTTGTAGTCGTATAAATATTAAAAATAAAAATATATTTTGACATAAAAATACATTTAAAAAATACATATCGATTAATAAATTACCAAACCTTCGATGTTTTAAAAATGAAGATAATTGCTCCACTTTGTGGGCCTTTTGTGACTGAATGGCCTGTTGAGACGATCTTTGTCGATATTCCTGATTTTAGATATTTAATCAAGATGCAACATATTTATGACAAAATACGCAGTGCCTTGATTAAATAGCTAAAATCTGAAATCGAGAATAATTTTTTGATTTTTTTTTGTATTAATTTTAAAATAATAATGTCTATTCCTTTACTTTATTAAAGAAAAAAGTTATAAACTATCTAAAAAGGATTGGAAAAAAAAATAAAAATAATTTTAAAAACAGTGTTTTTTAAAACATAAATTGCATGTAAACAAAATAAACAGATTTTGCAATAATTGTAATAAATTTAAGATAAACGTTTACTTTGTAATATTATTGAATAAAAAAGACATCTCAACAGGCCGTTCAGTCACAAAAGGCCCACAAAGTGGAGCAATTTTCTTCATTTTTAAAACATCGAAGGTTTGGTAATTTATTAATTAATTATATAATTTAGTTTGTGACATTTTAACAAGATATTCGTATTTAAAATATACGTAATCTAATGAATAAATTTTAAAATGTGATATTTCCATACAAAAATGTGATAAAAAACGCAAGAGAAGATATAATAAAAAATGATGAAATTTGCTCATTCTGCTCGACGATCGCCTTAAGGAGACAGTGAAATATCTTTAACAATAATGAAATTCACTCAAAAATTAAACAAATAAAATGTTAAAGTATATAACTCTGTATAATCTCACAATGTATTCTTAAACCACTAAACAAATAAATGAATAGTTTGTGAAAGATTTGAGTCGCTTTTAAATATTTTTGGTTTTCTTCTATCTGTACTGCCGACACTCATATTTTATCAATTAAAATCCGTATTTAGCTATTCTTTATTACAAGTATTTGGGCATCTATGTATTATTATAAATATTTTAAAATCTCATAATCTATACAATCTATGTATTATTATAAATATTTTTACCAAAACATTATATTTATTATCTGCTATTGGGTGAGTGTTTTACATTTACACGTTCTTTCATTTGTTTCGTGTTCTTTGAATTTGCACTTCCGCTCGACAAAATAAAGAGATACTTTGCCATTGTTATTAATATAAAAGAGCAAGGTTACCCAACTCATCTGACACGCGTGTGTGTACCTTCGTCGTGTACAAAACGTAAATGTTTCACTAACACATGGACAAGAGTATTTTGAAACCGTCCAGCATGATAATAATGATTATGGCACATTATAGGAACCAAAGCAAACAATGCGCGGTCCCTGACCTGGCAAGACGAGCTGCTCACCGGAGCTCGAACCTCAGACCCTTGGGCCACGCGTGAGCTTCAAATAATCGGCTGGGAAGAACTAGCATTTGTGTAGAACCAATGGGAGCATTGCGACTTTGACATTTACAAGACATGAACACCACAGCAAAACATATGTCTTTTATAATTGTGTCACCAAATTCTAAAAGTCAAGGAGAATGGCATATAATCGAAGGTTCCCGGCGGACTGGAATATTCTGTAAAAAATCAAAAATACGCCCGAAGTTTCTGGAACTCGAGCGTTTATAAATTACTCAGAAAGAGCGCGCAGAAGAACAGTTGTTGTGATTTGTCACAGCGCTTACACAGATGAAACGAAACCAGAGACAAAAATCATAGCGGCGATTCAATGTGGCTAGCCAAATACCAGCAACAATAAATTAAGAGAGTACCTAAGAACGTTCGGAAAAAAAGTGCGACCACTGACGGGCGAATATCCTGGAAAGACAAATATAAAGTATTCCACAGAGAGTGATAAGTGCGAAATTATTGTGAATTAAAGAATAGTAATTCAGTTAAATTCGTTTCCAGTGACTTAAGTTAATTAATTAAACATTAATTTTCTCGTGTTTCATTTTTCAAATTAATATTTCAACGGTCCGTGCTCTGCGAATGTAGATTCAGTTTTTTATGCAGACCAGTAAATCCTGGTGGGCCGGCTGGGATGCTTATATTTTCCTCCGAGTTCTAGAGTACAACTGAACAGAATTTGGAATGGAAGACGTACTGTATAATGCACTTGAAATATTCAGCGTACCGCTGATATCGGTAAAGTCATAAGAATTTGAAGAGCTATGAACAAATAATTATGAAAACAATTTTCTAGCCTGTTTTGGCATAGTTCAGCAAGTATTCGGTTTCGTGTTTGTTATAATTGTTCAGTATCGCTCATGATAAAACTATACCTCGTAAGCCACTTAATACAGATTTTACAGGGGAGGCAAAAAACTGCATAATATCTAGATTCTTTACAATAAATAGAATACGAGGAATTGCTTTAATGAAATAAGAAACACATATGGAAATAATAACAATTGTTTCTCGCAGATTTATAATGCCCTCATAAAGCGAGACAAGTCTCAGAAAATTAAAAAGGTAGAACTTAAAAAACAATTCATATTTCCTTATGTACAGATAATTGTTTTTAAGATTAAAGTTTTTGTCAGATAACATATACAAACATTTTAAAAACAAATACACAAAAAAACTTGATTGTAACAAAAGTTTGGTATATTTTGTTTTATCATGAGCGATATGCTTTTAAAAACCTTTCGATGCATCATCTATTTCTTTTTTTCTTCTATTTTGCTCAATTTTTTCGAAGCTGAGTTTAAAAATTTGTTTTTCCTCAATATTGCCGCCCCTGTTCAAAATCTAATCTCGAATTGCCGGGATTATAATTTTGGCTCAGGATTGGATTAACTAGCCCCGATGCGCTGTGACGAGATAATTTCGCACTCGTTACAAAACGTTGGTAAACACAAGCAAAAGTTTGGTCTGAATGCCTCGTGACCCACACCTTGAGAGAACACAAAGAGCGACAAAACATTACGGAAGCCATTGTGTCCAGGAGTGACTCCGTGTCGGATCCATTGTGCGCCATTCGTCACTAATTAGCAGCAAAATGGTGGCGCGGGCCGAAGTCGTGTCTGCCAATTGGTTGAAACATTGTCGGGTTAATTATAATTGTTTGTGTGTCGCGTTTTGTTCGCGGCAATGATCCATTATCATTCTGTGCACACCACGGCTACGGGTTGAAGCGATGACGACGCACTGAGACATCAATATAATTTGGATAAAATATCGCATACTACTACGCTTATATTAGGTCCTTACATATGAAATTGGCGTTTTGCCGTACTGGCAAATTTGATCTCAAATATCTTCTTCTTGGTTAGGAATTCCAAATCCAAATTTATACAGCTATTTACTCATGTATTTGTGTTTTGAAAATTATAATTCATTTGTTTTTTCCTCAATTGTTTTTTTCTTTGCGTCACTCAGTTTACAAAATGAAAAACTTGAAATATCGCGTTATTTACGAGTACGAGTTCCACCGTGGCACCAGTGCTGCAGAAACGGCTCGAAGGATTAATGATGTGTATGGCGACGGTGCCGCAAAAGAAAATACAGTGAGTTTTTGGTTCCAACGTTTTCGTTCTGGAAATTTCGACCTGCAGAACAAGCCCCGTGGACGGCCGGAGACCAAAGTTGATAATGAAGAATTGAAGGCTATTGTGGAAGCGGATCCATCGCAAACCACATCCGAGTTAGCTGCAGGCTGCGGTGTTAGTGATAAAACTGTTTTAATCCACTTGAAGCAAATTGGTAAGGTGAAAAAGCTTGAAAGGTGGGTACCTCACGAATTGAGTGAAGCAAATCAACAAACGCGCGTTGACTGCTGCGTTGCATTACTCAACCGGCACAATAATGAAGGGATTTTAAATCGAATCATTACCTGTGATGAAAAGTGGATCCTGTACGATAATCGGAAGCGCTCATCGCAATGGCTGAACCCTGCCGAACCAGCCAAACCATGCCCCAAGCGAAAATTGACTCCAAAAAAGTTACTTGTGAGCGTTTGGTGGACTAGTGCTGGTGTCGTTCACTACAGCTTTCTTAAATCTGGCCAGACGATTACGGCAGATGTCTATTGTCAGCAACTGCAAACCATGATGGAAAAGCTAGCTGCTAAACAACCGAGGCTGGTTAATCGCTCTAGGCCACTGCTGCTTCATGATAACGCTAGACCACACACTGCACAACAGACGGCTACCAAATTAGAGGAGCTTCAATTGGAATGTCTAAGACATCCACCGTACTCTCCGGACCTTGCCCCAACAGATTACCATTTTTTTCGAAATTTGGATAACTTCTTGCAAAGGAAAAAATTCAACTCCGATGGGGCAGTCCAAACCGCCTTCAAAGATTTTATTGATTCCCGTCCGAATGGTTTTTTTAGTAAAGGGATCGATGAACTACCTATGAGATGCAAAAGTGCATAGATAGCAATGGTACATACTTTGATTAAATAAATATATTATAATAAAAAAAAATCGGCTTTATGTTCCTCCCATACTAAACGCCAATTTCATATGTAAAGACCAAATATTATATTAACTTCACCTTTTTTTTTGTCTGGACGAAATCTTATAATCGATATTTCAGCCGCTCCCCAACGTCCAATCGAGCTAAAATCTTGCACATAGACGTACTCTTGATGGCAATACACGAATCAATTATCAGTTTTACTAATTAAACAATTGATCTACTGTAATAAATCAAAGTTTCATATGGGAAATTCGTTAATGAGCTCACAAAAATATGGCGCTAGCTACAGAAGTGATTTTGTACGCTGGATAATTAATTGAGACTCAAAATTAGAAAATTAAATAATATGAAAATCACGCTTTTATTTAAATGTACTAAAAAATCGTAAAAAAAATTCTGCATTTTTTTTTGTCTCACTCTCCAAATAAAAGCGTGGGCAAATTCCCTCCGTCGATAACAGAATTCTGAATCTATATCAATATTTATTTAGAGAGTGAGGCAAAAACATTTTGATCGATTTTTTTTTTACTTATTGGTAAATAAGCGTGTTTAAAAAATATATATTAATACATCCGACTCTTAAAAGTTGTGTACAATAGAGATGAGTGGCCTGCGAACGAACGGATCGGATATTCTGAACTATAGATACGGTTTCCAAAGTTCATTTAATCTAGTTCCCGAGCTGGACAAATCGTATCATCTTGATATTTGATAGGGTAATAAAACTTATTATATGCTACATTCAAAGTAAGATTGTTTGTAAAATACCATATTATAAGTACCATGATAACTGGGCATTATTTAAGTGCGTCCCAAGCTTTTGATATTTTTGGCATACGCATGTACCTACAAGTACTCTAATTGCTCTTAGTTCTGTGAATCTTAAAATACAGTCTATTCTTTTTAATATTTTTTATAATAACGTGTATTTTTTTAAATATAATATTTTTTTCTACGTTTTAGTCTTTGTCGCATTAAATCTTGTGATCAACTTAACTTTAAGAGTCATACATCAGACAAATGTCACCAACATGTACAGTATCCGATATTATAACGCTTCAAGATTTTATATACATTTTTTAAACTGATTTTGTAAAACGAATGATTGATTATTGCATTGCCATTAGGAATGCGTCCCTCTGCCAAATTTCAGAGCGATTGTTTGTCAGAAAATTGTCGACAATTATTGAAAACATGGTTTATGACTAATAGACAAGTTGAGCTAAATAAAATCGTGTATAGTAAACTTAAGTGGGGATATACTATTTTAGATATGCACATACCTACTCAATCTCCAACACACAATCGTTTCATTATGTGGTTGGTACATAATGAAATAATTGACCGTTGGTGCATTGGTATTTTCTTATTATTTGTATTGTATTTGTCTTTTAAATGAATCCTATTTGCAACGTACCTGAGTGAACTTCTATTCAAATGAATGAAAGAGACAGACGGTATGAGAGAGAACAAATGCTATAAATTAAGAGACGCCATCTTGCCGCCCCCCTCTTACCATGCAGCTAACATATCAGTAACCATATCAGTCGCGTGAACTATTTCTACAATCAAAAAAGTATGTAAAAATCCAGTCTGACTGGATTCCCGATACCTACAAAGTTCTCCTCCTAACGCAAGGGACGAGAACATCACACTACTCAAACAGTTTTAACTAAAAAAATATTTTAAAATCAATTGAGACGCGTCTAATTCCTTGAACTGTTTTTATAACAAATAATTCTTATACAAAAAAAATTGAAGCAAAAGCAAATTTGCGGCAACAAAATCTGAAAGTCATTTCAATGTCGGGGGATGACCTTCTACACTGCGTTCAATGCAACGTCCTGTAAATAACAGGATCAGCAAACTAAGGCCGCGTTAGTTTTTCTTATTTTACGAGTTGTTGGAACAAAACATTAGGAAAAGCCAGACGGCAGCCATCTTCCCTAATCCCTGATGCAGAGCAATTCAAACACCAGCACCTGAGCACATCCCTAAAGCCTTCATATCCTAGGGATCCCGTGTAAAGTGTTGTTTCAAGGCAGTCACCCGTTCAGCGTAATAAACAAGGATTATGATTTGCCTGGGCACATACATAACTATCTTTAATCTATCATCTCATTTATTAATGGATTTTATTTCAAATATTCAATCGTATATATTTCTCTTTTAGATAACTCTAGAATGCTGCAATTTTAAAAATATATAGATAGTAAATATTTCATCTCATATTAGTAAAGTCTTAATATACAAAATTCTTGCGAATTTCTGGGAATTTCATGAAACTTATTGAAAATCATTCAACTAGCAGAAACATCAGTTGAATGATTTGGTAGTCACTTGTAGTGTAACATTTTTATTTTAAAAATATTTTTTATTTAAACTTTACACACTCAATATCAATACCACAATATGGTATCAATGGGTGGGGAGGATCATATAAAACATCATTAAACAGACTCTTAATAGCACAAATGAGCATAATTAAAGTTATTAAAAAAAAAACAAAACCTACCCTACAAATCGATTATTCCAAGAATTATGTGTGCCTACTGTTATGGAAATTTAAAAAATATATATTATTACTACAAATCTATAAAGAAAAACATATAATGGATTCTGTAACTTCCAGGTCTAGAAGATCATTTCTAAATTTAAAAACACCCAAATATAAAACAAGCGCAGCCCAGAACCATTATTCCTTTGTAGGAATTAAAACTTTCAACTCATTACTCGAAAAATTAAAAAATTCAAGACTTAACATCATTTAAAAATGAACTAAAAGAATTCAATAAAAAATCCCTTGAAATTCCCACGAGCTTCACTATATACATCTTTACATTGTTTCTCAATATTCTTAACACCTTATTATTCCAATTTCAATATCCATGAAATGAACTGATGTGATTACTCCTCCCATAAGCACGAGCTTCAGCTATTTTATGGCGAGTATAACATTTTTTGTACGAATGTATTATTGAATTCATGAAATTATGTATATAATAAATAATTAAATAAAAAACATCCAGGTTAATCACTGCTATAGTTTCGAGAGAAGCAGTGCTTCTCATTATCAGGTATAATTAATAACTAATTTAAATACAGAATTCCGTCAACCTAGGTACTTATTTTACATAATATTATTTACGTCAAAATTGACGAAGTGTACAATATTACATCACAGATCAGAACGTGATTGTAGTTATAACACAAGCCGATGGGAATAGTCCCGATTCTACATGTATGTTATTTATAAATGATATCAAAGGAGCATCACTGCCGGAACCGAAAGAGTTAGGGTTATTATTGTTGTGTTCCCCTCGTCGGCCGTACGCTTTATCAATGAGCGCTAATTAAAACTTCCCGATGGTGAGTCCAACATAACACGACGTACTACGTACCCACCCATATTTACAAATCAATACACAGATAAACAAATCAAATAAAATATGGGCGTGTGCTTACGTACACGCGTTAGAAGTTATACTTATATTCTTCTGGCATACATAAAAAACCAAGCATTAAAACAATATTAAATCAAATACCAAATATACATTACCACGAATATAAGCAACATCCTCTGAGGTTTCGCAACTGGCCTCATCGCCTCAATTATTAAAAAACTCTATGCTGAGAATCGTACCAGTGACAGAGAATTTTACCAGTGGACATTTCCAAACTGATGACGTTCTGTCAAACGCAGCCGAACGCAGTCAAACATCGATAGTAACATGAAATACGGAAATCCGTACGAGAAGCCCCTATTTGGCATTTCGATTACACAGATAAAAGCTAAAAGTTGAGCATCTTTATGATTGGTACTCGATTCAACGTGGTCAACAATATATTATTTGTATTACTGGGACACTAATTTCAAGTGAAACAATTTTTGACAAAACAACGTGAACGACCATAAACAATATATGAAATATGCGCATTTTACTCTCTTTGTCGGCCATGTTCTGGTTCACACGCGCGCGCTTTTCGCCGCATACTAAAATTTTATTTTAGCATCTAACTTCATGGCCTCACATTTCCGCTACTTGCTGCGCACGCGCAGCGTACGCAACTTCAAAAATAAAAGAAGCTGACGTGTCTGAAAGGTTTTATATGTCTGCTATGGATTAGCATAATCATTAATACAAAAATGAGATATCTACTTCCTTATTTTTTTCTATGGTGTGCAAAGACTGGACAGGACCCTCGATTATAAGAGATTTTTTCTTAATTTACTTATCATTGTTTCATTCTAAAAGGTCTTTTCTCCCAGTATTGTTTTATTATTTTATAAATATTCAGCTATAAATGGTGTCTCATAGCTAGTAGAAAAAATTTGGAGGAGTCATCCTCCTTACACTTTGAGTCAATCGATCAAGTTAACTAGAAGAGCGACATCAAAGTTGTAATTTTTTAAAATATTTCTCACTTATCTTTTGTAAAACGTTATGAATTCAATCGCTCAGATACAATTCAAATAAAATTATTAAAATCGTGCAGAAATTTGAACGTTTAATTCAACTGGAAATATTAGACAACACAGCGTCCCATAAACAAGACACCTACAAAGAAGCAATTTTATTGAAGTTTGGCTTTACATACAAAATGAGCGTTTTTTGTGCGCTCATACGTCAGATAAATGCATTTTTGGTTGATGTCCGAATTCACGCGGGGACGTCGATATATTGGTCGATTTTATAATTATTTTTCCATTAGTTAACTAATTAGTTTATTGTATAGTTTTGGAGCAACCGGCGTGTAAAAGCTTCGGGAGAATGTCATTGCTGCTCTCGGTACCGGTATATCGGTATTGATTACAATATACGGCTGAATGCAGTAACGGGCGCATACTGTTTATCAATTTTCATGTACAAGCTGATTGCCTCGAGTTGCCCTTCAGCAGTTAATACGATTCGACGGCGAGAGCAGCCTCGATCCAGTGCAGGACCAATAGTTGAATAGTTAATTAATGTTTGGGTGGGGTGGGGTGGGCTTGCAGCCCCCGGCTCTTGGGTGTCTTCTCTTCCCCCGCAACCACCTCGTGAGGGTTCTTTTATGTTCTCTTTGAAAAATGGCCGCACTGCAAGCGATCACGTGACGGTAATGGAGGCTGCGGGTGAGATGCGAGGCCGTTAATATAAATCAGTCGGGAGTTAGAGTCTGGCTGCGGGAGACTCGATAGGGATTCACGGCGACCTACATACGACGCTCGCACCGCTCTCCATCGCAATATCCAGCGGTGTTGCCACATTAGATGGAGGCTGAGAGGTCCACACCGCGTAGCAGACCCAGCACTGAAGTTTTTGGGAACCTGTACCCAGGGTTTGTTCACCGTGGATGTATAAAAAAACATCGTAGCAAGAAATTGAATTAAAAAATTCACAAAATCATTTTTCGATTATCAAAAGCGGTAAAAACAAAAATCATCAAAAAAATTCAAAAATGTCTTGCAAATTTTATTTTATAATAATTAATAATAAATGGCCAACAATCAAGCTTAAGATTAAATATATAAACACAACAATATACGAGTATTTAAGAATAGAGTTACGCACCCCCAAATAATAATGATCCTCAGCTATGGGGATGGCTATTAACATTTACATTAACATAAACAAAACATGATCGATCATGATATTACCACGTAATTGATATCATGAGTTCGATCTTTATCTTAATGAATGTATAAGTTATTATATTGTATAATACTGCTTATAAATATCTTTTTTTTCTGATATTTTGATCATTTTTAGAACATATGTTTATGTGTATATACGTTCATCTATTAATAAATGAGACTTACAGATAAGGTCGATATATTCACGGAAATGTAGGAGGCCGCTATAGCGTAATTGAATAACACGCCTGCCCCGGATAGGAGAAAATCCGTGGTTCGAATCCCGATAGCAGCCAAATATTTTTTTGTTGATTTGATTTTTCAGCATGCCTTTCTAATTGATTAATAAATTTAGTTTTAAATTCCACAGAACTTTGTTCTGAAAAAATTGCATCTTCACAATAACAATGTGTTCTTGAATATAATTCATTTTTATTAATTATATAAAAATATGTATTACTAAAAAGACATTACAAGTAGCCCTCTGGGATGTTGCGCAGAGGAGGAAGTTGAAGGGAAGTAGCAAAACTCGTTAGTCTACCTAATTAATTAAGTTAATTCACTTTTTAATTTACATAGCTTGTTAAATTAGCACTTTTATTATGTATAAAGAAAAAAAGAAACAATTTGTTGACGTAAAAAGATTTTATGAATTCTTTTAAAGCTTTAATCAGTTACATCATTTACCCCAATTTTTATGAAGTTTCATACCATTTTTACTGATACAATATTTTTAATAACGTGAAAACCTCGGTACAAAAATATGAAGGGCAGTTATGGTGTATAATTTTTTTATGCCTATTTTCTAATATAATAATTATCTGAATTAATGCCAGTCGGGGGGTGCAAGTTATAACTCAATTTAGTTCCTTGTGAACTAAATTGAGTTATAAATGACTTGTGATGCGTGCATAGTAATACGCATTTTGTTGTGGCACATTGGCTTAACGCGTGTTTAATGGAGCCATACCTCCATTAAACACGCGTTAAGCTTTATAAAATTTATTATAGATGTCTCAGAGAGACGAAGCTATTTATTTATTTGGGAAACTAGATATGAAAGTCTGTTTATAAAGCTTGCGACCTGTCGTACGGCTGGCTTAAGTGATCTCTTTACACAATGCAACGTTCTCCAATTATGAAAGACCACAACATCTAACAAATTTTTGAATGTTGCATTTGTATATTAAATTTGCATAACTTGTTTCATATGCGAGTTGTATTTTACTACCGCCATTTGTGGTTGAAATTTGTACTTACTTTCCCATAAATATAGCTTGGTCTTTATAAAACATCTATAATATATCTTGATTAATGATGTCCGCCAGGGGATAAAATCCAGAATTCTGTTCTTGAAAACTTTTAACATGCTAAAAATATTCTGAATTATAACATTTAAGCTACCATATTTTACTTAACTTTGTAAATCTCAAACCACGCGAAACCAGATAATACCAACCATGAGTATTCTTGCATACCTGTTTTCTTTCTTACTTGTTTGCTACGTTATACTTCACCACATACATACAGGTAGAATCCGACTTGTTCTTCATCTCTCTCCTACTTGGTGACGATCACTATGCGCACCAACTCTAACAACGTTAATCCTTCCATGATGAAGATGCCACATCTCTGGTCGACATCTGTCAAATGCAATTCAAATCTACTTTCTCTCCTTAAAACACCCTGTACACGACTTTCACGCTAATCCAATAATGCCGTAATGGTTTATAATTGCAATAATGCAGATTATTTAATAAAGTTAATTTTCCGCTCGCAGAAACAATTTCAAACGACAGCGCGGCGGCTGATGAGTAAAACTACCCAAGTGTTATTTTAATTTGACGCGAATTTGTATTAATCAAAGCGTTCGCGTACATTTCGCATCGAGATCTCCCGACGGTCCGCGAGCCGGGCAAAGTTAAACGCGATTATTTAAATTGCTTTTCAGAGAATTTTCGTTTAAAATTATTAATTCAATTTTACTTAAGTTGTTTCAGTCCTGCGACGGCGTGCGTTCCCGAGGCGCCAGCGACAGATTCGATTACGTCCTTACCTGGAAATCCTGGAAAGGCCAGTCCGCGTAGCTGGAGTTCTTGGTCCTTGATGCACCATTTCCTCAAGGGGCAATACTTATAAAGGAATCACATCAATAAAAGAATCGCTCCTGACCGAAAATAGTTTGAGCGTGTAAGACGGACTCTTCGGAAATCAACCTAAACAAAAATTTTACAGCCACAAAGCGCGGATACACATTTTCTGACTTAGTTGACCTGGGAGCCTACATGCCATTGTGTCGTGCGGAGAATGTGAACTTCGTTCATCTTGTAATCACTTACTGTAGTATACTTATATTGTATAATGTATTAGTGTTTTATTTTAATGTGTCATCGTAAATTGTAACTGTACCAATCACCTTGTCCTAAATGACTATCCATTAGGGTCATTCTGACCTGTCGATAGTCTTTGAATTAAAAAATAAAAAATAAAAATAAAATAAATAGAATACGAATTCGATAAAAATTTAAAAAGACCTCCGAAACAACTAAGCGCCCTCGAAGCGTCTTTTAAGCAAAAACGGCGCTATATAAATTATCACAAACATAAATAAAGTCACCAAATCAATAAATAAATCAAGCGATCTCGGAACATTCTTATATCGATTTCAATAAACTTAATAGCCTTAGCTTCTACTAGCCGTTAGAATGTTCTTTGGTTTTCACAGCCACTCAGAATATTCTGGTTTGTTTCTTCTGGGGTATTATGCCGTGTTTTTACGACCTTTCTGGCCGGCGTTTCGGATCCCATCCCAGGGTCCATCATTAAAGCTGATGTGTTGTTGTGGGTAGGTATTGGCTTGCAATACCGTGTCGAAATCAGCCAACACGTAATTAAAACACTCATGTACAATGTAATTAATTAAATAAATAATAATACTTTTTCATTTGATTAACTTTGGCACTATAGTTATAATATTGGTGCAAGGCATAAGTAAGTTATTATCTTTGTTTTGACATTCATAGTGCTTTTTAAATGGATCAGGCAGCAATTTACATACACAGTCGACAAAAATACATGCTTGAAATAACGTTAAAATTACGAAGAAATTAAGGATGAGAACTGAATGAGTATGCATATTCATAGCGTGAAATGACAAATATTAGTGTTCACGACACGAAGGAAACAGCGATCTTTGTTCAAAGCCTGGAGAAACACAAACGAAATGGGGTAAATGAACTTACATTAAACATCAAGCATTATATTTCGCAATGTTAATGATTATGATTTATCACAAAGTATTGAAAAATTGAAAAAATGCACGTTTTAATTTTTCATTTTTAATATCAAAAATATATCAAATCTAGGAAGATGAAAAGGTCACGATATTCGTTAACCCCGTTAACCCCAGATCACTAAGCATATTTTCAAGTTACAGTGTCACTAATATTAATATGGCAGACTAAGGAAATGAAATTTAAATATTTTTTTAATTATCATATATATGAGTAAAAAAAAATTGTCTTACGTTAGACAACATTGGTTAAATTGACCTGAAAACTATTCTAAAGCCAACTGAAGTATTTTTTTATATTCGGTGCAAACTGAAACAGTGCATTCACTACAAATGGCATTGGTGCAGGAGCAAATAGGTGATAATACATAGAGTGATAATCATGACAGTGATCCGAGTCTCCAACGGTGATTTTAGCAATATTTTTTAATTACTATATACATTGCAAAAATTTGCAAAAAAAGGACCATAATCAAAAGACCATTCTTATCTTTATCCGGTAAGAAGAAAGCAGGAGGAAAATTGCCTGGCAAGCCCGTATTACAACCTCAATATGATATTCCAATTAAATATATATTTTATAGTTTAAAAATGGTTACTTACTTACTACAAAAACGTCTTTTGTGTTCATTTTTTGCATCGTAACAACACGCATATTTTTTTCACACATTCTGTTGAATGCGGTCTAGTTATAACACTTTTTCTAATTTAAATTTTTTTTCATTTATCCAACTGTAATTCCATGTTATTTATATGTAAAATTTCTAAGCCCCCGTTAATATCAAAAGAATGTTTTGTTTCTAAAAGATGATCGACAAATTCAGAATAGTTACTGATATTTTAACATCCATAATTAACAATATCAAAATTTGTTGAAGTTTTCTAATATAAAAATTATTACAATCATTATAAATTATTTATAAACCCCCAAGTTTGTTCAAATATCATCCTCATCCTTGTTAGTTAAAATTACAAAATAAACAACAGTAGCCCATTGACATACTTTTTAAAATTCTTGTATAATATTGTAGGATTATCGTAGTGATCCAGTGGTCGCCGGTTCGAGCCTCATTCCAGGAGACTAGCAATTTAGTTACATTTTCATAGTATAAGTGTTTTTCCTATTTTGAAAATAGTAATAATATTGATGTGGTACTACTCCGTGTTTGCATTTCTATTAAAAATATTTATTATGTTATTTTTATTAACATTAAGTAATGTTGGCAATGTTATTTTACGATTATTTAAGACAGAATATTGAGCTGGTAGAGTTCATGGAACCAAGGAATGAGCTAATTCTGTGCTGGATACAAGGTCCCGACGATTTGAGTTTAACGAAGGAACAAGACCTTATATTTACAATAAGAAATTCTCTTTCATACTAATCCATTAATTTCCTTTTGGAAATACTAAATTTCAACATTTGCATCAATGGGTCTGCACAAAAACCCAGGCTTTGTTCGTGAGCCGTTCGTGAATCTAGCGATAAAATATAAAAGACGTTTTCCTTGTTCATGAGGGGTGAAAAGGTGGAGCCACTTAAGCATTCCACTGATTCCGACAGTGGAAATACAAATCTAATTGAAGGGATGAAATATTAAAACAAGAGGGCAGGTTGTTTTGGAAGCACTCAGAAAACACCCCTTACATATTGTTTAATATCGAATTATGTTGACTTTGGGGTTATGAACACAGAACCTTTGTAATCTTTGAGAGTAACTCGTGGCAGTTGTTGAAACGGTGCAGGTAAGTAAAAACTTACAAAGCATATAAATATGTACGAAGCGCGATGGTGTTGTGTGGTTCCATTCTTCTAGTTTCTTCTTCCGTGTCCGTACTACCATCCATTTATTTCGTGAAAATTCTAGTCTAGTACAGCTTATTCTAATTCATCTTTTGAATAAATGTCTCACAGAGACATTTATTCCCTCGTAGCGCAATGGGTATGACACTGGCTTCCCACACCGAGGGTTCCGGGTTCGATTCGAAAAAATTGTGAAATTTGCTCACTCTGCTAGACGATCGCCTTAACAATAAATGGATTATTAATTTTAATTAAACACTTTTGTATTATTCTAGTTTGTGTCTTCTGGGGTACTATGCCGTGTTTTGACGACCTTTCTGGCCGACGTTTCGGATTCCGTTGCAAGGTCCATCATTAGGGCTGATGTTATAAACACGGCATAATACCCCAGAAGATTCTAAGTGGCCGTGAAAATCTAAGAATATTCTTTACTTTGTATTAACCACTTAACTAGTAATTTTGTATTAACCACTTAACTAGTAAAAAAGCGGCGGCCCCCGTAGCGCAGTGGGTATGACACTGGCTTCTCACACCGAGGATTCTGGGTTCGATTCCCGGTGAGGTCACAATTTAATCAATGTGATTTACCCAAGCCTGGATGTTTTGTGATGTATTTCGCTTCTGTAATTGGGCCTCCTGGCCTGTTGAAGCGTAAAAAAAAAAAAAAAAAAAAAAAAAAAAAAAAAAAAAAAAAAAAAAAAAAAAAAAAAAGAACCTATTTATATGGAAAAGTAAATTTTATTTTTTGACGTTTACAGGTCTTGCAGCCTGTCATTGGCTGGCTAAAGTGATGCTTTACACGATTTAAAGAATGCAAAGTTGTATATATAGCATACTTTATTAAATACAATGACGCCATCATCATCTATGGTTGAAATTGTTGTCATTCCCATGAAACAGTATATAATGAGACATTAATATTTTTGAGTATGGAGAAATATTCCTTTTTTGAAGACTCAATTAGTCTTTGTTTTCATTTTTCTTTATGTAACAATATAATTTTATAAAAACTATATAATATTTAATCCTGTTAGCTTCTGTGTGTGGGTCCTGTGCGTGTTACAAGATTCATCTACATGTACGGCCACTGCCGCCTCCGTGCTTTCGATACCAGGTTCTATAACCTCCTCCACTCTCTGGTTACCGATTACTATGTGTAACATTGGAAATAAGTTCTTAAAATTCGCTGACATTTTTCGTTGTAGGAGCATATCCAAACTAAAGAATTACTTAGCCTTAGAATATGCCAGTAGAACTGAATATAGTTTAATAAACTAAACTTTTAAACATTTTTTTATTAATTAACTAGAAAAGACATACATAAAAATCAAATTAACGAAAAAATATTTAAGCTGCTACCGGGATTCGAACCAACGGACCTCCATTCTATCTGGGGATAATGCGTTATCCAATTTCGCCACGGCAGCTTGGTAAGTTAACGAAAAATTTTCGACCTTATATGTAGTCTCATTTTTAATTGATTAACATTTTTATTATGCAATAGTCACAAATACTTTTGTGTATCTACCGCTAGAGGATTACAGAAATTAATTTTTCACTTTATTTTTTGGAAAATACAACACATCGTATATCAAAGAAAACACATTATTATTGTGATGTTGCAATTTCAGAACAAACTTCATTAAATTAGTTCACAGAACTTTGTTCTGAAATTGAAACTTGTTTTATCTTTAATATAACAAAAAAATTATTTATTTTTGTTCTCACCGAACTAGTAGTAATTTGCTTTTTACTTACTATTCTTTATTTTATTTCATTATAATTTTGTTAAATTTTTAATTATTGTTAAGTTTTAATTATTACTGTTTACTTTTATATTAATCATTGTTTATTTATTTAATTAATAGTGTTTCAATGATTGTTCATTTCTTTTTTAAATATATTTAATTTTTTATTTATTTATTGTTTTATTTTATGTATGTAAAAATTCTTGTAGGTACTTTATAAAAGCCCACCATGGGGTTGTTAAATAAATAAATAAACAAAAACATCTAAGTTTGATCTCACCAGGAATCGAACTCAGAACCCTCAGTGTAGCAAGCCAGTTTCTGGGTTATATGGGCTGTCTTTAGAAGCTTTTCATTACCAATCGGTACAACATTGCAAGTGTCGATAAAGATTTTCTCATCAAAATTAAACCTTACCTCACTTCCCCCAATCTCCAAGAAAAGGACGGTGGCGTTAAAAATAGAAATCGAGGCCGGAAACTCGTCATCGGACGATTTATCAAAACAGAGGAAATATTAAATCAGTATTCGGCTCGGGGTGAGAGGGTTGCCAGATACCCCGGCAGGGCGCGATCAAAGGTATTAAAATAGATAGGGCAACAATGAAAATGTGGGTTATTAAAAGTTTAATCATAACCGGCGGCGCTATCAATCAAGGAGACAATGAGAACCGCCAGAGGGCGACGCTGTAGCCGTCGAATGGCTCTGTTGTTGTATGGTGTATGATGGAATAATAAAGATGAATCATCTTCCAAGTTCAAGGTCCTCCCGTACAGACGCGAGCGAGGCACGCAGTAAGCTGATGTAAAAATCGATTATTCAATCCTGTCGGTGCTGCCAAGACAAGACACGATTATGCATGGTCTATAAAAGAAATAAAGAAATTGAAATAATTCTCAGGCATATTTTAAAAATTAATAAGAATATTATGTGTAGTTTTCTGGGATATCCTGCCATGTAAAGGACTGAAGATGATGGATCCTGCAATGGGATCCGAAACGTCGGCCGGAGAGGTCGGATATACGCGGCAGAATATCCCAGAAAACTACACAGAGAATAAGCTTATCGGCCGTGAAAACCTGAGAACATTTTTACTCCCTTTCTTTTTACTCGTAGCGTCTGCTTGCTTGCTTGCTTGTCTGACGAAAAAACTTTGGATTGATTTTTAAACCTTTTCCCGTGATCCAATCGAGCTGAAACTTTGCAAACAGACTCGTGGCGACGATAGATCATAAAAATAATCTAAAAAATTTTCGTTTAAAAAAAATTAATATATATAATATAATTTTGGATTTTTCGAAATTTTAATGTTTTTTTCAAATGGAATCAATACAAATAAGTAATTAGCCCGACGCGTGTATAGGCACGAATCTTGATTCAAAGAGAAATGAAGTATAATAAAAACTTGGTTTTTATGGGTTAGTTTTTTAAAAAGAATATTGCTTCGTACTCTGGTCAAAAAATAAAACATAGATGTCTCTTTTTTATGGTTATTCCATTAGCTTTGTTGTTGGACATAATTATTAATTTATTCTTCTTCAAAAACAGCATAATAATTTTGTGGTGACCTTATTAATGTAATTAATAAAAATAATCTTTGTTTTCACCACTTTTGTATTGAAAAATATCAACGTGTTTCAGAGCCCATGGCTCCAATACAAGTTAGATATACAATTGTATCCTGACGAAGGGGCCATGGGCTCTGAAACATATTGATATTTTTCAATACAAAAGTGGTGAAAACTAAGTTTATTTTTATTAATCATATAATTATTAATCTTAATTCATTAAAAACTTTGTATAAACCACTTGGATTAACTTTACGTCTACCGGATTCGATACAACTGTATCTACGTCAGGACGGATGTATACTAACTATCCATTACACATTTTGATAAACAGGTTAATTATTGATCGGGTAGTGAAAAATTAAATTCATAGATGGCAATAGCTAATAAGATAGGTATGTTTGGAATATTTAAAAAAAAATGCAAAATTTCAAGTCGATTATCTCCATAACAATTGATATTAGGACATTGTTGCTTTAACGTTTTCGACTCATCATTTAAGCAGGAATGTAACTACCTATAAAGTATTGTGAACTAGTTCTGTTTTACATGGTTTACTCACTAACGGTCACGCCCTCCCCCGACTGTATATTTGTTTGGGTTCATTGGTCAAGTTACATGATTCTATGGTAGAACCACTTTTTTTTAATAATAAACATTGTTTTCAACTTTTAAAGATAAGCTTTACGAAAACACTCTTCATGATATGTAGAGATTCAATTCTCAACATTTCGCCGGAGCGTCAGCGTCTTCAGGAGAGTGCCCTCTCGCCACGGTGGTAGTGGGAGAATCGAATCTTTACATATAAAATGTATAAAATATCTGTTTTTGTTTTAATACATAAATATGTCGAACTACCGTAATATATCTTTAATCATAACCTTACTTTAATCATTATCTTACTTTAAAATTATCTTACTTTAAATACAAAATTATGTGTATATATATATTTTATTTATTTTTATTTGTTGGTCACAAATTGGAAAATTTGCAATTGCATGTCAAAGTAACCAAGATATCATGAATTACCAACAAATTTCACTACTACTCTTATACTAAAAAATATATAATATAATTATAATAATTTCGATGTCTGTCTGTGCGTAGCTTGCTGGAATTAAGTTGAAATTACATCATTAGATAATTAAAATATGACACGCAATCCGCGCTCACCACGCAAGGCTAAAGTAACACGCAAGGGTCGCCCACTAAATTACAAGGTCTTGATATGTTTATATTATTATATTTAGTTTTAAGTTTAAGCAACTAAAGTCAATTTAAAAAAACAAATGTTTTTCTATTCATGATTTTCAGCCTCAAAATTTTGTAATTATCGTGCCCCGTGATTTTTCACGGGTGTAGGTACGGCTAGTTTCTAATAATTTCCGATTTTTAGTATCACTTTCCAATTTCTTCATCGTAAAAAATATAATTTGTATACTAAAGATAATTGTTTATGATTAGCTTTTTAAAATATAAAAAATTTAAGATGTTATAAACAAAGTTCATTATAAATTTGAATTAAGGATATCTATTATTCATATGATAGGTATGTAGGTTAACATAGATTGAGTATATTACTTTCTATTAAAGCAGTGTCTATAAGTACATTATTAATTATTACGATCAATATTATTTTTATTACGAAATGTATTATGATATACTAGATTAATCGCTTACTCGGGGCCTGCCTCAGAAATGTTATTTAGGTCGGCCATTATCTCTTTGTTTTCATCTCCAGTACATCTATTGATACCCATCACTCGTAATAGACCAATAGTATCGAAAGATAAATAGTTCTATTCGAACAACAATTCTATTGAAAATCTTACAGAGGCAGGATTACTTATATAGATCAATTCAATGGGTACCGGGAAAGGTACTATCATTACTTAGTACAACATTCCAGAAATATATGTGTTAAATAATAACAATAAATGTATTACATAAATTTCAAATTGTCTAATAGTTTATGAGATAACAAGGAAACAAATTATATTTTAAGAGCCTTTGTACTATTATTAAGAATATTATTTGATTACAAATAAAATATATTAATCATTTTATATAATATGACAGAAATCACAATCACTTCATTCTATTAATCTGAATTATATAAAGATACTATTGTAAAAAATCAGCTATTGGACGGTAAGCCAAACTCCGCAGAAGAAATCGAAATATATTCATTTATAATTTTGAACCTCAATTCGAGGTGTAAAGCAAGGTGTACGAAAAATTAATTTATTTGATTTGGTTTGCAAGCTTTGTTATTAAAACTATCAATAAATCAATTTAGCAAAATGTCTGATTGTTATAATCTTCTCACTACTTCACTCCCCTTAGTTCTCGCTGATGAAGCAAAAACGCAAGTGAAAGCCTATTCAGAGCCGTTAAAAACATCAGCATAGGTACTACAAGGGCGGCGCTTATGTAAGGTACAAGGACAAAGGTTAAAGACAGTCTAAAAATATATCTAAATGGGGTTTGGAAGGAACAGGTAGATAAAAACCTCCTAATATTTATTTGAAATAATCCTGTCAGAGAATGTGATGTAAATCAACAAGGTAACAATGAATATCAGATGATCTTTTTACATTATCATTACATTACATCATATTATTTTTATATGTTATTATTTTTTCTTGAGCAATCATTTAATTTTAATTTAAAGTATTCATTCTATAAATGTAAACTTTACCTTATTGTTTGTAAAAGCTCTTTAGGGCGTTAATAAATAAATAATAAATAAAATCTTCCAAATATATGAAGTAGGTATGTATCCAAAAATATAAACATTATTATATTGTTCTTCTTTTTCAAGTGTCGTGTTCTATCGAATGTTTTTTTTTTAAATAGAGATATCTATTACGGAATACATGTCAGATCTATACAATTATTATTTTAAAACTAAGTTAAACGCCTGTCCTATAAAAATTGAGCCAACTTGCTGGTCTCCTGGACGGAGGCTCGAACCCCCGAAGACTGGATCACAAGGCGAGTGTCTTTATCATTAGACAAACAAGCACGTCTCTTTGACGACTAGGTTGCAACAGTATTCTGATTTATTCTAAACAAGATAAGATACGATACAAGATAATAGAGTGAGGAATGAACAAATTAGAAGTAAATGTAATGCTGGTTACAGTGTGGTAGACAGAATAAAAAAAGGAGTGCTGAGACGGTTTGGTCACGTAGAACGTATAAGCGAGGAAGAGATGGTTAAAAAAATATAAGGGACAAATGTTGAAGGCAACAGGAATAGAGGGCATCTGTGAAAAACCTGGCATGTTCAGATACTACAAGTATTGGAAGATGGCCCTTTTAAAAGCCTCAACAACCGTAGAGTTTGCATGACAAGATGTATGAATGTAGCAGAAGCAAAAGTGGTGTGCCAAGATAGAAGGATATGGCGTTCTATCCTCTCTGTGGGAAAAATATTTCTTATTGCGGAGAATATACTTGTTAACAAATTTGTTACTTTTAATCCTACTAATGTCTACGTGATGGTGGAGATGAAGGAAGACCTTTCAAAAAAACAGTACACAAATAGAAATAACTGTTTTCAAAATGCGTTTGTAAGGCACATGCTCCTTTTGACTAAACCGATATTGCATATCGCGAAAATATTTTAATGGATTGCCTAGAATAATATTTATATTATTAATTGTAATTAATTAATTAAATAATGCTTTGTATTAACTTAGAGTAACTTTGTATTAACCACTTTGTATAAACCACACTCCAAGTGGTTTGTACCTACAACGTTTCTAATTAATAAAAATTTATAATTATGTTTAACCAAAAACTTAACGGTATAAACATTAAAATATAATATTTATACACTTTGTAGAGTTTAGTCAGACGAGTTGAATCCCGTTTATTTTATCTACATCACAAATAGCGAAGTTATTGGCGATCATAACAATCATGTTTTGATCGGTATATACAACATTGTACACTTCGTCAGATTTTGACGTGATAAATATTATACAAAATAAGTACTAATATTATTTTAAAAGTTGGTAGAAATTAGTTTGTTTTACACAAATGTAATGATTTCTTCTTCTAGTGCTCAAATAATTAAAGTCAATATTTACTATAAAATAATAAAAATATCAACACTTTACACATATCTTGACATTTCTAATTTAAACTTACGCATACATCAAAATAAGTTAATCTCATCTTCGTTGATTTCATATACCTATTCCCTTCTGTTCTCATGATAGTTTAATATAGTATAGTTATAGTATAAAAGTATAATATAACGTAACAATCGGGTATTGCCCACTATTATATAACATTGCACATTTCGTCAGTTTTGACGTTTGACAGATGACTTGACGTTACTTACAAAAACTTTTCGTGTACGACAGTATGTCCCTTCCAATTAATCTGAGCATATAATTAGCTGTATTCTAAAAATATCAATATTGGGATCTTAAGATTGTTATCCCAACATTTAATATATGGGGACGAGAATAAAAATAAAAACTGACCCATAAAAACCAAGTTTTTATTTTACTCCCTTTTTTTGTAAATTAAGTTTACCATCATGTAATTAAATAATTGATTGACTGAAAATGAAACATGTCTAGACAAATATCTATGTCAAATATCTCTAAAATATCGCTTTATTATTTGATTTCTTCCCAAAAAACCAAAGTGTGCTGTCATCTGTGAACCAATTATCATAAATTTTCGAAATTTGTAGTGAAGTACCTGTTATACCTACCGACGGTGTAATTCAAATTTTAAATATTCCGTGACGTTATCAGGCTGCCGTTAGTAGATTTGTTTTGTAATGATTCCAATTTGAAGAACCATTGAAAATTCTAAAAATCCAAAATTATACTATAATTATTAATTTTTTTTAAACTAAAATTTGACAGATTTTCTTTATCGTCGCTACGAGTCTACTTGCAAAGTTGTAGCTCGATTGGATCACGGGAAAAGGGTTAAAAATCGATCTAAAGTTTTTTCGTCAAGCAAACAAGCAAGCAGACGCCATGAGTTAAAAGAAAGGAAGTAAAAAAATAAACGAAGCGTAGGTGTAAGTCGATGTTCGTTTTTTAGGTTTCTACTTGAGAAAGAGAGGGACAAAGAAGTAAATGACGCCCATGACGGTTATTCGTCAAACGTCAAAATAAGTACGAGTCCAACACGACAATGTCAATTTTGCCGTAATAGTACATCAGGACTGTGTGGGAGAAGAAATTAATAAGTGCATACATGAAATAATCTTTTTTCTACAAGCTTTAAATACAGCATTAGTGCTTATTTCATGTAATTTTGGTTTAAATGTGAGAATTGTGAGGTTGCGTTTGCGATAGGTACTTCGGTAATCCGTTTGAAGCTCTGTCAGACCAGACCGCCTGGAAAAGAAGGCACGGAGAAACAAACCCTTTTTTAAAGGCTTTGCAGACATCGGACACCGCAAAATAAAGGTATTTACTTTGAGAGAGATATGTGAAAATATAAAAATCTCCTTACTTGAGTACGACGAACAGCGAATACCGAACACCGACGTATACAAACGTCTCGTTTATTTTTTATATGAGTAGATCTCTTTCCATATAAGAAAGACAATCGAACTAGTATAGTACGTACGACGTACTTTTTTATGTTGTGTTGGTGTTTACGGGTACAAACGCCAATACAACAAAACAATGTGTCTCGTACGCACGACTTACACATACTAATCCGATTGTCTTTCTTAAATGGAAAGCGGTCTAGATCGTGTGGTACGATTAACGGTATTTATGATCCGATGATCTGTGATACGAGATACCTACCATATAAAAATATGTTATTTAATCTCTCGGCTTTTGACGATGCATCGCTACTACTTCCTACTACCACTACAAGAGCTGTGCATCATAAATGAAGACCGAAAGCACACTGTTTACCTTAAATTTCTAACGATGTTATTTACCAACCGAAAATAAACGCGGGAAATGTTTCGGAAACGTTTTGGTAGCCCGCCATTTTGTAAACCGCGGGCGCCGCCGCCCGGCCCCGCAATCAAATATGGCGTAATAATGAAATCATAAAGAAAACAGTCCAACGAATGACAATACCAAAATAACAATAAAACATGTATTCCTAAAACTTACTTAATAATATAATATTATCTATTCCATTGAAATTCCGCACGTCTTTGTTTGTGGCATTTTTTTCTCACGGTCATGCCTCTCCATGAATGAAACACGTAAAAATAGTGGTGTGGTTTTAAAAATTGTGAAAACCACAACAAATTAATATTATTTTGGAATCATGATAGCGGGGCATGTACGCACGTCTGAGTGAGAAGATAAATGGGATTGTTTCACATGTACTTTTATTATTAAAAAAAGTGAGTATCTTAACTACAAATATTTGAATGATAACAGTTATATATTTGAACCCCAAGCATAATAAACGTTTGATTTGGCGTTTGAAGTTTGTAGGAAAAATCATGTATGATGCTTATAGGAAGCCTGTAGGCAATATTGGGGTAGGAATGTGTGCTTGTTTTAAAATAAAATACAAGATATTTTTATTTAATTTTTTTTATCTTTCCTCAACAATGGATAATATACCTACATAAATAAAGAGGACTTATTTTGTATACATTTAAGGTGGTAGTCCGGAAATGCAAACAAAATTCAGCGGTGATTACCACTTTTCTCGTAGTTTCTTTTGCATTTTATATGAAACAGTATAAAATTTAAATGAATGACTTGATTTTATTATTAGCAGGTACTTATTAAGGTATATATTAAACTATTATCTTATCGAAACGTTTTTTAAAAAAAGTAAAAAAATGTCTGTTCCCGTGGAGCTCCTCCGCCGTGACTTAGACTCAACTTTTCCTGGTGCACGTTGGTCCGAAAGAGAAAAGAAGGTTTTTCAAATTATCCGATAAAATAATATTTTAATACGTACCTTAATAAATGCTAGCAAAATAATAATAATCACCTACTTGTAAGAAATCTCCCAAATTTTACCCAAATTTCATGCTCCCCCTATAATTGAATCGAATCTAGCGTATAGGACAGTGTAGGATCGAACATATACAGGGTTATTTGGAAAACATAAATAAGCTCGCAGGACTATATTCCTGCCTTGATTATGAGTCGAAAATGTGCAAGCTAGTATGACTTAATATCAATAGTTATGGAAATATCCGACATCAAAGTTGGCATTTTTTTTCAATATTTCTGACTAATTTTTTGTAAAACATTGGACTATCATTACACTAACTTATATCGAATATGAAAAATTCATTTCCTTTAAAACAAGTCGAATAAAACAATAAAATCCCCCGAATTCCAATTGGAAATTTTTCAGGATTTTAATCATTTTATTTAACTTGTATTGAAACGAATGAATTTTCCTTAATCGATATAAGTTACTGCAATGATAGTCCAACGTTTTACAAAAAATAAGTCAGAAATATTGAAGAAAAAATGCAAACTTTGATGTCGCATATCTTCATAACTATTGATATTAAGGTCATAATAGCTTAAACATTTTCGACTCATAATCTAGGCAGGAATATAGTCCTGCGAGGTTATTAATGTTTTCCAAATAACCCTGTATAAGGGATATAGAAACAAATACAATTGACGAAAGCAGTGTAACGTTTTTGAAAATGGTTATCATGATAGTGATAGTTTTAATTAATTTTATGTATCCCGCATTTTTTATCTGTTGTGTTTTGTGCATAGGACAAAATAACCAACATACACATGCTGACATTTTCCGCTAAATCTCTGAGCAGCTAGAGCGTAGTGTCACCCGTGTGCGCGCACCCTAAGGCGTTACATTAAGACCGGCCTGATTAAGCGTACGTATCGTCTAGTTGAGCTTTCGAATCTCTCCATAATAAACACTCACGAATGATCTATCGAAATTTCTCTATTAACCTGATCCCAATTTATTTAGCGTTGTATACATGCGAAGTGATAGTGTTTTACGATTACGTGTTCCGTATTTCCGTATGAAACTGAGTAGGTATTTGATATTTGTGAATTTTTAAAGTTTCTGGTAGGGTTTTGTTAATTTTCGAGCCCTTGGAGCAGATCTATAAGGCTTTTTCTTTTTCGCTGTTAAAAGATGCAAGATTGCAAGATGCGCGTCGGAAGTGAAAAAATCTTTTTCTTCTTCTTTTTCTTTTATAAGATCTGTTGATCTGTGGTACAGAGATCTGCGCCTCCTGGGATGACAAGGTCCAGCTATTCCTCCATCTTTTTCGGTGGGCGTTGTCCAGAGGTGATTTCGTTAACTTTTGAATTATTAACCTACCGAAAGTACAGGAGTATTTATATTATTTTTTTTGAGATTATTTTTTTTAGAAATTGATTTTTTTATTTTCTATTTGAACAAACGTGTAACGTGTCCGCTTTATTCGAATATTTGGAAACTATTTAATTAAACGAGCTAGGATTTGGTGTATTTTTAAACTTATCAGACCAACAACATAAAGATACCTGACAATCTTCAATGTATCATGGCGACTAAATACTGTAATACTATTTGGTTGACTGTCATTTAAGCAACTTTCAAACTACCTGTATGAATATGGATTTGCGCTCATTTGATTTTTAAACGTTTAATTCGATCCAAAATTCGGGAGATTTAGGAAGCTTTGTTAGTAAAAATTTTAAAAGTTCTACTTCCCTGGGTCGTTTCTTCTCCCCACTTGCGGGGTGGTAGGTTGATCTCCGTATTTGCCTTCCGCAGATATATTTTGTCAAGATTTATAATGACTTTTTTTATTCGAGACAATCATTATTTTTCATCGCTCCGTTGTGAAAGTTCTCCAAGTTTTTTATTCGTTTTAGTGTAGGTATATGCTTATGTTGATTTTCTTTTTTATTGTGTCATGTGTTATGTAGTATTTTTTTATTTTCTTTTTATATGCAAATGATTTTATATTTCATATGTTATATCATATTATGAAAATACAGATCAAAAATTAAACGGAGATCGAAATGCAGTAAATACTAGTCTTTTATGGTATCATGTCTTATGTAGTATTTTTTTATTTTATTTTTGTACCTATATGCATATGATTTTATCTTTTATATGTTATGTCACATTATGATAATACAGTACAAAAATTGAACCGAGATCGAAATGCAGGAAATAGCAAGTCCAAAAATAAAAATTGCCTTTTACATAGTTCTATCTTTTTTTCTTTTGTAACATTAAGACTCACTGGATGTTAACAAACATCTTTAATATCAGTTCCAGAAAAGTGTGGTTGCCTTTCGGTGTCATTGAAATAACTAAATATTACTGCTTCTTTATATTTAATTTCGAAGTTAACTCAAACATATTTGGAAACTTTTGTTATTTAACTCAATTATTTGTACTATAAAATAATTATATTCTATTGGATCTTATCAAATAGCCCACCGTAGATAGTTTTGTAAAATAATATTTGGCCACAAAGCTAGAAAACTCATCAAAACCTTCACGTATTATTTTTTCGAAATCATATTGTAAGTTTTATATTTGGTATGCAAGGCAAAATATTGAAAAGCTCAAACGTCCAAAAGTCCCGAAATCGTCTTTTAAAAGGTTATTTTGAAACATGGTATTAAATGTGAGGAAAATATTCATTGAAAAAATCTCAAAACCAAAAGCCTAAATACTTCAAGAGAGAATTGGAGTATTTATTCCGATATTTGATTAGTTTAATTACAAAAAACTGTAATTCAATATAATCTAATTTAATATAATTAATAAAAATGAACTTTGTTTTCACCAATTTTGTATTGAAAAAAATATTAACATGTTTCAGAGCCTCTTTGTCAGGATTCAGTGAATTGGGCTCTGAAACATGTTGATATTTTTTTTCAATACAAAAGTGGTGCAAACAAAGTTTATTTTTATTAATTATATTAATAATCTCACCGTAAAATTATTTTGCTGTTTTTGAAGAGGATTTCAATATACAGGAATTCAATCCTTTCCACGCAAAATTTGTATTACTTTTTCGTTTTGTACAAGACACTGAAATATTTTGAATTGATATATTCAACAGTTCAAACGTCTTTGGTGAAACTTTGTGGAATTGCAATCAGTTGAATTGTTATTTTGATAATGAGAAAATGTTCCCGTAAACGTTAAAACGTGAAATATAGTAAAATGTAGTGGAATAAAAGTGTTTCAATTCAATTTACAAAATTTATTTATCATTATTTCAAATTTTAAAATGTTTAAAGATATTTTATTTAGGAAGTTAGAATTATGTTCGATAGAGTGGGAAATGAAAATTAAAAGTGAATGTACGAGTAATTCGGGCTGCAGCTTAGTGTAAGAAGAGTAGTTGTATAATGAAAGTATCGCTGAGAAGGTTTAGCCATAGCGAGTGTTGGAGATCGCAGAAACAGAGGAGGGAATGTCCTGACGTGACCAGATAAATGAAACATTGGAAGACGCCTCCGTTAAAAAACAACAAAAAGCGTGCCTGAAAGTGAACAAGGCAAAAGTGATGTGCCAGGACAAAAGAGTGTGGCCTTTTATCCTCTCTGCGTAAACTTTACTAATTAAACTACGACTGTTTGGCGGCCCTCGTAGCCCAGTGGGCATTCCACTGGGTTCTCACACCGAGGGTCGCGGGATCAATTTCCGGTGAGGTCATAATTAATATATGTGATTTACTCAAGCCTGTGTGCTGTGTTTCGCTTCTTTAATTGGGGCTTTTAGCTTATTAAAACGTAAAAAAATTAAAACGAAAAAAAACGTAAAAAAAATCGACGAATTTCATAAATATATTTTTTTACGGAAGACGTTTATTTTTTCCCATCGCATTGAAAGTGATTTAATGTATTATTATAATATTTCATTAAATACAGTTTCTACATATAGGATTCAAACATTATGCATTATGAAATACTAAATATCTAAATCTGTGCTTCACGTATTATCCCAGTGTCAGTTTTAATGAAGTTGTTTTTGTTTCTGAAATATTTTACACATTTTGATGGTTTTCAGGCTGGTCCATATATACTTTTTTTTGTTTTAATTGAGTCTAACATACTGCAGTATAAACAATATCGCTTCTAGACACATTCATGTATTTCTGCTTTTAAAAAATCTCAAAATTAATTTGCGATAAAACTTTTATTATACTAATTTTTTATTATACTTACTTTTATTATATTATATTAAGACAAATGCATTAATAATTTTTCCAAAACTCCCGGGATAACCCAAAATTTTCTTAGATCTAATTTTAAACCCGGGTTTTTATTCGATCTAATTTTTAACGATATGTTACTTTCTTGAATTTCCATATACGTTTTCAGGATTCGCTCCTACAAAAGTGGCACACCAGTATGTCCATACATGATTTTGTATTGATGAGAAATTATTGAAGTATGCCATACAATAGATACATTGTATCCTTTTCCGATCCTTTCCGGCCACTGACTGCATACAAATACCTCAATGGAACTTTCACCAGTCTAACGGTCATTGTTCTTCATACAATAATAACATCCGCTATTCAATGGAACTCCTTACTGCTACAGTGTGGAAGAAGTACTTCTTGCCATACACGTCAAAAATAAAGGAGAATTGGCATTTTATTATGAAACCCTTCCTAAGTTTGTATACAGAGGCGCGCAGTGAGTAAACCCATTTTTTTTAACGCGAATTTTTTTACACGGTTTCAAATTAACACGGTTCACAAAAAACGATCGAATTCTATATTTTTGCATGAGTCATTTGTTCTATAATGATTACCAGAATAAATTTGTAATTAAAAAATAATAAAATCAAATATTTCCCGTATTCACCCATTGTTGCGTCACTCAGCTTAGGGCTAAAACGGGGTAAAAATTAAGGGATAAAAAGTAATCAGTCAATGACCAGGTGGTATCTTGCGAAACAAAAAAACTAAAAATAGAAAAAATAACAACACGGACAAAAACATTTAAGAGTCTTCACTGGATACAAATATATTAGACTAGATTCAAAATATTTCTAATGATGAAAGAAATTTTATCCAGTCGGCAATAAACATGCACGTCACCAATTTTATTAATATTCTTAATTAATTTATGTGTTTATTGTTTATTAATAAATTTTATAGAATTTATTTATTAAGTTTTGATTAGTACCTACTTTTTTGTACAATTTTCTAGAACAATACTATGCTCATTTTTTCATCTGAAACGATTTTCGTATTTTATCTAAAGATTTGGACATATATTGAAGTATAAACATTACGTATTTAGTATGTATTTAAGTAAACTTTGTTTTGAAAAAAAAAACAAATAAAATATATATATATCTCATTATATTTTTGTATGAAATTATATTGAAAACATAGGCTTAAATTTAATATTTGCGTACTTTGGTGAAGAATTTAATATAATATGTAATATAACAACTTAAATAATGGCCTATTGGCCTGTTTTAAGCATTTAAAAAAGAAAAGAAAAACGTGTGAGAAACAACATTTAAAATAATATTAGTGCTTTGATTGATTGAAATTGATGAAGTGTACAATATTGTATAAAAGTAGTCAATACATGATTTTTAAGATAAAGCAATTAAATGAGAATAAACCCGAACATTTGGAGGGAGTCCAGCGCCATCAGTCCTTAACAAGTTAAAAAAATACTGGTTCAAAGTTTTCTTGCTGATATCTTTGCTTTTTTTAAATTAACAACGTAATTTGTTAGAACCTGCGGGAGAGACAGCAAAAACAAATTAAGATCATCTTACCAGGGTAAATTACAAATTAGGGTAATTAACAAGCGACCGTTCTAACAGATAGACACCCGAAGGACTTCATGCGCAATTTACAATAGTACTTGACCTGGAAGAGTAAGGCAGCGCGTCCACAGCAGAAACATTCTGAAACTATACTCAGATATTTTGTTGATACAAATTTGCACACTGACCCCCCAATTCTCTGATACCAAGTTTGTTGTATTGGTAACATACAAAATAGACGTAATTATTCATGTACGAGTAAAGTTTCTATGAGAAATGTATAGCGGAAGTGTTGGCTTTATTTTATAATCTAGCTGTGCCCGCGGCTTTGCCCGCGTGGAATTTAGTTTGAGACTATGAGAGTATCAGTAAAAAATCAATATAATCTAAACTACTCATACAAACAATGTTATCTAAAGAAAAATTTTATTTACATAAAATTTTCCTGACGATTAGTAAATTTATTTTGATAAAAATTTATTATTACCTACTTAAAGTACCCCCGTATATACAAAAGTATATACAAATTAAATTTAAATATATATTTTATTAATTTGTGAATTAACCCTAACCTTTTAAGCACTACAACTTTTCTATAAAAAGCTTAAATATATCTCTTACCGTTAAAACAGCGTTCGTGAGAAACGCATTCGCTCAACTTGCGTTACAAAATTGATCTCCACGAAAAATCCTTTTATTTTAACGGGATAATATATAATCTATGTCCATTCTGAAGGTCTATTCTAAATATTGGTGTAAGAATTTTTGAAATCGGATGGGTAGTTCCGGAGATTACCTCCCACATCTAAACTTACAAACTTTACCTCTTTACAATATTAGTGTAGATTTGGGCACCTTGGATGAAGAAATTAGCAGATGTACGTGTAACAAACTGATTTCTATCCATTTTTAAATAATATTAGACTTATGTTGTGTTAATATTTATTTTATATAATATTCATCACAATGTACAATGTGAAGGCAGCAAGTTCTGAGGGCTTCTGCGAAAGGCATAGAATGACCTGATAAACTAACTGGAAGTAGGCCCTGTTAAAAGCTTCATCAACCTAAGAGAGTGGTTGAGAAGATGTATGAAAGTGGACGAGGTAAAAGTAATATTCCAGAATGTGCCTACCCGACGGCGACCTGGTAGTTACTTGGTTACTGTGTAATTTATAAGACAATTCGACATCACCGCTTGACGTTTTTTAGTTAGGACGAGACGAAACTCATAAACTTATCAGTCCAATCTCTCTAACAACCGGAAGGTGGTCATCTGACGTAATGGGACTTTATTAGCCAAGAGTCGATTTTTCATTTTGGTATAGAATGTCACAAACAAATTTCAACAATAATTAGAATCTTTCATGTCATTGAAAAATATACTTGAAATTGTCCATTAGTAGTGAAAATGAATATATTTAATTTAAAATGTTCTCAAGTTTCCACAGCCCTTCAGAATCTTCTGGTTTGAGTTTTCTGGGATATTCTACCGTGAGTTGAGCTTGCAATATTAAACCACAAGACTAGCATACATAACAACACAACAGCCCTGATTTAGGAATCCTGTAATGGTATCCGTGAGGTCGGCCAACAAGAAGTAAAATTATTTATTTTTTGCTCGTTACTCCGCACTGAACTAGAATCAGGGGGAGAAACGTACATTTAACATTCCAAGAATTCTTGTAAATTGCGTATTCACGTGCCTAGATAATTGTTAGTACCTGGTCGTTTTTACGTTTTTATTTTTCATTTTGAAGAATAAAAACGTAAAAAACGCCAAAAAAAATTTTTTTTAAAGATGACACCGGAACGGATCGATTTCTAGACCAAAAAACCCTAATCTGTGATTTTCATCAAAGTCGTTAAAGCCGTTTTCGAGAAAGCCAGTAAATACTCGTATAAACAAGAATTATACTTAATTACGCTCGCTTAATATCACATCATTCATAATTATTATTATTTAATGTTATCCCTAGCTTTTTCATAACACGTTCTTTTGCACTTTACAATACACTTTAATTTAAAATTTTATCTCGTACAGTAAAAATGTCTCTAAGGTTCGAAAATTGTGTATAAATATATATTTCAAAATAAACTAAATAATAAAAACATAGCTTTTCACCTTTTCCATTGAAAATGATCAACTTTTATTCGATTAATCATTCTATTCAATAGATAGCTGCTTTTCATAAAGTCCCTTTTTTGCCTCATCCGGTACGCACCAACATTACACATGCGTACCTGTCCCGACTAATGAGCAGAACAGTAGTTGAATCACACGGAAGCAACGTATTATTACGTCTTTCAATTTTTTTTACGATTTACCATTGCGAAACCAATTATTCATTATTTCATTGACGTAAGAATCATCAAACGTCAAATTAATTGTGATTTTAATTGAAAGGTGTACAAAAAGAAATCCGCGTGATACATTATGTATAATTTTATTGTCAGAGTGTATTGTATGTTTTGATAAAAGAATTTGGTGGAAATTAATTACGGAGTTAATAACTACTAGCTCGTGACTTGCGTGTAATTTATTTATTCGGGATTAGTACAAAAACAGGTAATACAATCGTGGGTAACTCAACGGATAAATGTCTCTAATAGTCTCTCGTTATATATACAATCGTGGGTAACTCAACGGATAAATGTCTCTAATAGTCTCTCGTTATATATACAATCGTGGGTAACTCAACGGATAAATGTCTCTAATAGTCTCTCGCTATATATACAATCGTGGGTAACTCAACGGATAAAAGTCTCTAATAGTCTCTCGTTATATATACAATCGTGGGTAACTCAACGGATAAATGTCTCTAATAGTCTCTCGTTATATATACAATCGTGGGTAACTCAACGGATAAATGTCTCTAATAGTCTCTCGTTATATATACAATCGTGGGTAACTCAACGGATAAATGTCTCTAATAGTCTCTCGTTCCACTGAATAGGTCCGAGATTCTCAATCCAGGCACCATTCGTCCCGTATGGTATAGTTCTCAGAGATGCTGCGGGCATCCTTGCTCACATGGGACGTAAGAAGATATGCTCTCTAGTAGGTGATGTTTTGCTAGTATATCTCCTCTTGCTAGCTGCAATTTCTTTTGTTGATATCAAGAGCTGATTCCTGCAAGCTACGTTATCAATTTAGCAGTTAGCGAAGGCTTAAGGCTGAAACTCAAGATCACTAAAGATCTCACGGTTTCCTGAACATAATAGAACATAATTTGTCGCTGGTATATAAATATCCTCGATTACATACTTATAATGGATTACGAATGAAAGTGCTACCATCTCTGAGCACAATTTTCTCAAATTATTAAGGCATAGTGAACAGTGTTCCACGAATGAGTTGCAATAATAAGTAACGCCGTCCTCCGAGAGCCATCTATGAGATTATGCTAAAATTGAAATTAGATGCAAAATTATCCGCAGTTTTTTTCGCAAAGTAATTTTTTTTTACATTTTTCATAATAAAGTTCTTTAAATATAGTTAGAAAACTAAAATATGCAATGATTTTCATACACATATACGACATATTATGCGGCTGCAGTAAGGTGAAAAACCGCCGAGTTATTTTGCGAACTCAACAATCTTTTCGGCAAAGAAACGATTAGCGAAAGGACGTGCTGAGAAGGGTTTGCTCACTTCAAAGCTGGTGGTGATAGCTTAGACGATAAGTCAGGAAAGAGTCGATCTTCTGGAATTGATGACCAGGCTCTTTTGTGGCTGTGGAAAAGGACGAAATTTGCATCACCGGACGGACACTCTTCGTCCACGAAATCGACCGCCTTCCAAGCAAATAGGAAGCAGTAATTGCCGTTGATGGTGACCACGACCCCGAAAGATAATTGTAGATATATAATACGTTTTGGGTTTGTTTTTGATTTGTTTAATTATGCATCAATCTAATAACACACCAAACCATCTCGCATGAGAAGATCTGATTCATACTGTACAATGCATGTAGCTATTTTTGTTGAAAAATATATTTAAACAGACACAAACTAACATATTGATGACATTGATTTAACTATTCGTAGATGTCACCTATGCATAAATGGATATTCTTTTTATATCTTTCTAAGTATTCATCTTATATATTTATTTTTTTATTTAAAGCTTCAACAGGCCATTAGGCCCGACTATTGTAGATACCCCCATCCTCCTCTTCAAATTTTGTTAATTAAATGTTTATCAGTCACATTGAAACTTAACAGGTAATTTCAATGTATTTTTAATGGTTTTCACTGTAAGAACTGTCTGAAAAATAAGAACATCGCTATGAGAAGCCAGTGTTATTCTCACTGGACTACAAGGGTTGTATTAATATAACATAGACGTGTATTATAAAATAGTAACTTTACAATTTTAATTAAAAAATAAATCGGTTATGCTAAAAGTAATGTTAAATATTTAGTGAGATCGATTTTTAAATAAAATCTCAAAGCAATGTCGGGCCTCCGATTCCCGCCCGTGACGCACGAATCTCACCAGCGCGTGTTATTGTAAGTCCCTGTTATTAGGCCGTTCCAAGCTAAATAAATAAACGTAAGAGGCGTTCGCTCCTTTAATCAAAATTCAGGGTAAATACGCAGAGAACACGATAATTTGATCAAACATCGGAGGTCTCTCGTTTTCAATTTGACCCGAGGTACATACGCATCACCCACATTCTAAGGCTCTGGGCTGTCCTGTGCTCAGTAACCCCGTCACGTTCGGTAGACTCACATCGGAAATATTCCGGCCTGGACCCGCCGACTTCAGTACGTCATAGTCCTGCGAACGAAGGTTAAACTACCGTCAGCGAATGTGATGTATCATGCAATCAATACAGAACAGAGGACAAAATTGTGTAGAGATACGTCTCGAATTACGCAGTGTCTAAAGGAAATGTACAGAGTGTTCGTTGTCAGTTAGAATATAATTTAATAATATCCTCACAGTACATGACTGTGTGAGGCAAATGAAAATACTAAGACAATTAATTTATAACTAAAAATAGTAAATTGCGTTCAATATTCGCACCTAGAAAAATCTTCTTGCCCCGGTAGGAACTTCCTTTAATTATTTATTGCTTGTATCACTGACGCTGGTCACACTGGGCTCGCTTTGTCGCTAATATCGGGTGAGTTAACCTTCACGAATGACTGACTCTGTGTCGCGTGACGCCCTTGTATATATAGGTAATATCGCCTTCTATATCCTTCGCTAGTCGCCTAACCGCTTCAAGAGATCTGTGGAATTTTCCAGACATTTGTGGAGCATTCTAGACGATTCCAAAGGAGTGTTGTAGTGCGTCCCAGAATGCTACGGAATGTTCGAGAGAATTCAATCGCGTTGTTCTTAGTATGACAGCGCGCAACCTCTCCCGGTTTTTAACAGGTCGTGACAATATGGTCGCCATACTATGCTGTTCATTCAAACAACAATTTCAAGCTACGTACACCTGTTGTAGATCCGAACTATAAAATGTCAACTGAGAAATTAAAATTAGCTACATTTTTTGATAGAAGAATTTTTCTGACCTCATTCATCTTTTTAAATTGTTAATGGCTTATAGTCCTCAAGTAATTTCATTAATGATGTATTATGTTTCTGCTAAGTCTACCAGGTAAAACATAGATTTTTATTGACAGCCTTTTAATACAAATTATATATCAAATTCACCGATGACTAAATTAATAATTATATTCCTTTAGTATATGTTTATTACCAGCAAATTATATAATAATAATTCGCTGGTAATATTCATATACTAAAGGATGGAGTGTAAGAGTTCGCTACGTATTTATGTATTTATGTACTTTATATTTCTTTCGTTTCTTTATAAAAAAATACATACATATAATAATAAATAAGTACGCACCTAAGCAATTTTCAAATTCGACTTACGTTCAACTGTATCAAATAAATTCGAGTTACGCAAAAGTCTATCGTCTGCATTAATTACGTATCTCGGGGATTACTCTACCGATATATACAGGGCGTAATAGAGCTAATCCACAATACTTTACAGTTGGATTCCTGCCTTGATGAGTCAAAAATTTTCAAGCCACCATGACCTAATATCAATAGTTAAGGAGATATGTGACATCAAAGTTTTTTCATCACTTGACATCATTTTTTTTCAATATTTCTGACTCGTGTTAGGATGAATAATTATGGTAAGTAATCGTTATTATTTTGTGGACCATGTCATTTCAAAATCGTGTAAAATAATGTATAACAAAAGATTTTAGTGTACAGTACAGTTATATTTTTAGCATTACAGATTATCAATAGGTCGTGTCTCATCCTATTAGATAATCCTAGTGTAAAATTAAAGTACAATACGTCTTTTATGATTGCAGTAACTTATATCGAATATGAAAAATTCATTCCCTTAACAAGTCAAATAATTTTGGACTAGCTCTTTTACACCCATAGGTACACGTATCATTCACGTATATCACGCATGAAATAGAGAAATCGACATTGATATTATTATTCCTTCTTTTGTTGATTGAATGATTCTAATGGGTAGATCAGTCAGAAACAACCTTGTCCAATATTCGTAGCCAAAGTCTATTATATAAGTGCATATCCTTATTACTGTACAAAGCAAAGATACCTACGCATATTTTTTAAATACATTTTAAATGGATAAACGATTTTTTTTATCATTTACTATTTGGAGCGAGAGTATTCTAAGTATATGCTTACAGTACTCCCGAACATTCGGAGTGACCTTAAAAAAATGTATTTCCTGAGCATTAACTATGTAAAAAAAATTTAGACATTTTGTTAAAAATGTTTATTTAATGTACATTTGTTATTTATTTTTATACAAAATAGCTACCGGTTTTGACATCTCCGTGTCATTTACAAGCGTTGTTTAAAACTTAAAGTTGTTTTAATAATCTATTAGGATATTGTTTCTTGAATGTTTTCGAAGAATTGTGGACTATATCTGTTACACCCTGTATGTACATATATTTTATAATGAATTTAGTTCTGAAAACAACAGTTATAATCGAATATTTTCGTCCTTATCTCGAAAAGCACTGAGGTGAAATGTAATTATCAAAATTTATGCGGTAATTCCTAGCCTTTTTAAACGACCAACAATCTAATACTAAAATATTTGGAAACTTTTGTGGAAAAAGTTGTAAATATCAGCCTATTTGTTGTCACGTTTCCGTAAAAATTGGTGAACCGAAATGAAACGTGATATGACCGTAAGAGATATCCAACCCTGGAGTGGAATACTCTGTGGAATATAATAAGGTATGGCTGTACACTAACAACCACGCACTTTAGAACAGAGTAAATATTTAGTTCTGTAGCGGATTTATTTACAAAAATGAAAAAAATGCGAACTTGCCACGAACCGCGGAAGCATATCAATCATGTATGGAATATTTTTTTTAGGAAAAGTTAACAGAAAATCTTAAATTAATATACATAAGATAAAAAATAATAAATTATTCTTATATGATTGTTAATAATATTAGAAAAGTGTTACAATATTACATAATTTATGGTTTAAAAATATGTAGAGAAGGGGTGGGAAGGGCGGAGTGGTAGGATAAGAATAAAGATACGAAGGAAGGGAGTACATGAGAAAATAAATTGAGTGAACTAGTTTGGATGCGATTGTGAAATTATAGTCGAGTTAAAAATATCAATTGTGATCGTAATTTAAGTTGAATGAATCTGTGGATCTATAGATGAATGAGTTTTGTTTGATATAATACTAGCGGTTTACGGATTAATATCCGTAAACCGGATAATATAATACTAAAATACAGCTCGATTTTTTACTCTTGGTACTGTACAGTCGACCACTGCTATTGCTAGTATATTTTTAAATTTTTCTTTAATAATTATTATCAATTATTTTTGGTTAGGAAATGAAATAATATAAACCTTGTCCCAATACTAATAATGACTCTGTCGATGCTCTTTAGCAGCTAAAATAGTATGTTAAAATTGAACAGTATATTTTAAATAATTAATATAATGGAAAGCCACCAAGAAATTACGAAAAGTTTTAAAAATGGTTTGATAAATAATTATTATTATCGATTCGTTCGATTTACATTAAATTTAATATAAAATACCTGCGCGCGGTGTACATAACACCGCGCGCAGGTATATAACGCGTCAAGTGCATTGTTGCATTACTTTCTAGCATGAAGCGGTCGTATAACTTGGTCTCTGTCTCTCACAGACATCTTTCACACACACTTTTAACGATAGAAATACCTAGATATAGATGGCAAAAACCATGATGTCAAGGACTATTAGTCTCGAGTCTCAGGAAGCTGTAAAAAGAAAAAAATATTGAAAGTCTTGGCCAAATGATGTAACCCTCAATTTCGATAAAAGTATGGCGGGCTGTTGGTGCCACCTATTGACTTAACACAATAACTTGTTGATGTTATAAATAATACGTAACAGGCTTCTGCTTTTTTGTCGTTCAAAGTCGTAATTAAAAGAGTATTTGAAGGGAAAATTCATTGGATAATAATTTGATATTTATGAATCTCGAAACAATTTATGTAACCTACATCTACCTACCAATTAAAGAATGCTTACCCTAAATGACCTGTTTATTTATCGAGTCGTGTATGATTCCCGTACGCAATATTCAGTGTGTAAAATTTGACAGTCATTTTTTTTATTAACTTTATTATGACTGACCTAACCTAAGTTAACCTCATAAATTGCACGGTATTATTATCAAAATACAAATCTTATTCCTCCCGCCATTTCCGACACCATGGACACCAGTTTTCTTTATTGAACAAATGCTTCGACAATTTCTCCGACAAATTTTTTTGCCTTAACTTTTCACTTTTCAACCACACAAACTTTGTTTATTGTCTTGTCTTTCCACTGTAATCGATTTTGTTCCATCGGTATTACGGTTCACAAGCCACGGGATTCCAAAGTGATGACTGGAAACTGGAAGGAAACTATAACTGAGTGCGCCAATTCCTGCCATTTACGTAAGCTTCTTGGGAAGCAGAAGTGGATGGAATGGAAATGCAATCTATCTCAATTCATTGACGCCATCGACTTCCGCCTGCATGATATAACTTCCTGAGATATAAGCGTTTAAATCTGACCTATTTTTGTTTAAGGTTTATGAACATGCATTATTTAACATTTGTCGATCTGATTTTGAAGATGTATTCACGTAAAAAGAGTATTTTCTTTCTCTTTGTAACAATTTTAATATTCACAGCAACTCGCAGAAAACCGCTGATATACAATAACGATAAATATTGGTTATTCAAAAGCCTATTATCACCAGTTATCCCGTTATCACCAGCGGCATCAAATTGGAGCGGTATATATATATATATATCTACATATATGTATTATAATACACATCAAGCTTTTAACATTTTTTAAACGTTTAAATCAAACCGATTTAAAAATCATATATACCATATATTATGTTTGTTTGTTATAGTTAAAAAAAATTAACAGAACTATTAAAAGTACATAGAACACTGGGTGGTCCGGTGCATTATGAAACGAAATACCTTTCCATTTTGTAAAATTCTCGTAAATACAGCTTCGGTTCGTTATGTACTTCGTTTTCGATTACAGCTTCTGTTCGTTGTTATAGATACAGAGTATCATGTTAAACGATTTACACCGTACTTATAACGTGTACTAGCTGTAACCCGTCAAAAATTACGGTACTTTTTTTTTAAATTTATTTTTAAAAAAATCTATAAAGAAGTAGAAAAAAAATTACAACGAAGTAGAAGAAAAAATAAATTAATTTAATGTACCGTAAAGAAGTTACGAAGTTGGATGGACGAACGGACGGATGGACAGAATTATTATAATTGGGATAATATTCAAATAAAAAATGACTTGCATATTTTTTGTATTTATGTTACAATGTTAACTAAAGCCATCTAGCGGAAACATTTAGAAAAAACAAATAGAGCTTTCAAAGAGCACACGGAGAAAAATTATTTGAATGTATTGAAGACTCGCATTAAAATACATAATTCTCTGTGTAATAACATCCTTCACTAACGCAAGATGGGACTGTTCTCACTGTCTTAACTCGCGGCCGAAATAGATCGTAAAAGTAAGTAGTTTTTTATTTATTTATTTATTTATTTAATATTCATGGAAGACCAACAGTACAACAAAGAAGCATAGAAAACATTGATATAATATAGATGGCCAATTACAGGTCTCCACATTTAGAAATATGTTAGTAATGATAAATATTTATGAATTAAACTAAGGCACGTTAAAAATTATATAACAAGAACGATTAAAAAAATTTAAATAAAAGAAAAAGAAACTTAATTATTAGCAGAAAAACATAGGCATGTTAAAAAATAATACAAAAAGAATGAACAAGAGAAAAAGAGACTTAATTATTAAGTACGAAAAAAATTCTGCACTCAAAATTTGACGGATTATAGACTTAGTTTGTTTAACTTAGCTTTTTGTCAAAAATGTCTTTAGGTTTTCACGGCCGTTCAGAATCTTCTGTGATCTTCTTGATGTCAGCCCTGATGATGGACCCTGCAATGGGATCCGAAACGTTGGCCAGAGAGGTCACGTATACACGGCAGAATATCCCAGAAAACTATACACAGTAGCTTTTTGTCTCTTATGAGAATTATTTTTTCCACGTTTTTCGGTGTAACAAGTTAAACACTTGTATTTAAAAAAAATGATATTTTTAAACTTACGACTTAATTGTAACGAAAATTATTTTTGCGAACCGGTTAATTGATATTTTTTAGGGGGTCATCACTGCGCCCTGCCTAGCGCACGCCACTGCCTTACTCAACATTGTGGCGTTCCATCACTTATTATTGTTCAGTGGTCTGAAACCATCGCTGAACTACTTCTGATACGGACACACAGCAGATGAGCAGGTACTGCGCAATTGAATGGTTTTCACCTATTAACGAATGTTATTTTCCCGTAAAGAGAATTTCCTTGTCTCGCTACACTTTCATTGAAGAAATTCTACTTTCAAGTGGGAGATTCTTAGCGCACCCGCTCGCAGAATACCTGCACAGGACGGAGCTGAGACTTGATTAAGATTTGCTTTCGTTTTGTTAAATTGCCCGTACAGTGGCGCGGCCCGCGTGCATGCATAATGCGCGCACAATTAATAGATACTAATTGGATTTATTCACCGCCGTTTCACTGAATTCCAGTCTTCAGCAATCGCGAGTGTCGCCTCTCGAAGAACTGTTTCCAAAAAGCATATCTTCTGTATATTTTTGAGTTTGTTCAAATCTTTCAGAACAGTGCTGGATTTATGTCACAGAGACATTATTAATCAATTAACGTATATTATAGATATCTCACAGAGATGAAACTGTATTTCTTATGGGAAAGTAGGTATAGAAGTCGTTTGGGTGTACATAGGACTTATGACCTATCTTAATGGTTGGCTTAAGTGATCACTTTACACAATGTAACATTCGCCATTTCCACCCATGATAGAATATACCATGCTTATTCATTTTTTGGAAGTTGTATATATGTTCAAATTGCGTGGAGAGCTTTCACATATGAGTTGTAATTGCCTTTCCATGCGGCCTGTACAAAGCCATTTTCATTCCCCTAAATCCCCACAGATGTCGCTAAGCTCTCCACGCAATTTGAACATATATACAACTTCCAAAAAATGAATAAGCATGGTATATTCTATCATGGGTGGAAATGGCGAATGTTACATTGTGTAAAGTGATCACTTAAGCCAACCATTAAGATAGGTCATAAGTCCTATGTATACCCAAATGACTTCTATACCTACTTTCCGATAAGAAATACAGTTTCATCTTTGTGAGATATCTATAATATACATTAAGCATTTCTTCTCTTCACTTGTCTTCTTCTATCGAAGATTAGTATACTGTCACATGTCGTGGCTGCGGGAGTAATGAATGAAAATACTGGAAATTAATTAGCGATTTTTTAATTAATGATTAATTAACTTTTCTATGTACAAAGTCACATAAACGAATTAAAATTAACGCTTTTCTTTGAAATAAAATTTTTCGTAATTTATCACGCATCTCTAAAATCCTTTATTATCGCTGGGTAACACGTATTTAACATTCACTAGAACATTCCATCCAGTTTTCGCTCGTATTAATCGCTCTGATTTCTCTCGCCAATTGGTTACTTCTCGATTAGTCACTCGCTTTGTAATTTCACGACTGGACACACCTAGCCGTCGTCCGCGACGCACTTCGTACTGATTTCGCACGGCAACGAACTGTCAACGCGACAACTCTCCTTCGAAAATATAAATACGGCATTTATTTATATTTTCGTACTTTCTAGATTATTCTAGTATTTAGGAGACGGTCCTCGTTGCTTCTCGGTTGTTCCAGACGTTTCCGAACATGGATGTTTATCGAAGGTTTTAGAACACCCTAGATTGTTATAGGCCGTTCTCGATGTTTCGATAGTACTATGACATTAATGAGGCATTCTGACAGTGGATAAATATTGTTACGTGGTTCGTGGGGAACGAAATAAAACACTTCAAGCAACACACCTTAATCATTTCTAAACTTTCATTTAACATTACAAGTCACTGAACACAAACATTTGATGGAATACTATTCCGTAATTTGCTTTAAAATATCCCGCTTATCTCTTTATCTTTACCGATTGCAATTGTAGGTTTTTAAAAATTGCCACCGACAATAATCGATTGTTTAAAATTGTTTTAAAAAAATTATATGAATACCCACTTAAAGATATTAAAATACATAAATATTTCTTAATAATATATACCTACCATGTTCAGATAAATCATATTTCTCTGTACACACCAGTACACACATATTTTATATCTAACTCAATATCTATAAAATATATACAGCATCGAAAAACATCAATAAACATGTACGCAACACACTAAGGGCCAGTTGTTTGATCAGGAGTAAGAGTTAAGAAAAAAGCATAGATTTTTGCGTTCTCCACCAATCAAAACATCCGTTTTCGTAAAAATCTATGCGTTTCGCTTAAGTCTTACTCCAACTTCTAATCAAACAATCGGCCCTTAAGCCAGTGAATCTCTGCGTATATCTAGTTTAACCGCACCTTTAGCATTCACAAAACTGTCCAAGTCACCTTAATTGAGATCTTTTTGTGTGTAGAAATAGCGTTTCCTTTCCGAGGGCTACTCATATAAGTTTCTCACTGAGTTTTATTTTGTACCTATATAAAACCTGATATATTAATTACCTATATTTTTAATTAATGTAATATTTTTGTCGATACATGGAAATGCATGAATACTCCCTGCAAACCAACAAATAAATAAATCTATTAATATACAACTCGAACGATTCGAATGAAGCTTTCTCTTCAATGCGTCGCAGGGGTTCTGGAATAACCCTTTGAAATAAGGGTATCGAGAGAAAATGCCCGTAAATAGTCTACAGACACAAAGTGGCCCTAAAACCCTTTCTTAGAACATTTACGTGTAGGTACCCACAAGAGAAAACATTACGACAACTGCGTAATTACTTTCAAACTAAGCCTCAATGGTTTACGCTGTGAAAATAACGTAACCGTAACAATGGAACCATTACTTTAGTTACCCACAAGTATTATTAATTTTTAAAAACCATTTTATTGGTATTGTTTAAGCTCCCTTACACACTCGGCCCCCGTTTTTCCTCCCGCGGAGTAATAGCGTCCTTAAGGGTATATTCTAGCTGGTAGTGCAAAACAAGTTTACTGATTTTTTTTTTTTTTTTTTAAATCTAACAAATGTTTTCTAAACAACAGTGATTATTTTTAACGATTAAATATCGATATAACTGTATATTTGTCGGGATAGAAACAATCATTACAAATCTCTTCTTTTCTTCTTCTTTGCACCGTCCCAACTCATTGCCTAGGTAGGCTGTTGGGGTCGGCTCTTCTCGTTCTCAGGCTGCATCTTTTTCGATTGTGGGTATCGCTTTCATCCAGGCCTTCTCTTTCTCTTTCTCTGTAATATTTTGGAGCATTAAGTCATTCAGGAGTTCTTTGGTCTTCCTCTGGATGACTGTATTTACATAACATTAATACAAATCATTACAGTAAAAAAATAAAAAATAATTTATACAAAGTTACATACATTCACCCAATTCTTTTTTAATACGGTAGATATGTTCCGACGAAAACCGTGTAAAAAAAGTCGAGTAAAAAATATAAAATAAATAAGAAAGTGAAGATGTGTTTCCCAAATTAAAACACCGTACTTATAAAGGGTGTAACAGAGCTAGTCCACAATACTTTACAGGTGGATTCCTATCTCAATTATGAGTCTAAATGTTCAAGCAACCATGACCTAATACCAATAGTTATGGAGTTATGCAATATCAAAGTTTGCATTTTATTCAATATTTCTGACTCGTATAATCATATTAAAATATATTCATCAGGTTCCATACATTATAAATAAGGAGATCTTATTAAAATGATACAAACTAAATTATTTAATCATTTAATAAATAACCAAACCTATGATGTTTTAAAAATGAAGAAAATTGCTCCGCTTTACGGGCCTTTTATGCCTCGTGAGATGTCTTTTTTTTTCAATAATATTACAAAGTAAATAATTATCCTGAACATTTTAAAATCATTTCAAAATCTGTCAGTTTGTTTATTTACAATTTATGTTTTAAAAAATATTTTATTTTTTGTGTGGTTTTTTTCATCCTTTATTAGATAGTTGACAACTTTTTACGTAAATAAATTAAAAGAAAATATATTATTATTTTAAAATTAATACAAAAAGAATCAAAAAGTTATTCAAAATTTCATATATCTGCTATTTAATCAAGGCGCGTATTTATTAAATAGTTAAAGTCAGGAAAATCTATTCTTTCTATTATTGAAGAAAAAAATTATCCACCATGTAAAAAGGGCTGAAAAAAAACGCACAAAAATAAAATATTCTTTTAAAAACAGGGTTTTTAAAACTAAAATTGTAAGTAAACAAACTGAGAGATTCGACAATAATTTCAATAGGATAATTTTTTACTTCGTAATATTTTAAAAAGAAAGACATCTCACGGGGGCATTCAGTCACAAAAGGTCCACAAAGTGGAGCAATTTTCTTAATTTTTAAAACATCGTAGGTTCGGTTATTTATTAAATGATTAAATAATTAAGTTTATGTTATTTTAATAAGATATCCGTATTTAAAATATATGAAATCTAATGAATAAATTATATATATATAGATGTGAGAAAAAATTGTGAAATTTTCTCACTTTGCAAGTATAAATCCCTAGACGAGTGATTATTGTGAAATTGTAAGACTTAAAAAACAGTGCCTTGATTAAATTCGTGTCCAATAACTTTGATGATTTAATAAAACTTCAACGAATTTCAAGTGTTTTTGTTTCCTCCAAAACATCTATCGAATTATTTGGCAATGTAATACATATTTAAAATGTCTTAAAAATTGAAATGGTTTCATATTTGTATATTTGTTTATGGATTGATAAAAATCATGTGTTTTATTTATTATTTCGTGCGAGTAAGAACTCGACAATGCATAATTTAAAATTAGTATTGAAAAGAATTTGAATAATTTGAAACATGGTAAAATTGTAATTTTTTGTTTGTTTGAGAAAAAATAAATGTCAGGGGCAATGGTATAATAAACTGTAGATACGTTACAAGCGTGAAATCTTGGCAACTCAATAGTAAGGTAATTGCCTTACTTGTATTCGTTATCGAAACGACCAAAACAAAACGCCGACTACGAAAACTACTGAAGTAGTTTTCGTAGTCGGCGTAAAAAAAAGTCTGAAAAAAAAAGTCCCGGGGAAAATGGAACAGAATATCGTACACTATTGTAAGAATGTGTATGTTATTTTAATCACCGTGACTTCAAATTACCTGACTTACGTGATTATTTGATTATGTGATTTGTTGTCTCTTTCAATGCGATATTTGCTACATATGAAAGCCGGCTAGTATTTGTCTATATTATAATACGTCAATGGTCAGGGGTATAAAAGGAAAATTTTCAAAATCCTCTTTCGAAACATTTTTTCATCTTGGCTGCATTTTAATAATTTTTGGTAATTTGGCTGCCTGGTTATTTTATATTTTCGTATGTTCTTTTGATAAGGCTATTTATTTGAATAATTCACCTTTTGTCGCCTGAATTATAGAGTCATTTCGTGTTTTCATTCCTCGTCTCGAACGATTTAAGAATCCAGAATATTTTGAGTTTGTTCAAATCTTTCAGAACAGTGCTGGATTTATGTCACAGAGACATTATTAATCAATTAGTGTATATTATAGATATCTCACAGAGACGAAACTTGATTATGATTAATTAAACACTAATTGATTAATAATGTCTCTGTGACATAAATCCAGCACTGTTCTGAAAGATTTGAACAAACTCAAAATATTCTGAATTGTAAATACTGGTCAAAAAAGGAATTTAACAAAAATTGGAAATAATATTTCCTGGCGTATCCTAGTGTAATGCAAGTATTCGGATGAATTTCATTACACATAATAAAAAAGGATATTGCTCCCTAAATTCCGTAAAATCAATTGTAGATTTTCTCATTAGCGACATCTGTGGGGATTTAGGGGAATGAAAATGGCTTTGTACAGGCCGCATGGAAAAAGCGCTTACAACTCATATATGAAAGCTTCACGCAATTTGAACATATATACAACTTCCAAAAAATGAATAAGCATGGTATATTCTATCATGGGTGGAAATGGCGAATGTTACAATTGTGTAAAGTGATCACTTAAGCCTACCAAAAGACAGGTCATAAGTCCTGTTACACCCAAATGACTTCTATACCTACTTTCCCATAATTAATACAGTTTCGTCTCTGTGAGATATCTATAATATACACTAATTGATTTAAGAATCGGTCGTTTTGAATTCCAGCTGGTCAAACCGGGAGGAGTTTGTTAGTCGCGGAGATCGAACATTTTCTTCTTTCCCGGGGTCGAAAAGAATAGTTTCTATACTCCATTGTTGTGTTGCTGCCCATGTGTGGAGTTGTTACTGTGTACCCTTTTCTTGTGTGAACCTCTACTGTGCAGTGGTCATGGAATCGTAAAATACAATTTTATTTTTTATTTTCACGAATCACAGTTACGCAGCCGACGAACAGCACAAATCGAGCATTTGTCACACTCGTTTGACATCGCAACCAGGTGAGCGATAAAAAGAATTTCGACAGAAAAGGCGACTAGAAATCGTACAAGTAACGTATTAATACACCGCGTACTTTCGCCGCTTCAAAGAAAACGGCGAACGAGCAGACACCAAAGTGTATTAATCATTACAATCGTATTGGAAACACGAGGGTGTAGCAGTACGCACATTTTTGCTGGGTGCGCGATATTTGCCAGACGATTTATAAATAGACGCGGAGAAGCGCGTCCGCGCGTGCGAGGCCCGCGCCAATCGTGCGTGATGCGCGCGCCGCCGTGCCGGGTGCGTAAAAGCGTAAAAACAAATGTCTGTTCAAATTGTGCGGTACTAAATAAATTATACAACGGAAGGTCGCTCCATTTGGATACTAGCGGTTTTTTTTATATGTTGAAAAAAGTCGAAGTACACATGTTTAATAATTATTTATTTTTTTCTGAATTATAAATTGAAAGAATAGTTATCTTTTAAATATGTTTTCATGTAAGGTAGGTACTTCATTATTATTCATTTTCCACGTAAATTTTTTATATATTTTGATTTTCTATACTTCGATTTTTGAATTTAATTTGTTAATATACAATTGTATCATGACGAAGGGGGCTCTGAAATATTTTGATATTTTTCAATACAAAATTTGGTGAAAATAAAGTTCATTTTTATTAATTGCTAGCTGTTCGGCGTTACATGGTTAAGGATAAATTTGAAAATAAATTTGTGAGGGGAAATAAAGGTTCGATTCGAACGGTGTAGAATTGCATCGAAAATATATCATGGGGAGGGGAAAGGGTAAAAGGAGAGGGAGGAAATATCACCTATGTTTCCTGCCGGGTCCTAAAGAATAAGTTTGCAAATTTTGAGTGCAATCGGTCGAACTGTATAGATTTGCATCGAAAATATATCAGGGGAGGGAAAGGGCTAAAGAATAGGGGGGAAATGTCATCCATGTTACTCGCCGGATCCTAATGCATAAGTATGCAAAATTTGAATCGAATCCGACAAACGGTGTAGATTTGTATAGAGAACAGACAGACAGACAGACATTGAGTTTTATAGGTATAGATATTTATTTAGATTCCTTACTTTTGTATTCTTTAAAATGTAAAGCATTCCGTAATGTATTCTTGCACACAAACTACATACGCAGATTTTCAAGATGTTTATTAAAAAATAAATACAAAGAAAAATTTATGTAAAAATACATGATAGAAAGTATCTAAAAATCGGTATATCTAAAAATGAGCATTGGCACTCGAAATACAACCACGTATCCACACACTCCTGAAGCATGGTGTCCAACCTCACCTCAATTTCAGATTTTTTATGTCTACAGCCCCCTCGTAAATATACAGGGTTATTTGTAAAACATTAATTACCTCGCAGGACTATATTCCTGCCTTGATTATGAGTCGAAAATGTTTAAGCTATTATGACCTAATATCAGTAGTTAAGGAGATATGCGACATCAAAGTTTGCATTCTTTTTCAATATTTCTGACTTATTTTTTGTAATCGTTGGACTATCATCACAGTAACTTATATCTAATATGAAAAATTCATTCCCTTTAACACAAGTCAAATAAAAAAATAAAAACCTTCAAATTCCAATTGGAAAACATTCCAATTAGAATTTTTTCAGGGTTTTTATCATTTTATTTAAATTGTACTGAAACGAATGAATTTTTCGTAATCGATATGAGTTACTGTAATGATAGTCCAACGTTTTACAAAAAATAAGTCAGAAATATTGAAAAAAAATGCAAACTTTGATGTCGTATATCTCCATAACTATTGATATTAGGTCATAATAGCTTGAACATTTTCGACTCATAATCGAGGCGGGAATATAGTCCTGCGAGGTTATTAATGTTTTACAAATAACCCTGTATACAATCCCGCTACAGCCCTGCCCTTGGTTAATGTGCGTTTTTCTTCCCTTAACCGTAAGAAAAAAGCGGTGCCATGTATACTTTCCCTTTCCTACGTACCCCGCCATGTTTAATGGAGCCATCCGGACATGACGTAATGAGAGTCGTTCAAAACCACGACATCCCGAACAAATTACTTTTGCTAGAACGGCGCGCTCTGTGGCGCCAAACAGGTTTCTCTTCGTTTCAAGACCAAGTTTGCGCGCGACTTGATTCGCTGGGCGATTCGGGCGAATTAAAAATATATGCCTAGTTTCTGCTGTAGAACAAAACTCAATTAAATTTTTGTGTGTTACCGCTTGGTCCCAAAGATTTAGTAATAAAAGAGCAATTAAATATCTGTTACTCTCATCAAATAACTGTGACTTTCATCTGTAGCCTCAATTTTACATCCTTTGGAATTTTAATTTTTTAATAATAATTAAGATGTTTTTATTAGAAAAACTAACTTTTACTTAGTTAGTAAAGCCTCAAAATACAGGAATGAATAGAGTATATTGCTTAAAATCATTTCTTTATATAAATAAAAAGCCTTTGATGTAAAAATTTATTGCAAATTTAAAACATTCTAACTTTATTAATATTGAATATTTCTTAATTTCCTTAGTACGGATTCTAGATAATGAAGTATACTTTATACGTATAAAAAACATATTGTGCGTACATATAAATATTCCTTAAACTTTGCGCCGCCTAGGACACTAAAAACGATATTTTGGCCGCGGCCTGTCGATTAAAGCTTATATTTTCTTAATTATTGTAAATAATGTTCAGTTTATTACATTTATATAAGAACAGAGGTTCTATCTAAGTTATTGCCTTAAAGAATTCCAGTTTGGAATACTCATTCTGATATAAATGAATAATAAAAACCCACATTTTCGTAAAAAAAAACGCTGAAATATGCATTTGCAGTGAATGTGCCGCCTTAAGTTAAGGAATGAAAGATTGTCTAGGGCATAGATGACCTTTTATTACCACTCAAAGGGAAGCTCCGAAGACCAATTAAAATGTACAATAATATTTAAAATTAGTCAGAGCACAGATAGTGCGTGGATGAAGATCCGCCCGAGACGGGAGCGTAGCGTGGTCTATTCAATTCAATTCAATTCAATTTATTTAATAATATGTACATTACAAACTAAGTGTTCAAGGCATAGATATTATGGAAGTATATATCAAAATAAAAATATTTAATAAATTAAAAATAACATAAAATCTGGTCAAAGGTGTAGGAGAATCCCGCTTCGGAAAACCCCCTCAGACACATGGAATATATCAATACCCAAAGCGATTTTGTTCAGCATAGCTGTGGCTCTTCCAACAGGCATAACCATCGGCATGTTGGTCCTGTATATTGGAATGTGAAACAATCTATGCTGACGATGTCTAATGTAATTATCAGGAACGTACAAACCAATGCTCTGCATAATTTCAGGATTATCGATCAAACCGCGCAACAATCGATAAAAATGTCTAGGTACTCAAGGCAAGAGCGCAGTGCCGACTGATCTTTTAGGAACCGGAAAAGTCTTCTCTAGCTCTCAGGATTTCTGCTTGTCATTGTAGCTGTCACCATATTCTTGCAATCAGCATATTCCTGTTGTTAGTTCTTACCATGTGACTTTTCTTTCCCAGAGATTTTCAGCATGTGAAGACATTGGGTGTTAATATTACAGCCTGTGAAGATAAGCCAAACTGAATCTGCCACCATAGATTAACGTCATTCAGTTATAATTACGTATTGAGAATAATATACTCAATCCACCGGACTGAGATGCAGACAGCGTGGACCTGAATAACTAAATAATGATTTCTAAATAAATAAATATAAATTCATATTTGTAAATCGTAAAAAAAATTATTACCATAGAATAAGGCGGACTAAGTAATTTGAAGTTTTCAAAATGCAATGAAATATTTAATGGGTTCTTTTGTTAGAATTCCTTACCCTCTTTAATTCATGTACTCAATAAAATAATCAAATATTTATCACATTAAGTAAAAGGGTCAAAGCTGTTAGAGTTGATGCATTCGTAGTAGTAGATTAGGCAATCTAGCTGCATTATAGTACTCAGAGTATCGTAGATTCTAAAAAATTGGAAAAATTTGAATTTTACACCAATTCTGTTCATAAAAACGAATATTTCAACGACACTTTACAACGAGACTGAGACGTTTTTTTAAAACATTAAGATTCTTGTAACGAACAAGCTTTATTACCCGCTTTCATCCGAGATTTAGATTATTCGTACATTAATATAAATGAAAAACGCTATAAAAAACAGAAACAAATCAAGTCATAAATTACTTATCCAATGCAAGACGGTAAGAGTATTGTAGACTCAAAGGAACTGGAAGAAATGATATAGAAAAAAACCTTGAGAGCTTCGTTTGATATACATGTTGAGTTCGATTTAAGCTTGATTTAAAAATTATTATGTATTTTATTTTAGAAAATTATTTTTACATTGCATTTTAACGCCAACCCAAGATAAAAACTACATATTACCAATTATGATCAAAGATCACCATTATCAGTACCAGCACTGCATTCCAGGATTTGTCAACATATCCTTTTATCTGCAGCATTCCTTTACCATTTTATCATCCCCAGAGCGCTATAGTTTACTGTCAAACTACATCAAGCATAACGTTTTTACTTCGCCTGTACTTAATTAAAATAATGATTAAATGTATTTTAAATTAACCTTCTACTCATATGTTTTAAATCTTAAAAGACACATTACCCAACCACACATAATAAAATAGTTTAGTTTTCTTAACATCACAAGTAGGTATAAAACATAAATATAATGATATTTTCGAGATATATAGAACATTAAAATGATATAAAACACTATAATGAAATGCCAAATGAACATTAAAATGAATCAAAATCCTGGTAATTGGCTGTCGTAGTGAAAAGTGCTGCCAATTCGAAAAATAAACTATAAAAGAAATACTCTATATTTAAACAGTAAGGGCATAAAATCATTTTTCCAATAAAGCCAGTTTTCCAATAATGTACCATGGCCATTGTCATGATTTTTATGTTTTATTTCATTTTAAAGTTCTATATCTAAAAATAAGATCCTTTCAATTGAAGTATTGCATTTCTCTGAAACTTATATAATATGTGGGGTATAAAAGCGAAGGCCGCAATACACAAAAAAAAAACGTCACGTAAGTCATCGAGGTTTACTAACTTATAAAGTATTGAATTCAAATTTTTATAGGCAAAATAGCCTTTAGAAGTGATAGATACATAGAATCTAAAATTCAGTACATTTTAAATTTTTTGGACATTGCTGCCTTTGCTTTTACACACCACATATGAAGAATTGTATATGAACAAGGAAAAATACGAACAACTTTGTATGGAATTTCATATCGAAGAATTTGCTCCTTTAAAATATATACATATCCTTTGTTGTCTCCAATTTTCCAAGATGTTGGCTTACGACTTATCCTTCATCGACGTACTCTCCTGTCGTGTGCTCAATTGAAGGATATTTTGTAACTCAAAATAGGCCGAATCCATCACACGAAACACGCAATAGTGCAGGCGTGCTTGTCACGGTAAAAAGAAACTCGATGACAATAATTCCAACATGGAGAATTCGTTCGCTCCTGGTGGCGTGTTGGCAGAAGAATCTAATCGAAGAATATGGTCGTGGCTCTCTTGGCGCGAGAGACACGAGCGATAGTCGTGAATAATCCACTTCTCTATTACTTCTGCAGACCACGTTTACATAGGAAACTCCCAAGCAGCCACTGCGTGCGGTGCCAAAACTTTAACTGGAGTCGTCCGTGGTTTTAAATGACGAAAAAAGAGATAAGTTTAAAAATTACGACAGTAGAAAAATTTCGCAGTCATGCTTGTAAATTTAAGTAAAGCTCGCGGGTAAATCTTTTAAAAACTTTATTCATCCTGGTATTTCTGAATTAGCAATAATATTCTGAGGATTCTACACTTTATAGACTTATCTTCACGGTCATGAAAATAAACGAATGAAATAAATGAGGTTTTCTTTATGAGATATTTAAATAATATTTAAAAAATTTGGTATAAATCGATAACTCGTAAATTGAGACATGAAACTGATATAAAACTGTTTTACGTAACAGATACTTTTTAAAATGTCGAAACTCATAAAAATTTAGAATAAAGGTAATAAGAAGTACAGAAAGGTATAATAAAACATCCTTCTTTATTGCTAAAAATAATAATTGCCAATACGTCGGAGGACGGAACATCAGTAGTCAATGGAACGACATTTGAGGTTTGATATATGGACGACAAACGCTAAGGAGTTAAGCGATGAATGGAATCTTTGGAACACGGGGACCACCAAAGTCTCGATTTTCCACCAAAGAAAAATTCTAGGTAAACGAAAACTCTAGAAAGATTTATGATTAATATAATGCTGTACAGATCCATTTTATAATGTACTTGTATTTTTCACAAAGATGGTGATAAACTTTTATCTCATGAGAGATGAAGTTACCTTATCTGGCGTAAAGTAGCCCCGGTTTACGGTTGTGAGCAACTCGGGGTGGCCGTAAATATAAACTCAAACAAAACTAGCTAAAGTTATTTTATTTAAGTAAAACTAATTTAAGCTAACAAGTAGATAGTAGCAAATATATTTATCAAAATAGATAAATTATACAATTTATGATGGTTTTATTACCGTTATAATATATTGTAAAAGTACATATTATTTTATTGTATGGTTTATTTTTATTTTTAACGTTACAACAGGATATGAGGTCTAAAAGCTGCTCTGAAACATATTACCAGGAATCGAACTCCGAACCCACGATATGAAAAGCAGGTTTCATGCCCACTGGAGCACGAGGGCCTCCGTCAGGCTCTAACGGATTGATGAGATTATTAATTTATTGAATTGATTTTAGCCGAAATTCGTTAAAAATATTTTTTAATGTTTGAGAACCTCTTTACATATAACGCAAATCTAATTTATTCAAAGGATCTTAGAAGTGGCTTTAAGGATTGTAGCAAATGGCTAATTTCGATTAAATCGCTTGGAATTTAGAATCGACAGAAATGTGAGTGGGATAAAAGTTAAAACGTTGTAACTGACATTTCAATTTTCGATATTTCGATTTAAAACATTGACAATACCGCACATTTTTTTGTAGCTATAAAAACGTAGCTCTTTATTCTAATAGATTATTGCAAATTTTTAAAAGTATGTGCAAAATATAAAATATTTCATATTACATTAATAATGTTATTCTGAATACTTTAACCGCGGGGGATTCTATTAAGCGAATGAATTAGATAGCCATTCCCCCATAAGATAACAAAATGGTCGTATAATAATTACCTATTCAAAATTGTATCTGAAACCATAAAAAATAAACTACTCAATGCCGACAAAGTTTATTTTTCATTTTCATTTTTCGGCACAAATTATTCTCGACATCACTTTAACTATCATCCCTCGACATAAACAGACAACTAACTATCTGAAATAATATACGTAAATTAAAAAATATTTATATTAAGGAAACACATTCTTATTGTGAAGTTGCAATTTCAGAACAAAGTTGTGTGAATTATTAAACAATTTTTATTAATCAATTAGAAAAGACATACTGAAAAAATCAAATTAAGGAAAAAATATTTTAAATGCCGCCGGGACTCGAACCACGGACCTCCAATTCTATCCGGGAATGCCGAGTTATCCAATTTCGCCACGGCACTCTGGTAAGTTAACGAAAATTGTTTCACCTTATATGTAGTCTCTTTTTAATTGATTAACATTTTTTTATTGCTTTAAAATGGAATTAAAAAATGTTTATCAATTAAAAAGAGACTACATATAAGGTTAAAAAAAATTCGTTAGCTTACCAGAGTGCCGTGGCGAAATTGGATAACACGCCATTCGCGGATAGAATTTGAGGTCCGTGGTTCGAGTCCCGGCGGCATTTAAAATATTTTTTCGCCAATTTGATTTTTTCTGTATGTCTTTTCTAATTGATGAATAAAAATTGTTTAAAAAATATTTATTTATTTTCAAGTACGTAGATACATATTACATTTTCATACTCCGCATTGTATGAAAAATTGCGAGTAAATGCACGAAAAATATTTTTTTACGGATTTTACCACGTTGTATTTGACAGTTTTTAAAATGGAACGATAAAATTTGTCGTTCCTAGCACAGGTGGTGCTGGCGTAAATATTCAATGACATGTCAGTTTACTCGCTGGAGTAGACTGACATCTTCCGACAGCGTCATCGATCAAACCTACGCAAACATTTCAATATTTATTTTGGATCTAGGTTCAAACATGTTTCCTACACCAGAGTTCAAGATCGTAATGTATGTACGTCGATTTATATAAAACGGAAGTTACATTTTTTGTAGTCATGATTAAAGGAGGTGGCATAAATAGAAAAAATAACGGAATAAAATATTATTATTATTCTTTTCATGATTACGCAATTTCGTATTCTGTTCATTATTATTTCTACTACAGTTGAATCCGGTTGATGTAATCGTGGATAATTTTATGAATTATGATAATTCGTAAAAATATTCTTCGCATCGAATTCGAATTATGATAACTCATAATTTTCTTCGAATCCTAATTTTAACCGAAACACATCTTTATCTGTTAGATATATATAAGATATATAAGACTTACTATGGAGAGCAAAAACGGCAGGAAAAAATAACGGATATAAATATGTGTGGCAAAAAAATGGAGTAGTCCTCGCAAAACGCGACGAGGAATCCAAAACAACATTCATTAGAACTGAAGAGGATATCAAAAATAATATTGTGAAGCAACTCAAGAATCAAAGCTCTACACAGTAAATTGAATTCTTCAACATATCTAGAAAATAAATCTAAAAATGGCAACAGAAATTGATATTGATGAATTTTACGACACAAACTCAACTAAGATAATTGATAGCAGTTTTAATTATAATTCAGTATCATCTGGATTAAAAATCTTGAACTTAAATATCAGAAGCTATCAAAAAAATTTTGATGAACTTATAATTCTCCTTAATGTCACAAAAATCAACTTTGATGTCATTATTCTTACAGAATGCTGGATAAACATTAATTCTCATTTCCATGAAATCGAAAGTTATAAAATATATTATACAAAGTTCAATAACAAACAAAATGATGGAGTAATAATGTATATAAATGAAAACATAAACCACACCGTAGATGAATTTCATGTAAAACAATCAAACTGTCTATGTGCAATTCTAAACAATCAATACTGCATTCTTGGAATCTACAGATCTCCTTCTGAATATAATGTAACACCTTTCCTGGAATCTATTTCAAAAATATTTGAAACATCGTCAAATAAATATGATTGTATCATTGCCGGTGACCTCAACATTAATATAATTAATAACATACATCCACAGGCAAACGACTATACATCCATGCTCTCATCATTTGGCTTTGTCTCCTGCATCAACACTGTTACCAGAGACACCATATCATCCAAAACTTGCATAGATCACATATTCATCAAATCTAATAAATCTTATGAGACATACGTTCTCCTCTCTACTATTACTGATCATTACCCCACGCTAATCAACCTAAAAACCAAAGAGGATAAGAAAAAGATGAAATGTAACCTAAAAGCAACTGGTCATACAAAGAAAACAATAAACTACAACAATCTAAAAGAAGATCTAAAAGGTGAGCAGTGGACTTCTACTCTGACAACACGGAATACCAATGAGGCTATGGATACATTTATCCTAACACTAAACAATCATTTAACAAAAAATACAGAATTTAAATACATACAGCATCATACATGCCATAAATCCAATCATCTAAAAGATTGGATTACTCAAGGACTTATACAAAGTATACATAAACGAAACAAAATGCACATGAAAGTTAAAAAAAATCCAAATGACATAAATCTTTTAAATGCATACAAAATGTTCAGGAGCAAGTGCAACCATTTAGTGAAGATCACAAAAGATGCTTATTACAAAACTAAAATCAAGGAAGCAAAAACGGATCCTAAAAAATATGGCAAATTATCAAGGATTCAACTAATAAAAAGAAACAGAACAATTCAGACATAACCAATATTGAAGTACACGACGTATTACAGTCAGTCAAAGATAATTCAAAGCTCATTGCTGACGAATTTATTAGCCACTATACTAACTTAGGCCCCAAACTAGCAGAAAGCATACTCCAATCCAAAAACTTAAACAAAACTCACCTATCCGAAAACACAAATCCTCAACACGCATCACAAAGTTTTAATTTTTACCGAATTTCTTCAAGCGAGTTGTCATCTCTAATTTCATCTCTACGGACAAACTGCGCAAATGGACACGATATGATATCAAGTTTCACAGTAAAAGAAATAAAAGAGTACATCTTGAAACCTCTGCTACATATATTTAACCTAAGCCTAGAAACTGGAATAGTACCAGCACATCTAAAAGAAGCCGTTATTAAGCCTATATACAAGAGTGGAGATAAAACAAAGATTATAAATTACAGACCGATCTCTCTGCTTAGCTGTTTCGCAAAAATACTTGAAAAGGCAGTAAAAAAGAGGCTAATGGAATACCTCGACAAAAATAACATCTTGTCTGAAAACCAATACGGTTTCAGAACTAATATGGGAACCGAAGATGCCATTTCCAAATTAGTCAAAATCACTGCCACAAATATGGATAAGGGACGTAAAGTACTCGGCATCTTCTTAGACTTATCGAAGGCCTTTGATACTATATCACACTCATTGCTTTTATGCAAACTCAACAAAATTGGTATCTCTGGCACCCGTCTAAACTAGTTCAGAAATTATCTTGAAAACCGAAAACAAACTGTGGAAATAAATGGTACACGTAGTGACCCAATGTTTATCAAATATGGTGTGCCTCAAGGAAGCACACTAGGTCCGATACTTTTCATTATATACATTAACGATTTCTTAAAAACAACATCTGAGAACGCAACAAAGATTAGTTATGCTGATGATACTGCAATCATTATAAATGGTGACACATGGAAAGAAACACTTAAAAGGGCCGAACTAGTTATTGCAGAAATAAAAGGTATTCTAGATAATCACTTATTAACACTCAACTCAAAAAAAACTCACTTTGTGGTATTCTCGATAAGGAAATCAGATAGCCTACTCTTCCCGAAAAATATCAAAATACATACATGTGACTTGGAAAAAAATCATATATGTGACTGTGATACCATTGAAAAATCAAGCGAGATAAAATATCTGGGTCTGATAATTGATGAAAATTTTAGATGGGTTTCTCATATTGAGGACATAAGTGCCAAGGTGAGAGGATTGATTTATGTATTTAAAATTTTACGCGGCTTTATGAATATAACACTTTTAAAAATGGTGTATTATGCACTTTGTCAGAACATAATCAGCTACGCAATCTCCGCTTGGGGGGGGGGGGCGGCACGTACCTTATTGGATTCTGTAGTGAAGGCCCAGAAGTGGGTTGTTCGGGTGATAAATAAGAAGACGCTTCGATATGAATCTGAAGAGCTATTTAAATCCTTTAAGGTGCTGGACATACGGCAGCTGTACACCAGATCCATATTAATTAATTTTTTTAAGATCCTATCTACACAGGCACGTTCAGAGGCCAGGGATACAAGGAGCAAGATAAGTGGAAACTTCACGGTGCCGAGAATGAACACAAAGTTTGGACAGAGATTTTTCTTTTTTTGTGCTCCAAGAATATACAATAACCTGCCATTAGACGTAAAGGATGTTAAGGTGTTAAAAGAATTCAAACATAAAATAACAAGGTGGCTCTTTGGTGTGGGTAGGACGAAAAATGAGACCAATGTGTCATCCATATTAATATAGTCAATACAGTCCATATTAATATAGTCACAAAATTGTTTTGCAATGAAATTAAAGCTGTCATGTATGACACATTGCTTTCATTTTGTAGTCTGCCTACATTTGGTAACCGCTTTGTTGGCTTCTGTTTGAATGATTTTACTCCCTATATACAATGTCTAAATGTATAATTCTTTAATATATAGTCCTTTGTTTATGTTTTATTTCTTACAGACAATATATAAATCTTATTTCTAATATTATATATATATATATGTGTGTGTGTATGTATATGTATATATATGTAGATGTATATGAGTGTATATTTGTATGTATGTGTGTATATACGTGTATTATATATATTATATCTTGCTAATGTTCAAACTTAAAAAAAAAAACTGTACAGGTAGTTGCTTCAGAACAGACATTGTCTAGTGAAGCAACTACCTTCATTTATAATAAAATAAAATAAATATAAAAACACGACGTAGTATCAATAGGTTTAGTAAATAATTGATCCTCAACAGGCAAGAATATAAAGATAAGTTCTCATCAATGGGATTTATTATGCGATTATAAAGTAATCAATGTGTATAGTGAAAACATAGCGGGATGATTTTTTTAAATAAATTACGTGTACATTTATCTGTCGTATCGACTTAAAGGAATACACCACCCTGACGAATCATAAAATACATTAATTTTTATGACCTAACTATTACACATCGTTTTAGTTTCATTTTTTAAGGCATACATACGTTGATTAATATTTTTCATTAACAAATTATTTTGAAAAATTCAAAATGGTGGAGTTATGTGCTGTCCCGCAAAGGACCGATGGCGATAGGCGTGTAGCTAGGGTTTGAGTGAAAAGAAAAGTAAATAATTTTGTTTTTAAATAGTACAATGTATTTGATGCTGCATATCAAAAAAATAGAATTTTGTTTTGTGCAATTAGATCATTTTGAAAATAATTTAATTTTTTTTAAAAAAAATCAAAGTGAAATTTTATAATAATTAGCGAACGACGCATTTTATTAAAAAAAATTGCATGCTACATCATCATAGCGACATTATGAGTAAGGTTTATGTAAAATTTTAACAAAATAAAAAATATTTTTGGAATGTTTTGCATTGATGAAATGCAAAACAATATTAAAATTAGCTTTTGAATTCACCTGCAGCGCTGGCTTCAAATTTCTTTAACTTAGCCAATTTTTGAATTAGTGAGTGAGCATTTAAATTAAGCTTAGAACTTCAAGATATAAGATTTGAAAATGTAGTAGTAAAATCCCTTAAATGTCACAACAAAAATGTCCACCAATCAAGTCCACAATTTAATGAACCTGTTGAAAATCACATTTTATATATACAGTGGTGTAGTCAGGTCGGAGGCCACTTTTTTAGGCGGAATGGGCTTTGTACCTGTATAAATATTATTTTTATTTTATTTTATTTCAGTATATATACGCCCATCAGAGCATTTACATAAACATTGGGTAATACATGTCGGTAATGAGAAATATAAAAAGAAAATAAAAAAAGTCATATAAAGAAATATAAAATGACATAATAACAGAAATATAAAAAGAGCTCTACAACTAAACTTAAACACAGAATCCATAATTTCATAAATCTATAAATACATCATATTTTTTATAGGATTAGCGATAATTACAGAAATATAAATTAAGAATTTTTTTTTTTATAGGATAAGAATACAAGAAAAGAGTGATAATTACATATATTTGAGGATTATTTTTAGACATAGAGGAAAGTTCATTGTTGATTAAGAATATTGCGAATTGTATGTTTGAATTTATTTAAATTTGTGGAAAAAACGTCTAACTGTTCAAATCTGTTAACAAGTCTGGGAAGCCTTTGAAGTGGTGAATTAAAAAAGTAATTAGTTGTCGCAGCTTCCAAGGCAAACCCTGCGTAATTTCTGGTTACTCGGGATGGAACTCGCAAACAGATTCGTTCCAACAGTTGTGGACAGTCGATGTTCCCGTTAATTATCATCAAATCAAAATCATAATTATAATCAAAAGCCATCCAATTCGTCAGTAATATGCACAGTCATGCATTCAGATGCCTGTAAACGTTTTTAGTAATTCGTTACGTATGTATAGGGTTTATAGCTGCAATAAACCGAAAGCACGAACAATGACAAACGACCTTTTGAAAGTTTTCCGATTCTTTTGTGTCCTCAAAGGCGCTGGTTATGGCTCTATTAATCCTTTGAAATATTGTTGCATTTTCAATATGTTATTGGCTGTCGAAGCGTGGGTATCGGGGCTTGCAAACAAAATAAGATTCGGTATTTTACCGCTTCTATTTTATTAAGCACTGCACCGCTATAAAAATACGTCACTAACAACTACCTTTTGTAACTTAATAAATAGTTAAAGAAATGTGCAATAAGTTTTCTATTTGTCTTTTTTAAAATTTAGATTATGATACAAATCAATAGAAATGTTTTATTATAAGAACTAACCAGTCCTAATAACCTAACCTAACCTAACCTAACCTAACCTAACCAGTCCAAAATAAAATCGAAATTTCTGAAAAATAAATTGAAAAGGAAGCATGTGGATAATAACATAAAAGTATTTAATCCACCACTAGTACTGACCGCCCCGTGAGGCAAATAAGTACGAGCGAGAGCTCCATCGGACCTATGAAAACTTGAAATATTTTACAACCGGAGTCGTCAGTTGGTTCGGTCCCGACTATAGGCGTGTGTGTGGCAAAATCATTTTGGATAAACCAAGGAATACACAAATTAGGAAAGAAAGTAAAACCGATCTTAGCATAATGAATAGAATTAAAAAAGGGTCGATTAGGTAGTTTGGAAGTTAAGCGGATGCTTGGATGTTAAGTGAATGCATAAGAAAGATTTAGAGACAAGGTATGTTGACGGCGCCAGAAAAACAGGGCGACGGTGGAAGATTTGGCATGACCAGGTAAACCAGATATTGGAAGATCCCGTTAGGAACATCAACAATCGTCTCGCTTGTATGTGAAGATGTATTAATGTGGATGAGGCGAGGTTGTGTGACTGGACAAAAGAGTGTGGCGCTCCATACTCCCTGCCTATCCCCGCGGAGAAACGGTGGGGAATGGCAGAGTTAGTGAATTTTTATTTATAAAGACTATTTTAATTAAGTACAATACAATTAATTAACACAATTATGCACTCGTCCGTGAAACACGTTATACACGTCTTTCCAGAATATTCGTACATCTGAGCTCTCTCACTATTCACTATTGAGCACGCAGGTACTCTCTCTTAATTTACTGTCGCTGGTCGCACTGAATCGCCGCTTGTCGCTTGTTTTCTGTGGTTTAGCTGAACTGGCACAGGAAACCTTTATGTCGCCCCTTGAATAGAAGGAATGTCATTTCGCGAATTTTCGAGCAGATTCGACGAACCTCTGAACATTTCCAGCAATTTACAATCCACCGCAAAACATCCAGAGTGCTCTGAAATCATCGATTAGGTGTAATTCTTTTCGTTTCTACATTCTCATGAAAATATTAAACAGTGTTTCAACTGTAAAATTTCTTGCGCTACCTCTCTAAAACAACAGAACTGCTCGTATTTAGAGAAGAAAAGTAAGATGAATTAGAATCGATTAGATATTTATCCGTGCTTTCGATATGCAGCAATACGAATCGATGGTGTTCCTTTCAATCTCGTGCAATATTCGCAACGCAGAAGCGACCGCGCACTACGGATACGTGGTCCATTAATGAAGCATGATCGTGCGTACATTCTTCCACAATTTGTACTACGCGACTGTACCTCCATTTCAAAGCACTTGGAAGCGGGCATTTCAGGCGGGAAACAGCGCGCCGTGCTGCTTTAAGCCATGTATTCACTAGGGGACAAATTGTCCCTCAACAGCATGCGCGGCATAGAGTCTACGTGACGTTGCAACGTCGTGCACTGTTCCGCGACCTCGCGCACAACATAGCGCGGCATTTCTACGTGCCGTGGCAACGTTGCCATGCGCACGGCACCCGAGCGTACTCACCGCAACATTCCGCGGAGCGTCAGTACCACGTGGTATGTTTACAAGTGAATACGCATGCGCTGTATCTGTCAAGATGACAATGCGGGGAAACGAAATCGTTCTCGAACTCATCGAGCTGTATCGATCGAAGATCGCATAGAATGTCCGTCCTTCTTTCTCTTTGTAGTTAATAATTTCGCATTCTCCTCTTTTTTCTCCTCTTACTTTTCGATAAACTCATTAACATAAACAGATACGCGGCTATCATCATAACCTCATAGAGCGATATATTTCCGTGACGTCTGGAAAACAATAATTATTTGCAAAAAGGACCTTGTTTTTAATAATATTCAATTTACTACAGTAAAACCTCGTTAATTTGAAATTGCGACCCAAAAAAACAATTGCGCGGAACCCCGTTTTCGCCAAATGTGATACCGCAGCTGTCATCCATAACCTCTTCGCATGACATTTCCGCGACAAGATATGCGAATCCCGGTGTGTACACGTCAATTGACCGCGTCATTGTCCCCGAAACATGAGCGTAGATGTTGATGCGACATGTCGAGCGGAATGTTTCGCGATTTGTCCCCTAGTGAATACATGGCTTTATGAAGGCGCTCGTGCATAATGCACTCGGGTTCCCGCTCGCTCCTCCGCTCACGTCCCGGTGCGGCCCTGCGCGGCTGAGGGAGGGAGACAACTCCGTTCCCCGTCGATTGATGAAATTTCCCGCCGAACCACGATTAATTTAGAACACCGAGAAAATTCCGATCGAATATCTTGTTTTTATTTTTCAGCTTTTTGTTTTCAACTTAGGTATTGTTGTTGGTCGAGGACATCCTTCTAGGAATTCATTTAATTTTGATGTAAAAATAAACATCTTTGCTCTCGGTATGGAGAAAATTGAGCGTCAGGGCGTCAGGTGTAACAATACATTTTAAATTATCTAAAAATAAACGTCCCTCATTCTCATTCTTCTTCTTTTCATAGAATTACTGAATTGATCAGAGCTCCTATGTTTACACATCAGTTCCTGTAAGTCCTCAGAATTCCACAATTTACTTATTTTTTGCATGCAGGGAGTTTTTTGGAAAAGATAAACAATTTTAAAATGAAATAAAACTTATTAAAATCATGATAATGGTCATGGTATGGGCTTTATTGGAAAAATTTTATGCTATTAGTGTTTAAATATTATCTATCTTATTCACGGTATTTATGGACTAGATCAGCCGAAACAGCATTGCCCATAATGGATGAGCATCGGGGAAGTGGAGGTGGGAGACTGTTATTGCAGACGACGTCACCTTGCTGGCAAAATCACCAGAGGAGTTGCAAATGAGAAAACAAGTCGCGCAGGGATGGGGCTGAGCGCGGATAAATCTGAAATCATGGTGATTGGCAGAAGCGGCGCAATGTAAGAAGAGGAGCAATGTAACATAACGTGCCAGAATAGACGTCTAAAACAGTTTCAAATACATCGGTGTCATAACATGGGAAGGAAAGCAAGAAAGTGAATTGGATAGGAGGATAGGATCGCAAGCCAGGTAGCACGATCCATGTATTATCCCGTACTTAGAAAAGCGGAGCTCAGCCAGCGAGCAAAGTTGGCAGTAACCAAATCAGTTTTCAGGCCAACCCTAGTGTACGGCCACGAGCACTGGTTCTTGACCGAAAGAACCAGCTCAAGGCTACAGGCCGCCGAGATGGGATTTCTACGAGGAATAGTAGGAGTTACCAGAAGGGACAGAATCAGAAATACGCAAATAAGAGAATGTCTCGAAGTGGAACCCTTATTGACATTTATCTAGAAATCACAGTCACGGTTGCTGGGACATATCTTGCGGATTTCGAAGATAGACTGCTAAAGCGGATATTCCAGGCAAGACCAGAAGGCAGAAGACCAAGGGGCCGTCCTAGGAAGAGCTGGCGAAAACAGGTGAAAGCGAGGTTGCAACTAAATTGGGCTGACGTGAAGAGCGAAGCCCAAGATGGAAGAGTTGGAGTTGATTAGTGAATGAGTAATGCATTTCAAAAATATTTTACTTAGTATAGTTTTTCGCTACTAGCATTTCTTTGCGTTTCATTTGAAATTCACAAATTATGCACATGAAAGAAGTATGTACTTAACATCTAAAGAAGAAAAAATAAACATCTGAAGAAAAAAAAAACGAAAAGTGAACATCATCGTTACTGCTAAATACCTAAACAAAACTTAAGGGAAGATCCAAGCAAACGTGAAACAATATTGTCACCAAAGGCACATGAGGGGACAAGACGGAATATTGTCAATATCCAATATACGAAATTAAGATAAACGTTTTTGTAAATAATTTTAAAGCCAGGAAATTTAAATGCCCCTAAAATACACAAACATACTTTCGAAATCAGTTATCTATTGTAAAATTGATCTTTTCCATCTAATTTTTTCCAGATAATTACATTCAAACACGTTATATTCTCGTTATACGCAAAGTGGCGCTTTTGGTTCATATCACCCTATATACGCCAGTTGGAACATTGCAACATGGTATAAAATTGACTTTACGTAACAAATTTCTCAATTTTCTCTTTAAAAACGTATAACAATAACAACAAAAAAACAATCATCTTTTTTTAAACAAGGACTGCTGATTTTAAAAGGAATAAATTTATGAACAATATTAGATATTTATAATAGTTGCTGACCTAGTCAATATAAACTCAACTCTTTAAATCATAAATAGTAAGCAATTTAGTGGTAGATTGATTATCCGGGTAATTTTTAAACTGTAGGGGTGGTGCGCGGCAAGCGGCAGCGTTATCTTCTTCTTTTTCTTCTTAAAATAAGGCAATCCTCCCTCAAAGAAAGCGTTATCTAGACTTTAGAAATTTGAGTCATAAAAAGTAAACGATTTGTCGGCCGGCATATCGTATTATTATGCGAAATCATGACATGTAAGGCGTTTTCATCTTAAATGTGTATGATTTCCTTAATTCAATTCTTAATTTGCTACAAAATGGATATTTTTAATACATATTTCTTTAAACATTATATTCTTGCGTCGCTTTTAAATCAGAAAACCTATTAATTTCAAAGTCACTTACAGACTTTCTGCTACTTAAATATGTACATAATTTCTCATGTAATATTAGCTTTATAGAAATTAAATTAGTACGAAAGTATGTACGGAAAAAACAATTTTAATATACGAGACAAAAAAAGGTTTCCGTTCACGTCTATAATTTACTTGCGGTCAAAGCTAGGAAATCTATTAGCGTGCTTTCGAAAGGCAAATTAAATATATTTTAGATAAAATTAATATAAAGTATCTTCATATATAAATAATCATTTGAGTTTTATTATTTAACGCCAGAATGTTTCAGAAATCTGTTTCTTTACTAGTTCTTAAACCGTTAGCGTTAAATTCCTAAATAGTAAATTTAACGTTAAATTAAAGAAAAGAGAAAGTTATTATATATTTATTTTATCCAAATGTTTAATTTGCCTTTTATTTAACTGCAAACATATCGCGATTATACAGGGTGTCTCGTTACTAGTAGCAAAAACTTTACAGGTGGATTCCTGTCTTGATTTCGAAAATGTTCAAGCATGACCAAATATCAATAGTTATGAGTAGCTTGTTGGTCTTGTGGTTAGGACACTCGCCTAGTGATCCAAAGGTCGCGGGTTCGAACCTCACTCCAGACTAGCAAGTTAGTCCTATTTTCATAGCTCAGGCGTTTAACTTAGTTTGAAAATAGTAAGAATATTGATGTAACACGTATTGCGTGTTCGCATCTCTTTTAAAAAATATATATAAATGAAGATATGCAATATCAAAGTTTGTATTTTTTTTCAATATTTCTGACTTATTTTTTGCGAAAAGATAAATTTTCATTGCAGTAACTCATATTTTTTATGAAAAATTCTTTCGTTTTAATACAAGTCGAATTAAATGATAAAATGATTGCAAAAATTGAAAAAAGAATTTTTTTACAAGGTTTTTATCATTTTTTTTGAGTTGTATTGACGCATTAATGAATTTTTCATAATCGTATAAGTTAACGTAATGATACTTCAAATTTACAAAACTTAAATCAGAAATATTTATAAAACATGCAAACTTTGATATTACATATTTCCATAACTATTGATGATACCATGACCTTATCATGGTTGTTTGAACATTTTCGACTCATTATCAAGGCTGGCATCCACCTGCAAAGTTTTTGCTATTAGCTATGAGACCCTGTATAGTATTAAATATTACATGTTTGCTGATTGTCTTAGACACATTTACATATAACCGCTGCATAGAATATATTTTTCTCGAATATCGAAAAAGATTTTCACAAATTCAGTTAAATAAATAAAATAAAAACTTGTTGGGGGAGGAACCAAAACCCGGTCTATTGCCCTAACAGTAAAAATGGCAATTTACAAATGATTTTTATTAACATCGATTTTTTACAAATTTTAGTAGGGGTAAGTGTTACTTTTTGAAAAATTAAAAATGATTTAATTTTAATGTTAAAAGTGTATACGGGCAAATAATAAAACCCATAAAAATATCTAACACAAGGAAGTCAGCTTGATATGGGTAATCTTATGACAAACCATAGCCTACTACAGGTATAGATAAGATGGCAAAGTACTAGCTTAGTACATGAGACATGAGAGGTACCGGGATCATGAAATGAGAGACGATGAGATTAATCTCAGTACCATGTGTTGAGATTTTTATCTGGAGACGATTCCACATTTGAGTTTGAGACTGAAAGAGACCAAAACTTAGGCCCATGAACACGTCATTCGATTTGACAGCGAGACTCAACAGCTGCATACAAATGCCACCATAGAACCATCGATACCTGGATAGACTAGAACCTATATATATATATATACAGTTTTCGAGACATATTTTATTGAGCCGCTGAATAAATACATTTTACGATGAAATCAAACATAATAATTTTGTTGTCTCACCATCCGTCTGAATGTCTGTCCCCTTAACTTCGCGTTAAGTCCGTTATTTCGTTAGAATTCACGACTAAAAAAGCGGCCGAACCGAAACCGAACCCGAACCGGCCGTTCAACGCATGTTGCCACGGCCGCCTCCCCGTGGAGCTAAAAGATGCTATAAATGTATACTAGGGCTTAACAAAGACAAGCACCAATGTTCCGTCATTTTTGACGGGTTGCAGCTAGTATTAGAATAATATTGAGAAATAATATTTCATGAATTACTTTACTCAAACTGATAAAACTAATATTGTGTAACAATTCCGCTAATGTTGTTTGTTTTTGGTCAATATTGTTTTTAGTCAATTAAATAATAATGGAGAGCGATGTTACTAAGTTAACTAAAACTATTGATTCAGTACAAATTATCTTGAGATTAAATTACACAAAACTTTTATTAGCCCGTAACTAAACCAATAACTGGAGCCGACTTCAATTATTTGCTTGTGTAGAATAATTAATGGCATAAAATAACAGTTTATTTTGTAATTATATAACAGTCGATAGCTTTTATTTCTCACATAATAATATTTTAAGGTTGAATATAATAAAATAAAAGTCAGAGGGCGGGCGAGCAGTGACGTACCAAAGTATCTTAATATCTTGGGCTTATAAGAAATTAAAAAATCAGAAACAAATTAGGTCATCGGAATTTATTTTTTTCAAAGTGGCTCACATCACATTTCTAAAATATACCATGTGGAATAAGCTACATAAATATCACCACACTAATGTTCGATCGGGAGTTTTATGCTGCTTTTCAGTAAAGCTTTTACACTTTTTAATTAAGATACATATATACAGGGTTTAACAGAGCTAGTTCACAACACTTTACAAGTAAATTTCTGCCTAAATTATAAGTCGAAAATGTCCAAGCAATCTTATATCAATATCAATAGGTATACGACCTAACATCAATAGGTATGGAGACTTATGGCATGATTTATGAATTCAAAGATTGCATTTCTGACTCATATTCTTTACTTGTACTTTCATGAATGTAACTTCAAAAGAATTCATTCGCTCTGTAACAAGTCAAATTTCGTTTTCATCGAAGTTTCGAAGAAGAAACTCGACGTTCCGAGACGATCTAAATATTGAACCACTGCTACTCTTCATAGAAAAATCGCAACTGAGATAACCGAATTCCTGGGAAAATAATAAGTACGATTCCTGAGAGTAAACGTCCAATGGGCCGCCCCAGACACAGTTGGGCGAAGCAACTCCATAAAACTGTGTGAGGAAAGGATGGGACTACAATGGACGAAGGCCGCACAATCAGCGCAAGACAGGGACGAATGGAGACGCCTTGACGATGCAATGGGTCCCCAACCCGAATAGGACAAGGGGAAGAAGATGAGATATAAGTTACAGCAGAAAGAAAAAAATTGAGGTATATCTTTGTATTGATTTGTCACAGGCGCTACAACAATGAGCTCAACACTTTTTAAGGAGCTAAGCATTACAACATTTTTCAAATTGGGAAGGCTTTGGTAGCTGGGTCATATGGAGAAACTGACTGACTGAAAATGACTGAACAAGCACTTAAATCCCTCCTAAATTCAAGACTAATATGGCGAAGAAGATTAGAAAGGTAAAAATTAAGTCGGAGCAACAATGTTCTCAAAGTTATATCTGCCTTGGAGGTCCAGAACAGGAGAGAACTGGCGCAAGACAAAGATCAGAGGGAGACTCTTAAGGAGGCCATGACCTTCCTCAGGGATTATAGAGCCGACAGTGATGATGATAAGTTACTTTCAAAATATTTCCAACGTTTTACATAAGTTACATATTAAAAAAAAAACAATCTTTGATGTCGCACATCTTTATAAACTGTAGATGTTAGGACTAGTTGCTAGAACATTTTTGATCAAAAATTAGGGCAGGAATCTACTTGTAAAGTTTTGTGGACTAGCTCTGTTACACCCTATAAATTATAGTTAAATAAATTACTTCAAAAATATGGAACGAATTCTCTAGCTTTGTCGATCCAATATCCTTGACCTACGTGCCTTAAAATTCTATCGATTGCATTACAGATGCAGAAGGTAACGAGGTATTTTTCCAAGCGAACCAACATGCTTAATGAAAAATTTAAGCTACAGCAACTACAAAAATTTTAAGCTACTCTCGATTATCCGGGACAGTAGACAAAATATCCGGTTTTAAAAAAACGGATAATCAGCACCACAAAATCGGACGATTGTCGTAATGTGCTCGCCCGCTTCCATCAAAGGTAAACACTGAATCTAGTCGCACCCAAATAATATTTTTTGTAATCGCACCAGTATCTAAATATAATAGTTTCGTTGTCTGTCCGTCCGTTGTAAATTCGTGAAGTCCGTAGCTTCTTTATAGTGTAAAAACTTTTTTAAAACGATGTAAAAGTACTGTCATTTTTGTCAGGTTACAGCTAATTATCTATAATGTTGCTAAAAAAATAATGTTCCGGATAATGCTACACAGAATAGTGATTAATAAAAAGTAAAACAAATATTTATATATATTATGATATGGTGAATTGAGTGCAACCATGGATTATATCGGCATCGGAGATAATAAATATATTGGATGTTCGGATTGCCATGTTCAAAAAAGATAAATAACTCTACGGTATCTCGGAATCTTTTGACATTTATGTTACTATGGAATAATTTATAGCGATTGCGCTTATATAGATAGTACCTACTGCTCTGTATATTATGTCGATTTTAAAACTTTAGATTTTGTACTAAATATTAGGTCCTTACATATGAAATTGGCGTTTAGTATGGGTGGAACATAAAGCCGATTTTTTTTTATTATAATATATTTATGATTTAATCAAAGTATGTACCATTGCTATCTATGCACTTTTGCCATCTCATAGGTAGTTCATCGATCCCTTTACTAAAAAAACCATTCGGACGGGAATCAATAAAATCTTTGAAGGCGGTTTGGACTGCCCCATCGGAGTTGAATTTTTTCCTTTGCAAGAAGTTATCCAAATTTCGAAAAAAATGGTAATCTGTTGGGGCAAGGTCCGGAGAGTACGGTGGATGTCTTAGACATTCCAATTGAAGCTCCTCTAATGTGGTAGCCGTCTGTTGTGCAGTGTGTGGTCTAGCGTTATCATGAAGCAGCAGTGGCCTAGAGCGATTAACCAGCCTCAGTTGTTTAGCAGCTAGCTTTTCCATCATGGTTTGCAGTTGCTGACAATAGACATCTGCCGTAATCGTCTGGCCAGATTTAAGAAAGCTGTAGTGAACGACACCAGCACTAGTCCACCAAACGCTCACAAGTAACTTTTTTGGAGTCAATTTTCGCTTGGGGCATGGTTTGGCTGGTTCGGCAGGGTTCAGCCATTGCGATGAGCGCTTCCGATTATCGTACAGGATCCACTTTTCATCACAGGTAATGATTCGATTTAAAATCCCTTCATTATTGTGCCGGTTGAGTAATGCAACGCAGCAGTCAACGCGCGTTTGTTGATTTGCTTCACTCAATTCGTGAGGTACCCACCTTTCAAGCTTTTTCACCTTACCAATTTGCTTCAAGTGGATTAAAACAGTTTTATCACTAACACCGCAGCCTGCAGCTAACTCGGATGTGGTTTGCGATGGATCCGCTTCCACAATAGCCTTCAATTCTTCATTATCAACTTTGGTCTCCGGCCGTCCACGGGGCTTGTTCTGCAGGTCGAAATTTCCAGAACGAAAACGTTGGAACCAAAAACGCACTGTGTTTTCTTTTGCGGCACCGTCGCCATACACATCATTAATCCTTCGAGCCGTTTCTGCAGCACTGGTGCCACGGTGGAACTCGTACTCGTAAATAACGCTATATTTCAAGTTTTTCATTTTGTAAACTGAGTGACGCAAAGAAAAAAACAATTGAGGAAAAAACAAATGAATTATAATTTTCAAAACACAAATACATGAGTAAATAGCTGTATAAATTTGGATTTGGAATTCCTAACCAAAGAGAAGATATTAGAGATCAAATTTGCCAGTACGGCTAAACGCCAATTTCATATGTAAGGACCTAATATCTAAAATGTTACTTTTATTGTAAGATAAGAACCACGCTTTAACATTAATTATCCTGTATTTTTCTATCATTTTTTTATCAATTAATATCTTGATTGATAAAAAAATTTATAGAAAAATTGTTCGAATTTTCCTATCAATTTTTTTGTTCATTTGCATAAGGGGAATTTAGCCGGGCGATGGGTGCGATTTTCGAATATGAAGACTGTGTGATAATTACGCGTGTTGAACGACTGATGCCACCACTGACGCAAAATCTTAAGCTATCTTTTGAACGATGCCGAACGAATGATTTGATAATAAATCAAATGTCGTATAAAGCAAACCAGAGCTGTGTGTACCCTTCCGCATAAAAAAAGTATTTATTACGAAGCTATGACCTCAAATTGCGAATGAAAATCGTACGATGTTTATGTGTTCCCAATAGTTTTATATGAAATTGAATCATGGACACTCACTAAAACAATTCTTAAGTGACTACTTGTTATATGACAATATTGTATTTATGTGAAAAGTATTCTAAAGAGATGTTTTGTAAATTTTAAGAATTAATGAAGGTTTTCTTTATTTTTGCACGATTCGTTATCCGACTCGATAGTTACCAAGAATATCACATTTGTATATCAAATTATAAATCTATCCTTTTTATTATTATTATTATATGTACACGCTACTTTATTTAATATTTGTAGTAGAATTGTTTCTTAGAATCATGCATGCACAAAAACCTTAATTTATTCTTAAAATTATATAGCATCACTTTTTAATAATTTTTAAATAATAAAATATTTACATTGATAATGCCCTCATAATGCGAAACGCTTCTCCAAAAATCAAAAATGTAGAACTTAAAAACGAGTGTTTTTATTTACATTTGTGTGATTATAGAGTTCTATAAATTTACCCTCGAAGCAATAAATTTGAAACTACTCTTCACAACCAGTTGAATACCTTTGGGTTTGCCTTGTGTACGTCCGCTGTTTGAGAAACTCCCGTGGAGATGATTTCTTTAAGCATCAAATATGGACATAAACTCGACCGGTAACTTCTTAGCTAACACATTTATTACATACATTTCTTATTGCAAATATTCCAAATCCATAATCTACTAGCTGATCGTACCCGGCGTTGCACGGGTTAAGGATTAAGTTGAAAATAAATTTGTGGAGGGAAACAAAGGTTCGATTCGAACGGTATAGATTGCATCAAAAATATATCAGGGGGAGAAGAAAAGGTAAAAGGGGAGGGAGGAAATATAACTTATGTTACCTGCCGAGTCCTAAAGAATAAGTTTCCAAATTTTGAGTCCGATCGGTCAAGCGGTACAGATTTGAATCGAAAATATGTCAGGAGGAGGGGAAGGGGTATGAGAATAGGGGGAAATATCGCGCATGTTTCTCGCCGAGTCCTAAAGAATAAGTATGCAAAATTTGAATCGAATCGGACAAACATAAATATAAAATCGGATAAAAAAAACTGAACAAATGGCCATTGATCAGTCCTAAAACGATATATTTAAGAAATAAGTAAGATACATTTTATTACAGAGTATTACAACATATTTACACGAGAGATATACAGCAAGATAAGGCCGATTGCTTAATAGCCTTACTGCTAGGCCCTGCGGGTCCGCCGGTCATTGGTGTCTGCAATTGGCTATCGGCTGTACTGGCCTTTGTACGCCTCGTTTCTTAAAAAAGTCATACGATTTGGTTAATTTTTGAAGCTGACAATGGAAAAACAAGACAATACTCGATGTGTGTTAAGCGCAATCGTGATACAGATGCTTTCTCGTACCCATCCATGTACTTTATTCCGTAGGAGTAGGCAGAAAACGCTACAAATTCCAATCCCAACACATTTATTCCTCAATTAGTGTATATTATAGATATCTCACAGAGACGAAACTGTATTAATTATGGGAAAGTAGGTATAGAAGTCATTTGGGTGTAACAGGACTTATGACCTGTCTTTTTATGGTTGGCTTAAGTGATCACTTTACACAATTGTAACATTCGCCATTTCCACCCATGATAGAATATACCATGCTTATTCATTTTTTGGAAGTTGTATATATGTTCAAATTGCGTGAAACTTTCATATATGAGTTGTAAGCGCCTTTTCCATGCGGCCTGTACAAAGCCATTTTTATTCCCCTAAATCCCCACAGATGTCGCTAATGAGAAAATCTACAATTGATTTACGGAATTTTGGGAGCAATATACTTTATTGTGTGTAATGAAATTCATCCGAATACTTGCATTACATTAGGATAGGCCAGGAAATATTATTTCCAATTTTTGTTAAATTCCTTTTTTACCAGTATTTACAATTCAGAATATTTTGAGTTTATTCAAATCTTTCAGAACAGTGCTGGATTTATGTCACAGAGACATTATTAATCAATTAGTTATTTCTTCTTCCGTATTCAGATACTCATACATACATCACAACACCAGGTCAGACAACCGTACAATACTGCGAGACTAAATGCCAACACAAACGGAAGAAAGATCCTTATAAGGGGTGTATTATTCACGCGCGTTGCAGCCTTTGTAGCTCTCCCTGAACATGGTATTCAACACCTTGTGGATTGGTTTTCTCGAGCTTGCTCTTTTCTTTGTGAATATTAGAATAAAAAATACAATTTCTTAAGGTACTATACGGATAAGGTGGCAGATTTAGAAATATCGAATGCAAAGAAACTGCTGTAAATTCTTATATCTAGGATAGGATTAGGAGGTGTCCCATGACTTGTCATCAGATCATGAAATCTACTGTCATATTTGTATATGTATTTATTTATAGTTTTAATAGACTAGAAAAAACTGTTTATAATATTAAATGAATTAATATGTTTTTTAAATATATATACCTACAACTTTCAACAATTTGATATTTTGTGGATGTTCTTACAATGGAATTGGAGAACGTTGTATTGTGTAAAGTGATCACTTAAGATAGCTTGTGCAGATTCTATAAGAGACTTCCGTACACGTCTCCCATATAAATAGCTTCGTTTCTGTGAAACTTCTTTAATTTATCTTAATTAATAAAATTTGTGTTAATCAATTTATTACATGCTACCAGCCAGCTTTGACCACTAATATTTTAGACATTATTGGCCGAGTTAAGTTGTCCAAGACAACCTATTTCCATTTATACCTTTACTTCCTTACATCTTACGATGTATGATGAGTTTTATGATGTAATAAGATAAATTTATCATGGCATAGAATGTAGGTATGCATTGTAACCTATGTTTACAGTTTTCCATCGTTTCATAGTTGTTAGTATATCTCTAGATGCTACGAATCGGAAGAGATGATTATACATCATCCATGCCATCATCCGTAATTAGCCATGGTTTCTTATGACTGCCGTATCAAATGCATCACTAAGATGAAATATTTATTTATTTATTTTAGCATACACAAGCGAGCACAATTTCAATTTAAAGATTTTATTTTTTAAATGTTTACATAACACTATTATCTTGAATTGTTAAAATGTAAAAGATGGTCGCTATTTCCTTAACTTGACCGCGATCTGTCCTAAAGGAGACAGGTACATCTATTGTATCTAACAATGGAATCTGACTAAAAGCAATTCATTGATTAAAATTAACTAATCAATGAATTTAAGATATCAACATTCACTTAACTTGTACAAAAAAAAGGATTAAAAAGTATATTTGAGTTACATATTTACTATTACATTTAGCCAAGAATATTACCTATCCCATTTCAATCGTGTGTTGTGTGCATATAAGAATTATGTATTTTTAGAGGATGATTTATGGACTACTTTTTTGACTTATTCGTGCATCTTGGTACCTCTTCATTGTTAACGTACTGAATCTATCAGATCTTAAGAGTACATCGATATAACCCTATCGCAAATGCTTAAATTTTAATGTTGGATTCCCTTAATGTTCCGACAGTGACTCCACAGGATAGCATGGCTATGATATAGTATTTAATTGCTCCAACAGGTGCACAGGCCTATGTCTCGATTACATAAGAGATTGATGACCGTAACCACAAAAATTCGTGTCTACTACTATCACGCGAATAATTAGCACTCTGATCAAAAGGTGGGGGGAGGCTGGCCAACGTGCAGAGGTCATGAGAAAGAGGTCAATGCAACATCTGCATTGTTTACAGTTGATGGTATCGTGGTAAGACAAAATCACCAACGTTAAGTCCTGATACCAGGTCACCAGGTGCCTTCAGCGATCGATCTCTTTAAGGAATAGACGATATCCAAAAGTGGTCAGTGACTATGAATGCAAGATATATAACTTATGAGATATTATATACTCAACCGAGTCAGCAAAGTCAAAAGTCAAAGTCCTCTGCCATTCCTAAATCGACCAACAGCGTTTTATTTAGAACTCTGTATTTGCTCTCTACCGTATATTTTTTTTCTTAAAAAAAAAACCTACACGGAATACTCGTGACATCAGTATTTAATTTAAATTTTCAGACTATGCTGTACACTTGTATTGTGAAAATATAAATAACTTGATGGTCTATTAGAACGAGATATGAATTCCCAACAACTAGGCGACATCACCAAGCGACCGTCTTAACCACTAGACCAACAGGCTGCTCAATAATTTACAATACAACTTTTGTTTTACTATTTTTAATGAAAGTGCATTTAACTGTTAAGATACTATTTTAGTTTGTCTTCCAATTGTATTTTTCTATTTTGATGTTTTAACATCTTTGCTCTCGGTACGGAGAAAATTGAGCGTCAGGCTGTCAAACGTAACTCCCTACATCGTTGTACCTACGTTTATGTGTGTGAAACATTTTCATATATGAATATCGAATCCCTGAATTGATACGAGCTCGTATGTTATATAAATGTCAAAAATTTATGTTCTATAAATTGCAAAACATCATAATATAAGTATCATTAGATTAAGACAAAACCTTTTAGATGATTCGAGAACAATGTCTCGCGCGAGTTCTGGCACGGTGTGAAGCAGGCGTTACAATGAAATTCAATACGAGTTATCGCAGTATTTTCCTATAAACGGTGCACGGCCGGCGGATGCAGCACGGGCCAGCGGCCACCGCGGACACGCGGGCAACCGGGGCACGGGGAAACGGGGCAAACGGAAACGGGGCAGGAAGAGATAATAAAACTCTTCATTTATTTCTTACATCACGTTTCTAGAATCTCTAGCGCGGCGTATAAATATTTTTTCTTTTAAAAAAAGTAATGCCTGCACGGAATGCGCATCACATCAATATTTTTACTATTATTTAACTAAGATAACGCTTGTACAAGTACTTTTAAAATAGGATTAATCCGTTGGTTTCTTGGAACGAAGCTCGAACCCCAGATCACTTGATCATCAGGCAAGTGTCTTACCAAATAGCTAATGAGTAGCTCCGATCAAAAATTTAAACCAAGAAAATTTGATTCTCAAAAGTAATTTGGTACTGTTAGATAAACATGTTAATACTATAGACAAATGGGTTGTATTTTCACTTTTTTGTATTTTTACTTATCTTAGAAATAACATCGTTAAGATACCTTATACAAACAAATTATTAGGATGATGCATAATTAAACATTTGACTTTTTTTTAATTAGACGTTAATTAATTCTTTAACAGGGTTAGAAAATTATAACGCGAATCAAAAACTATACACATATACGCCACATTACGCGATACCACATCGAGAAAGGTTGGAAAGCTGCTGAGTCATTTCGCAATCTGAATGATCTTTTGGTCTAAGGAAATGTCAGCGAAAAGGCATGCCAAGCGTTGTTGATCAGCTTAGACGACAACCTAGAAAAGAGTAGATCTTCGGATTTTGATGACCAGGCCCTTCTAGTAGATGTGGAAGAGGACGAAAGTTGCACCACTATAACACTGGCTGAGAACTTCAACATCCATCATTCCACGATTGTTCGTCATCTCTGAAAACTCAGCAAGGTGTGAAAATTGGCTGGATGGGTCCCGCTCAAGGTCTCAAATAAAAACAAGGCCGATGATATAATATAATTTATAATATAATAACACTATACAATTAATGAAACAAAAAAATTAAAAAACCGCGAATGTCTAAATGTAAAACAACCCAAATGCAGCATGACTATATATATATAAGCCATTAATTACTAAAATAACTTACCTATCGAGATACGATGCATCAGTAACCCTTCAGAACAAATCGAAAAAATTAAAATTTTCCTAAAATCAAACTTAAATTCATAAATCATTTCAACCTATAGCTTTTTTCAAAATAACTCCAATACTTCTTTATTAAATTATCTTTATCTTAATAAGTACCTTGTATATACTACCTATATATTTTAATAAGAACTGTGGCTCCCTCATCAGACTCAAGAGCTTCTCTTCACTGATGAGGTCCTACATGACTATAAAGTATTTAAAAAAAATGTTAATCTAATATGTAAATATATAAGAACTGTATTTGTACTGTATATTAAATAAATAAATAAATTATGCATCAACCTACTAATAATGAATGAAAAGTTCAAGTTCATTTGAATTTAAAACTATTTGTGGCAAGCTCGCCCGGTCTCCCCCACGCCGTAGCGTGGCTGCTCGGTTATGGAAGAGAAAGCATTATTTGTTACGTGTATGGTTTTAGTACGGACTCTTTCCAATTTCATATCGCTCACATTCATACCGTCTTCGGGAGTACGGTTAATCAACACGACATTCGGTATTTAATTAATCCAGCCCAGGACAGCAAATCGTTACCTGGATGTGCCGACTGACGACGCTTCGTTTGAGTCGGTCGAGCAATATCGATAAAATTATAGCGATAGTGGTAATTCGCCACTAAGGGCCGGTTGTTTCAAGTTGGATAAAAGTAAGCATTCTTTTAAAGCATAGATTTTTACGTTCTCCACCAATCAGACGATCCGTTTTCGTAAAAATCTATGCTTTGATCGACCGCTTGCGTACTTTGATCGAACTTGTAACAACCGGGCCTAAGTCGGATTACCTTCAGATAATTTATTTATTTATATATAGAACTTAAATACGTACATATATAAGGAGTGAGCCACTTAGCAATAGCTTTACAGTAAAAATGAGGGCAAAATATTAAAGTTACGAAATGAAATGTTTAGATATTGTTGCCGAATCGTGACTGTGGGGTGAAAATGGAACACCTGCTTTTTTTTATTATAAAATTAAAAGGGAGTGTGTGTCACTTCAATATTCTCACTATTTTCAAAATAAGCTTAAAGCTTGTGCTATGAAAATGGGACAAACTCACTACATACAAATTTAACCAGAGCACATTCTTGAATTGACACTAAATTTCGTAATTTTCACTAATTATAACTAAATATTCGCTGCAATTTTTTCTATTGCCAGGTCCTTCCGCTCAGTTACGCATGTATGTACCCAATCTGGGCTTGTCTCTGGTAAAAAAAAAATCTGTGGTCGCTTCTAAACTGCTATGTCAAACAACATAAATATTAGTGATCTTAACTCACCTGAAGAAGGAAACGGATGTTTCCGAAACATGTAGTGTAACAATTTTCAAATATAAAATAGTGGAAAAAACAAAATTCAGTGTTTTATTTCATAATTCTTTAAATATGTTCGCGATGCATCGAAAAGTTCGATCAGTTTCTTCATATTTCTATTGATTATAGTTTCTTCGAGAGTTGTTCAGTCGATTCTATATTCATGCGGACTGTTTGAGAGACTTCGATAATGTGTAGTTACCACTTTTTTAGACTCTTGTGACAATATTACAGATATGATCAGAAAACAAGTACCTACATATTATTTAATACAATAGCAGAAAAAAGAACAAGAAAACTTTTTTAAGGGGTTACGTGTAGTCAGAGGCGCAAAAAAATAGACATTTTCAAATTTTTTTTTTGAGCGGTTGTTTAATGTTTTGATTCAATACATAATACCAACGTTTTACACTATATTTTAAGTAACTATACCGAAAATTTCAAATAAAATTATTAATACTGGACCACGATAGAATCTCGATTCTTGACCCCTGTTTTGCAAGTAGTGCCTCGCGGTGTCCATCAGTGCTTCTTAGTGGTTTATCTTAATTTAATGAAACAAAAATAAATTAGTAGTTTAATAGTTTATCTTGTGCTTAATCGAAGCTTTTTTATTTTTTTTCAAATTTAGCAAAATGACGGTCTTTGAAAGCTTAATTATGAATTTTGTGGGAAAAAATCACTCATTTATTTTTTATAAAAAAAAATTTAAAGTCAAAATAAAAAATTCTTCGATTAAGCACAAGTTTTTAATGCCTTAAATATGATGTTTAAATTTCATTTAAATCTGTCAAATAGTTTTTAAAATATCGTGGACACCGCTTTTGAAAACGTTATTTTGAGAAAAACGCGTTTAAAGTTTTATACATATATAATTAATGCAAATACAATTTAAAAAATTACTTACGTAGAGTCGTCTATTTTTGGTACATATAATACATCTTCTGCCGATGTGTGAGCCTCCAAGATGTCGATTTTTTTTATCTACGTCTCATTTTGCCTTCTCGAGTGACCTGATTTGCACGTTGGTCAGCAATCTTTATGCGCTCTATATCGAGTTTTTCAGCATACCGGTGTGCATTAGGTCCATAATTTAAACCTATGCATTGAAAATCATTAATATTCCTTGGATACCTTCATGACGTCTCATTATAAATTTTTGAAAATGATTATAATACATGCACAACTACCTATCGACTGCTGGGTTTCACTGCCACTGAAGTACTAACACTAAATCAAATCTCAGTTAGCCTAAAGGGTCTTATGTCTAAAAGTAGAAGTATAAAAGAAATTTCATACATTATTCTTAGAATTAATCAGGTAAAAACCGCGTTCCGTAGCAGTCGCAGCGTTTGTCAGCCCGGCCGGCTCTAGTAGCGTCCGCGTGTCAGTACGGGCGGCAGCAGAAGACCCTACAGTTATCGTTAGATATCTTTAAAACTAATAACCGGATCGAGTTGATATTTTCACACAATATTTTTAAAACATTTTTCTTTAAGAAAATATCAACAAAAAAATTCGATTTTTTAAAAATCCTGACTACACGTAACCCCTTAACATAGAAGTGTAAAGAATTGTGTATGCTCGCGTATAAGAAATAACAGTTTGAAGAGCACATAAATACACTGATACCAGTATTCTATCGTTGATCTTGAGCATCTGCAGTTGACAATACTATCAGCAATGTCTTCACTGTATTATTTTGTACCATTAAAAAATGTAGGGTGTCCACACTGACTACGATAAAGTGAAAATTTTGATGTTATTGTTATCATATCATTGTTATCATACACAAAATTTGAGTAATTTATTGGTGTAATGGTCATAACGCTCGTCTAGTGATTTGGTGGTCGCTAGTTTGAGTCCTATTCCAGGACACTAGGATTGATTAAAAAAAAATTAGGTCTTTTTAACCAACTTTAACCTAACCATATATCCACTAATAATGGTAGAAATTTTGTGAAACAGTCCATTAAAAAGTTTATCCCCAACGATGGAACACATCTATGATAAAATTTTATTGAAAAACGTCTAATTTCATATTTCGTTATTTTTTATCTGCCACCATTATAATAAACTAACTGTGCTAAAATGATTGATTCAAATATTAAAGAGAAGTAATTATAGTTTTTTTAATGTCTGTTACATTAAGTATTATTTACTTTTCAGCTTTGCAAAACCCTCTAAAATGAAATGAAAGGGAATTAATTAATGTCTTCATGTACTTTTGTATTGCACGTTATTTCTGGCGCGCAGTTATCTTGCGCGCAATTGCCGGGACACCAATCTAAGACCTCAAGTTCTTTAGTAAAAAGTAAAACCGATAGTAACGATATTGTACAAATTATCTAGACAAAATTTTAAAACTATATTCATATTTCAGCTGACTCGGTGGCTTGTCTACATTTTTAATAATAAAAAGTCAAGGTTTCAATCTTCGATTCCATAATAATTGAACCGTCATGTTATATGACTCAAAACCAAAATTTGTTATACTATTATATTAGAAATATGAAGTAAAACTTTTATCTTGGGAAAATTCTTCTACATACTCGGGAATAAAAAGATCTAAAGTGGTATGTACATTTTTATTCGGAAGAAAAGTTTGACTTAACTGTCTTCCCAAAGCATAAGACGCTCACGCGCTTCTTTCTACAACTTCTAAAACTTAGGATAGACTAAAAAGTTTATAATCATAAGTTTTGTACAGGGGCATCGAGACCCTGAAACTTTTTACATTTTATTTTAAATAACTGAACCGTGAAGATGTCGGTGTATGAATAAAGAAAAAAAGAAATATCATTTTTTTCGCAAAGCACTTTTGATCTTGCAAAATAATAAGTTATTTGCCAGCCAGGTTTTCTTCCTGGCACTGTTCCAACTCATTGCCCAGGTAGGCTGATGGGCACTTCTCGTTCTCAGGCTGTATCTTCTTCGATTCTGGGTATCGCCTTCGTCTAGGCTGTTTCTTTGCAGGATTTTGGAGCATCGAGTCATCCAAGAGTTCTTTGATTTTCTTCTGGATGACTATCGATGAAGTTTCACAGACATTCATCCGTATTCTGAAAATAACAATGTCTGGATCTTTAAGATCTTTATCCCAAAACTTAATAGACGATAATAAAAATTAAAAATGTCCAGAGCGGATTTTGTAATTCTACGGTTCAAATACATTGTATTAAAAGATGATATAAGAAAGATTGTTTCTTATAAATGTATTAATTTCTTCTTCCACAGTGTCCAGATGAAATATCATGGCTAATCTTGTCATGACCGCGTTCGGCGTTACCGCGTATTCAAATCTTCCCATCCTGACATTTGATAATAAAAATTAAAAATAAACGAGACATAGCTTTACGTCGGTGTTTGTTTCTACATGAGATAGATACAGAGGGAGGGAGAAAGATGTAAATTGTTATCTGTCAAATGTCAAGATGGGAAGATTTGAATACGCGGTAACACGGTAATGACAAGTTTAGCCATGATATTTCATCGAGACGCTGTGGATGAAGAAATTAATACGTTTGTATGAAACAATCTTTCTTATATCATCTTTTAATGCAGTGTATTTGAGCCGTAGAATTACAAAATCCGCTCTGGACATTTTTAATTTTTATTATCATCTATTAAGTGTTGGGATAAAGATCTTAAAGATCCAGACATTGCTATTTTCAGAATACGGATGATTGCCTGCCTTATCGGATGGTCTGGTGATCTCCGTGTTATGTGCCCATACAATATCAACTGTCGTTCTTCCAGCTTACCGTGTATGTCCGTGATTCCCAGAATAATAAATATAATATTTCAACAGAATCAATTTAAAAGTTTGATACTTCACTTGTCGATGAGAGATACTGTTTCTCTTGAAACTTAGCGTAGTGAAAAAAATATTAAATCTAATTTAAATCAGATAGAGATAACAAGGTAATATTATTTAATATCTATAATAAATTAATCATCATAACTATATCATCGTTGGAAATAAATTATCAGAGATAAGTAATAATTAACTACAATTCAATCTCCTTTTTTTCTCAATTCAATCTCTAAACAGCTGATCCAATATAGGATCTCAGATGGGGTGTTTATTTATTTATTTATTTATTTATTTAATGTTTATGGAAGACCAACAGCACAAAAAAAAAAGCATAGAAAACATTGATACAATATAGATGGCCAATTACAGGTCTCCACATTTAAAAATATGTCAGTAATGATAAATATTTATGATATACTAAGGCATATTAATTATAAAGAAAAAATAATAAAAAATTTAATCAAACAGAAATATGTCAGTAATGATAAATATTTATGATATACTAAGGCATATTAATTATATAGAAAGAAAGAATAAAAAATTTTAACAAAAGAAAAAGAAACTTAATTATTACGTGGAAAAAAATTCAGCACTCAAAATTTTTCTTAATCTTGTGTGGCTGCACTCGAACAGATCAATATCCAATAATCTTATCAGTTTATTGAATGCATCGCATACCCTTAAGAAATATGAATTCCGACGATAGTTTGATGAGGTAAAATCAATGTGAAAGACTGGGTTGTGTCTACGAGATCTACAGGGAACATGGAATTTTAGTCTATATAATAGTTCAGGACAGTCGACGTTGCCTGATACAATTTTTAGTAGGTACATCAAATCACCTATTTCCCGACGTCTGTATAAAGGTAGGATGTGATATTTTTTGCATGAACTGTCATAATCGTCAGAAAGGCAATTAAATTTTTGTTGTTGTTGTTGAATGTTGCAGACTTAACTGTATGAGTGCTGAACTCTGTCCAGAAGTTTGCTGTCAATGTCAGCGTTCGCCTTATTCATTATGAGGTCGATGGAAATTGACGACATTCAAGGTGTGTGAATCTAGAATTCTCAGCCTGAGCTGTTGTTAATAGGATGCATGTAATAATGTACATTTCTCGCATAATACGATTTTTGCACTTGCTACGATTAGCATTTAATACAAGTAAACAGCTAATTTACGCTACTTTTTGTATGTAAAGTTAAAAAGTTTTTCTCTGTGGTTTTGACTATTTAAATGATCATATAATTAAGATAATATATTGATAATAGATTGTAGAATATAAAATGTAAAATACTAAAAAAATATAAAATTTAAAAATTTAAAATGCTGATTTTCAGGCGCATTCTAGGAGATATGTTTAATAATTTGAAAGAATATCATATAAAGGTCAAAAGGAATATTGCTAAAAAAACTCTACTTTAAAAAATAAAATATAGAGGTATTATTACCAGTTAGGAAAGTTATGTATACTTACCTGATAATAAGAAAAAACCAATAAGTCTCTAGCAGAGACCACAGTAACATATGAATAGTTCTTGATTCGAACATACATGGGTATAGAACTATAAAAAAAAATTGATAATCTGTAGATTTTTTTACGATGGAATTGGTGAACGTTGCATTGTGTAGAGTCATCACACTAAGCCCTGAGCCATTGTATAAGAGACTTTCATAAACTTTTCTATTTTATAAATTAGCTTCGTCTCTGTGAGACTTATATAATTTATCCTTAATTAATTTTGTAAAAACTAGTCAATATATAGGGGTGTCATATTAATTAACTTAAGAAATAAATTTTAAAAAAGGTATCCGGTGTTGCATGGAGAGTGAATTTCTGATGAATGTTGCTATAATAGCAAACCGAGCAAAATGGTATTCAACTGAGATGAAAGATTAACTAAGTGTGATATAATGATAAGCAACGAACAATTTTTTTGTTTTTAGAAAGTATTCTTACTACGGACGGCAAAGATATCGAAAAGACAGTAATTGCTGAAAACGATAGTGCTTTGAATGAAATAATCTATCACACAAAGCAATTCTAATGGTAAATAATGAAGTTCTTGTACCTAAACAACAAAAATAGACCAAATGCTCTGAAAATCGATTGCTTAGGCACATATATGAAAAATCTTTCCACGATAGCGTGAAAAATAAACGAATTACAAGTTAATATAATGCTGCCTGCAACGTAGAAGAATACAGAAGTCGTCCGCAAAAGACCTGGTAGGATCAGATTAACCAAATTGGAAGATGTCCAGGCCCTATTAAAAGTTTAAAAAACCGTAAACCGTGGACGAAAGGTTGAATGAAAGTGGATGCGACGAGAGGAACGTGGCAGAAGAGAAGAGTATGGCCTTCAATCTTCATTGCCTAACATGTTTTGCGAAGAAACGGTGTTTTAGTTAGTTATTTATCAGATATCAAGAAGCAGAGTCTTTAAAAAATGTAGGAAAATATAACTGAGCTGGAGGCACATTCTGCACGTTGGTCTAACCTAACCTAACCTAATATAAATTTTTTTATAATTCGCAAAAGGTAATAGGCAATTTTTTCGTCTATAGAATTGAACAAGTACATTTTTAAGAATTTGTGAAAAGTATATTCCACTTAACATTCCAAATGACCCATAATAATCAACACCTCGAACCCCCCCCCTTCCCCTCACCAACCCCCTCAACCGCTCCTTCACCGTAACATATTTGCTTGTTTCAACTTTTAAGATTAGTACACAATAATCCTGATGAAGAGAACATTGTTCTCGAAACATGTAGATTTTTTAATCTAATATAGTGGTGAAAACAAAGTAATTTGTGTTTTATTTTAATAATAATGTCACCACAAAGTTCAAGCCTTCATACAGAAGAAGAAAAAATATTCTTCGAACAGTTAATATCTCTTTTTGTCAAGGCAGCGTTCGTAAAAAACGCGTCATTCGATCATTTTTTCGTCGACTTAAGTTGTAAAATAGATCACTAAGATAAGTCCTTTTATTTAAACGGGATAAAAGCTATGTCCACTTTGAAGGTCCATTTAAATACTAGTCAAAGGATTTTTGAAATCGTATGAGTAGTTTCGGAGATAACCTCCTACATCCAAACTTACAAAATTTACCTATTTGTATAATTAGTATTGAATACATTTGTATTTTTGGTTATAGTTTCTAATTAATTTTTTGATGTTAATAGCGTTAATTTTGTGGTTGGACGTAATTGCAAATTTTAATTAAACAACATTGTATTAACCACTTAACTAGTAACTCTACATCTACCGGTTTCGATACCACTGTATCTTCATCAGGGCGGACGCAAAATTGAACAAAAGTTTTGCGTCCGTCCTGATGAAAACACTGTGGTATCGAAACCGGTAGACGTAGAGTTACTAGATAACTCATTAATACAAAGTTGTTTAATTAAAATTAATAACTTCTTCTTCAAACACAGAAAAAATAATTTTGTGGTGGCATTATTAATATAATTAATAGAAATATACTTTTTTTTTAAATATCAACGTTTCAGAGCCCATGGCCCCTTCGTCAGGATACAATATAAGTATATGTATACATGTTGATTTTTTCAATATAAAAGTGGTGAAAACAAAGTTTATTTCTATTAATTATATAAAATTAATAAGTTTCTAATTCTTCCGAGATACAATTGGATACATATAAGTACCTATATGTATACATGTTGATGTTTTCAATAAAAAAGTGGTGAAAACAAAGTTTATTTCTATTAATTATATAAAATTAATACGTTTCTAATTTTTCCGACAGGCGTTCTTTCAATTCCCTTCACAACATATTCCGTATATTTGTAAATTTTAGCTTTGTGTCCATAATTACACCTAAGTATTTTAAACTGTATACGTTTTCTAATATCTCATTTTCTAGTATGACTTGATACGTGGTTATTCTTTATTAGCTTTCAATTATCATACATTTAATTTTTGAAAATTTTAGTTAATTTAATTAATAATGCAATGCGTTGTTTGTCTGTATTTTTAATTCGGTGTTTGATAATGATGATTATGCTTACACACGGGTATTGTGATCAGCGTTTGTTTGCACATGCGCAGTGCGCGTATGGCCACGGCGAGTCAAAAACAAACGGTACATGCATAGCTCGACACCCACAATTCCAACAGAATGGGCTCTGTCTGCGTGCGATCCACATCCTTCCACACGTTCACACACGCCGCACACACGCGTATTACGCTTACAGAAAGCCGCCTCTTCATTAGACGAATCTCAGATGACTAACATTTGCATTTGCATGGTCAAACTTCTTCCAACGGACACTAAACACTATGTTTTTAATTACAATTAAAATATTGTTGGCAATAAATACTGGTGTATGAAAGGAGTTTAATAATGGAAAATATTGATTTTCAGGTGTATTCCAGTCTACGTGTTAAATAATTCGGAAGAATATCGTATATACGTTAAAAATAATATTGCCGAACTTAACCAGTTCGGCCCCCACCCACACTGTGAGAGGACGCTCTCCTGATGACGCTGGATAAGACTTCAGCGAAACGTCGAGATTTGCTTCTCAGTGAAATATACGGTTCGTATAAAATATCCAATTTTTAACACATATATATAAATATGTAGCTGGACATTTTATAAAAACGCATTTTTCTGTAACACATAATATCGTCGCTGTATGTATAATTAATCCTATGTGACGGTTTAGTATATTCTGAGACAAACGAATAAAACTGTTTTAAAAAAACATTGCACAGACTAGATTAATAAAAAATATTTGTAATAATTACTAGGCAGACTTTCCAGATGAACGTGTTTTTTTATTAGATATATCTCCATTATTCATATGAAAAATTGACAAATTGATTCATTAATCTCAGAGTGTACTAAATGGCACATAGGATTTATTATATGTATATAGAGCGACGATATATTACGTTCAAGGATAATTTTTATTCCACTTAAGTTATTCTAATAGACTAACAAGATAATTACTTATAAGGATTTAGAAATTTTACATACAAATAACAAAAGATTGTGGTTAGATAAATTAGAAGTTATAGAAATTGGAAAAAGTGTTAATAGCAACTCAAATACTATAAATAACCAAACTCTTTTTACAAATAGTTAGGTTTAAAATCTATTTTTGCATTATTTCTTAATCACTTAATTTAATATTTCACATTAGTTCTTAATTGAAGTGCAATGTTTTTATTTATTTTTTTTATTAATGTCATGTAATACAATGAATTTTAATTTTTAGTATACATTGTATCCTGATGTAGGGACCATTGACCCCGAAACATGTTGATAATTCAATAAGTACCGTTTTTTTCCTTAAGTGTGGTCAGAATTTTACAAACAAAACCAATATTAGCAATATTTAAAAATGTTTTTTGTTTTTAAACATCTTTCTTCATGTGCTCTGTCGGGTCCCCCCGACGTCGGCGATCATCTGGAAGAAAGTTTCCCTGTCCAGGGCAGTGCGGAACAGCTCTTCCACGGTTCTTATCCCTGTCCACTCTCGGATGTTTCGAAGCCAGGAATGCCGCCTCCTTCCGACCCCTCTACGACCCTCAATCTTCCCCTTCATGACGAGCTGAAGGATGGAGTACTTTTCGCCTCTCATTATATGACCAAAGTATGACATTTTACGGAGCTTTACTATGTTGAGTAACTGTCTGTTTGTATTTGCTCTACGTAGTTTTTAAACTAATTTTTAAAATTTAAAAATATGTTGTACGCTAACGTACAAAAATCATAACGTGATGTGAATTTCCTATTTCCACAAAGAACAGTCACTGACATCTTATGAAAATACAAGCGAACCTAAAATTGCTTAGGTTGTTCATTCTATAGTGTATTTTTGCACAGTGCAGCCATACATTCGAGTAATTCTGTCGCATCCGACATATTTTTCAAAGATCGAATAGCATAGATACTCAATTTAAAAGAAGCCGAATCTTTTTTCATCTATAAGTAATAATATCATTTATTTATTTATTTATTTAGAGTATTCACAAGTTCACAGTACAATAAATCGAAGAAACAATCTTGAAATATTCTACTGGAACTTAATTATGAACGAATCAATATATCAAAGTAATTTCAGATCATAAACGCTAATCTAACCAATTATATAAGCAATAAAACAAGAGAAAAAGTGAGATAAACAAAGTGTGACAACAGCATGACAGCAGTATCTATGTCATGTCAGACAGAAAGTATGACACTAGCAATCATAATAATTAAATTGCTTAAATCGACGGAATTTTAGGGAACAGTATTCACTTTTTATTCTGTATGGACGTCTACGTCATCCTTGTTCACATATGCATATAATGTAATACCGTTTACTCCTAAATATTAAATCAATGCCAATAACTCAGCCATACTGGTAACTGATAGATATATTGATATTTGACAGGATGCGTTGAAATAAATGTTCATATTTGAATATTTATTACGTTTGATTTCTTCTTTTACTTCCTAATAAAAAGATAGATGTCAATGTTAACATTCTTCACTTTGAAAAATATAAAAGCGTAACGTCTGAAAATGAATTTTCTTTAAGTTGACACCCAGACAGATTGATTTCTGAACCGAAAGAATTTAAATATATATTATCCGTTATTTTCATCAAAATCCTTAGATCCGTTTTCGAGAAGGCATGTATGTATAAACATACCTACAACAGAGATACCCTGAAGGTGAACCTAAGCACATGTGGGATAAATCCTGAAAACTAGAAGAGAAATTCCAGTGGAGAAAATCGGATGAAGAAATAAATAGATGTGTGTAAAACAAAATGATTTAAAAAATAACAGTATTATTTATTTTATATAATAATATTCATTACGTCAAAAATTACAACGTGTGCAATAATAGTACTATTTATCCCAATTATAATAATTTCGTTGTCTGTCTTTCCGTCCGTCCGTCTATCCCCGTAACTTCGTGTAACGTCCGTAAATTCTTTATAGTAAATCTTTTTTTCGAAAAAAAAATTTCGAATTTGAAAAAAAAAAAAAAAAAACTTATTCCTTAGGAACCGACATGTAAAAGTACAGTCATTTTGACGGCTAGTGGATAGGACACGTCATTAATTACAATTTATGCAATGTTGTATAATACCGATTGTCAAAAAATGATTGTTCAGATAATGCAAGGCAACAAGAATGGACCCGATAATATTAAAAATATTTTGGTTTCCTTAATAATGAGCGTTCTTCAATTCTTATATGTCCGCTGCTAGGATTACACAAATTATAAGTGTTTGGTTAATCATGCGACGGCCAAAGTTATAACAGAAACAACACTGTGCTCTTTAGCATATGGTATGACCACAAAAAATATATGTACGTATGTATTTAAGAAAATCATTTTATCTTTTGGTATTTCATTAGTAGTATTTGGTAGGGAATAGTATAAACATAGAAGATTATGTGAAAATCATTTTAGTCTTTTTAGTTTCACTTTAGTAGAAAAAAATATTTTTTGAATATCACAAAGTAATCGTTACAAAGTATTTTAACAAAGCTATTCAGGTGTATACTTAATGGCTTGCATCCAGGGGCGTGCAGCGAGAACAATAAGCATGACTTTTATTTAAATATTTATTTGGAAAAATATCATAATGAAATATTTGTCCTGCAGAATATTATGAAGTATTAAAATCTGAATAATATGTTAATTATTGTGACGGGAATATTACGAGATATGTTTCTTACTTTGGTTTCTTTTCAAAATATATGCTTAGGAAAAGTCATGCTTCTAGTTCTCACTGCACGCCCCTGCTTGAGTCATCTTATCTATTAGAAATGTCAAGAAATCCGTCATCGTGTTAATTTTGACATGATGACATTAAACGGATTTCTTGACATTTCTGATAGAACCTTATGGCTTGCATATATAAGTACTCATATCTACGTCTCATCTATTTTGTCTTAGGAAATCGTAATGATGTTTTCTTGAAGAAGACAGGAAAACCATTTATAAAGTGGGCAGAAAACAGTTTTTTTTCACACAAATCTATAATTTCTTCACTCAAGGTATTCAAATATTAAAATAAAGTTAATACATTCTGCTTCAATGATTGTCATTTTATATCTTGACATTTTTCATAGACACAACGCGTACACAAATAAGTACGTCCCGTCAAATTTGTCTTCTTTTGATATTATAACGATGTTGTGATCCTGAGAATAGTGGTGATACTGCTTTGTACTGTACAGTACTACCTACTGATGATATACCATCGATATGTAATGTATATTGCGACAATTCTACCTGTACTGAACTCATTTAATAATTCTATAGGTACTAGGTAGGTATTATTGAAAAAATTCTAAACTTAAGAAAATGTTTGAGCACAACTGGTAATCCTATTGCTAAATGTAAACCTCAATTACATTAATTTTCCACACTTTAAAATTTTATTTGTTAGAAAACCGTTTGCCGTACTTATTTGATCACTCTTCGTCTATTATTTTTCTGAGATTAATCAATGCTATTGATTTGACTGCTCTTACCCGTCAAAAACGACGGAACATTTGTTCGCGTCTTTGCTAAGCCCTTTTATATATATTTGTAGTATGTTTTTGGCGGTCCACGGAAAGGCGGCTGTAGCAACATGCATATAGCGGCCGGTTTGGGTTTCCTGCATCGGGGTTCAAGCCCCTACTCCGGCCGTTTAATTTGTTTATTTAGCATTAAATTCGAACGAAATTACGGACGTTACACGCAGTTACAACAGCACAAGAAAAAAGCATGAAAACATTAAAATAACATAGATGGCCAATTATAGGTCTCCACTTTTAGAAATATGTATTATGATAAATATATTTTGAAATAAATTTAGGCATGTTAAGAATAATACAACAAGAAAGAATAAAAAAATTGAACACAAGAAAAAGTGACTTAATTAGTAAGCAGAAAAGAATTCTGCACTCAAAATTTTTCTGGCTGCACTCGAACAAATCAATATCCAATAATCTGCATTCATTCTGCACATTTTGATTGTTTTAAACACTTGAGAAGAAATATGAGAAGCATAAAGCATAAAAATATTGGGAAACTCATAGATTAACAGCCGATCGGATGAAATATTGTATGAATATTTCATAAAAAACATTGAGGCACGATAAGTTTTATAACCATTAATTTTTTAATATAATTTCGCAGGCCTTTTTATGAATAAGTATATGGACACGCTAATACTACGCATATATTACGTTAATTACGTCGCGTATGCAATTTTAAGCAGGCGGGGAAAAAAAACTTATTTTGCATACAAAAAGATTGGAGATAAAAATTTCGTCTGTATAATAAACAAGCATTCGGCCGTATTCTGAAAATTGCAATATTGGGATCTTAACATTGTTATCCCAACAAACCTCAAAATATATACGAGTCCAATGCGACAATAATAATTTTGCCATAATTTTACATCAGAACGCTGTGAGAGAAGAAATTAATAGGTAAGTGCGTATGAAATAATCTTTTTCTGTAAGCTTTAAATACAGCATTAGTATTTATTTCATGTCGTAACGTGAGAATTGTGAGGTTACGTTTGCGATAGGTACTTCGGTAATCCATTTGAAGCTCTATCAGACCAGACCATATATGGGTAAGAAGGCACCGGAGAAATAACTTTTTTATAGGCTTTGCAGGCACCGGACATCGCATATAAAGGTATTTATTTATTTGAGAGATATATGTGAAAATATACGTATCTCCTTATCTGAGTATGACGAACACCGAACACCGACGTATACCTACATCCCGTTTATTTTATTTTTTTATTCTCGTCTATTGAGTGTTGGGATAACAATCTTAATATTGCTATTTTCGGAATACGGACGATTATGTTGATACACAGACAGTATTTTTACTATATACTAATTATTATAATACTTTCGCCGCTGGGATAGGCAGAGAAGGTGGGCGGGCCACACACTCCTGCCCTGACACATACATTTCGCCTCATCTATATTCCTACGTCTACTCATGCAAGCTCGTCTTTATTAAATCATGTTTTATTTTGTTTAATTAGGTCTTTTAAAATTAATGCAGTTATATATTTTTTATGTAGGTAAATAGTAAATATGATCCTCGTTTCCTTGCGAATAAACTGTTAATACAGTTTAGCAAGTTGACTAATAATAAATCAATAAACATAAAAAAAAAAAAAAAGATATTTAAAAAGATCCTACTAACTGTCAACTTAGTAAACGCTGAGTTTTTGCTTAAATTAAATTGTAATTCTGAATATAAAAAGTTATTTCTCATTGAAAATTTTTGGAATTTCTTATTTCAGGAAGCAACCTGTCTACTAAGGGTTGAAAGTTTTCAGTGTAGAATTAGTTTTTTATATGAGTTTGAACCATTTGTCATTTTTATATAGGTATGTCCGCATATGTATCATTTTATATAAATTTGTATACAAATAGGTTAACAGCATGTAATACATTTTTTTAATTTTAATAAACTCATAATCATCTTTATCTGATAAATATCTCGGTATGATATATTTCATATTTCTTATTTGAAGAGATTATATTTGGTTTTCATAACTAGTGGGAATTTAAAGTATTTTCAGTTAAGATCCTCTCCTACCTTCACGGCCTATTACTTTATTTATGATCTTTATAAGTGTTTTCACAATTTTAAAACTTTTATATATTTTTAATATACTTTTTATAATCAGATTCCAATTATTAAACTAGATCATTGATATATCATTCATTCTTAATTAGAAAGCATATTTTGCCTGTAATAATAGCTTTAGGTATCATTTTGCTTGTGGTTATCTGTGTGTTTAGATTTATAATTCATTAATGATTAATTTATCAGGTTTTTTTAATTAGCAATCTTTTTCTACTGTAAAATATTCAGTTAACAAGTTCGCTCACATTTTTAACATAATATACAACGTATTTCTTATGAAACACGAATAATATAAACATTACGCCCAATATTATCATACATGAATAATATTGTCATAACATCTTCGTAATAACTAATATTTTACCCAAAAAAGAAAATAATAATAATGAATAAATAAATATACCTAACAGGAAAGCTAAATTATTCTTCGCTCGAGTCAAGTATAATAAAATAAGTTTTGTTAGTATTGTGTAGGATACTTACTTTTTTAGACGTTTATTGGTAATCTTCACTTAAATACAGCTATAAAATAATAACACTCAATTATATCAAAACACAAAATAAACAATAAAACACAATCACAAAACAAAACGTTAATCAATATAAAAAAAAACTTTAAAAGTTGTCTCACGTATTTGCGCAAAACTACACAAGATAGAAAAAGCACATAATCATTACTTTATAATATAAAAATGTAAATATTAATCGTTTCTCTACGTCACGTAAATTTTCGCGCCGAAAAGCGTTTGGCGGTGTAAATAAACTTATCAAAACCAATGACAGGCGTTCGCTCGCGTCTGACAGCTATTCGAATTCGGAACGGAATTGCGATTCAAACTGCGATGCGCTCGGCGGCCGCGTGCTCCCGCGCTCGGGGCTCTAGTTCGACTGGCGGCCGCGTGCGGCGACCTGTCGCTCCGAGCACGCCGCGCATGTCGGCCGGCGTTCCCTTTTCAAAATTTTCCGACGCTGTCGTGTCGCGGGAAAAACACATCTCAGCGGCGGGAAGATGCGCGGCCATTGCTGGACTTAGCTTCTAGATGGAAGATTAATGAATTATTTAAAAATTATATGCACTGGCGTTGCTTTTATTTTTACTAAGCACTTCGCGGCCAAAACTGATATTCTTAACGTGGAAAATACCTATATAAATATGGGGTATAATTTTATAAATTTTTAATATTCACTTCTGATTTGAGGACCGTCCACTGTCATTTAACGGAACGAAGCAATTCGGAAGGGAAACTTATATATCATCAGGCAACATTTAAACTTCTAAAGCTTATTTTAAGTTATAATAAATTATAATATTTAAGTAGTTATAAGGAGTTAAAGGAAAAAGTACAGCTATTTAGTTACAATATATCGACATTTTGGTAAGAAGGGTGAGAAACATGTTGGCCCAGGGGCCTCATTAAGTATGTGGGAGCCGTGAAGGTTTTAATGAGTTTTTTTTGACTTATATTAAAGCTAATGAAATTTCAATGTTCTATAAATTACTTTAACAGTATTCCAAAGTTTTACAGAAAATAAGTCATTAAAGAATAAAATTGAAAAAATGCTTACTTTTAGAATATTTTGAGTAGGTATGTCCAAATTTTTCAGAATAGAACTGGATTTTTGTCACAGAGACATCAGTAATCAATCAATGTATATTATAGATGTCTCACAGAGATGAAAACTGCATTTTTATGGGAAAGTAGGTATATTGCTAACAAAAACTCCAAAATCAATATCGATGTCTCATTAGCGATATCTGTGGTCATTTAAGGGGACTGAAAAAGCTTTGGTGCCGGCCGCGCTAAGGATTGTTACAACTCATAGTTGAAACGTGGCGTATAATTTAAATATATACAACTTCCAAAAATTAGTTGACATGGTATTCAATCATGGGTGGAAATAGCGAACGTTACATTGTGTAAAGTGATCACTTAAACCAGCCGTATGATAGGTCGTAAGCCCTATGAATACCCAAAAGACTTATATACCTACTTTACCATAAAAATACAGTTTTCGTCTCTGTGAGACATCTATAATGTACGTTGATTGCTTACTTTTAAGTCGTTTATCTCCACAACTATTAACATACGTACCTTGTCGCTCGAAAATTTTCGACTCGTTATTTAAGCAGCAATCTATCTCTAAAGTATTACGGACTAATTCTATTACAAACCAAAACTTCTCCAAAACCAAATTCCTAAGAATGTGCGATCCTATTTTAGTAATAGTAGTAGGCAATAGTAGTGTACATTGTCTTAATTGTCAGTAAGAAAAAACATCTTAGCAGTATCTGTGATTTTCCACTCATTTCTTATTTTTGTTTATTAAATGACCATCCATTTTGAAGATATTTATATGTTAAACGCTAACGGTTTATGATAATGAATGCCTTCAACAGAATGGTACACATAAATTTTTGGAGGGTTTTAATATACTCGATGGTACTTGAGAAGGTCATGAAGAGTCTGAACTCTACCCGAGGGTGGTTTATGAGGTTAGCCTGCGAGTTCTGACCCTCCAAAGTACAAGTGTGGACGGCGAGCGTGGAAAGTAATACCAAACTACTTTCATTAGCGGAATTCCTGAATTAATTTCGGCTTTGTGATTACTTGGCTGGGACCAGCCCTCGGCGAAGGCAGTCCTGTTTTCAGCACATTTCTTAACCAAATCAAATCGCACAAAGTGGATTTTCAAATATATTGTATTTTAACCAGGTGATCTTTTTTATTTATGGAATCAGAGACCACCAAAACTAACGTTAGTTCCTTGTCCAAATTTTGGCAACATTTCTGTAGCCAATACGTTAGCCTTGTTTAAAAAAACTGCTTCAAACTTGAAATTTTGAAATAATTAAGAAATGTTCAAACTGTACACTCTTAAAAAGTTTAATTTCGGAGTAAACGAATCGCGCTTTATTACAAGAAGATTCTCTTACTTAAGAGTCACAGTTTGGAATAAAATTTAAAATAGAACATTTTTTTACTAGGAGATTTAATTATGCATTAATAAATACCTTATGCAGTATAAACATGTCTTGCACATACTTTGGGAGGGATATTCTTCCCCTGTGACCCGTTCCTCTGAATACCTAGTACAATTTAACACTACACGTATTTTATTTTCTGCGTATGAAACATAGAAATATGTTAGCTAGGGGTCCCGTACTTATTTAGTATTTAGATGTTGTATCTATCTTTCGGAATCTAATTGATTTGTAGGATCCCATTCGCTTTTTTGCGAGTAAAGGACAATACACGAAGCGAGATTTAATTTATTATATCGTGTGATACATATCGATAAATCTCTGAGACGAGAAATCAACGTCTCATCCATGGGCACAGAACTTTATGTTTTATCGACACAATTTTTATGGCGGTTTTATTTCTGCTTCAAGTTTATGATTTTCATTTAATTTATTTTACCTCTAAAAGATTACTTCAATATGTTTTTGGACAATGCTTGTCTCACGGGAAAAATCTGTGTTTTATTTTATAATAATTAAAGATACTCATACTGAGACATTGATATTACATATATACATTTGATATAAACAAATACTCAAAACAGACAGTAAAAGGGGCGTTGAAAATAATGTCATACGGCAGGTGCACATAAAAAAGTTGCAGTCAATAATTAAGTGTTCATCCCTAATGATACTAATTTCGAATGTCCATCCGTAACCATACCTATAATGCAATAACTGATCTCATTCCGATTTCAAAATTATACATGTTAAAGTTTACTCTTTAATTTGTTCCCAACACGCTTTTTTGTTCTGAATAATTAATATATAACAAATCAACTATCCTAATTTCAAATGTCTGTCTATCTGTCCCTAACTCCCTGGAATTATGCTAGATTTACTACAAAAACATTGATGATGACTAGCCAACTAATAAGGCCCGGGCGCCCGAGCGTGACACGTCAATCAACGCGCGGGTCGTTATTAGTTATTATTATGTGCTGTGATTCTTCACAAGTTTACGGCTAGTTATTAATAAGTACCTTTTGTAAAGATGAAATTCAAAAATAAAATGTTCGTTATTTTAGACGCCATAGCGGGATTGCTAGTATAATTGTAATCACAAATAAGTTAAAATAAGAAATAACATATAGTAACCTCCAAAATTGATTGGAAAGAGAGATGGAGAATATAAAATAGATTATTTGGAAGAAATTTAACAAAATAAATAAAAATTGGTAAGTTTTCCATTATCGGGCTTACCCATTTGCAAATACAACTAAATTATTAATTTTGTATGAACAGGATAATTAATTTGCCTTATGTTGTCGAACATGCTGTTAAAAAGTTTTTATCCTAAGTATTTTAAATTTATTTACCCATATTATGTAGCGCCTGTTCCCGAGGTTTGTAAAATATGTTTGTTTTTGCTTGTAGGAATTATATACGGAATTACCACGAAGTAATTTAAAATAAAAACTAACCCATAAAATCCAAGTTTTTATTACACTCCCTTCCTCATTTGTATTGTTTCCAATTTAATATTCTATCAACATATTTCTCTTGCTTTAAGTTCATATGGAAAATCTATTCCATGTATATTATTATCCTTAAACTTATAGAATATTGAAAACGTAATAATTGATATAGGGGGGCACGGTGTCGGCGAAACCGTCCGATCGGACCCATAGCTTGAGTCAGTCTAATTGAAACAGGTTTTGCGCCTTCTCCACACGTCGGGCTCCTTTCTCATTTGTATGGTTTCCAATTTGAAAAACCGTTAAAATTTCATAAAATCCAAAATTATACTATAATTAAATTTTTTTAAACGAAAATTTGTTGGATCATTTTTACCGTCGCCACGAGTCTGTCTGCAAAGTTTCAGCTCGATTGGATCACGGGAAAAGGGTTTAAAATCGATTCAAAGTTTTTTCGGCAGACAAACAGACAAGCAGACGTTACGAGTCAAAAGAAAGGGAGCAATAATTAGTAGGTTCGATAGAAGAGGGAAGACTAAGAAGCTTAGGAGATGAAGTGAACGGTGCTTTGAATGCAATAATTTCAAAAGGAGGCGTGTTAACCGAAGCACTACTAATGGTGCATGATGGACTTCGGGTATAGACTAATAGGTAAAGCAAAGTGAATGCAGTGGAATTGAGATTACTGAGGTGCATGGGCGGAAAATCCATTTCTGATAGAGGTAAAGGATGAACATATTTAAATAAAATGTGAAATTGATATTTTCATGGTGAGTAGAGTTCAAAATTAGTCACTTAGGTGGTTTGGTGTTGAGAGATCGAATGTGGAGAGAATGGTTAGAAAGATATATGACCCAAGTGATGAACCAAAAAAAATCAATGTAATAGACATGTTTGATTAATTAAAATAGATTGTCATTCCAAATATGCTTGCCCCATCTTATTCGGTTCGGAAATCTTCCTTCACACTACCATACTTAATCTACCAATGCGGTAACCTATTGAATTCTGCCAAAAGCTCGAAAACTAGGCGGCGCATGTGGCCAGTTTATTGTCGTTACCCAAAGTTGCATGTCTCGGTGCTCGACGATTATTATTTTTGGCAGCGGGCGTCCCCCACAACATTAAAATCCACTTCGGCGATAGAATACTTAGGTTTCGTTTTCTGTGAACTTATTTTAGCTGATAAATTAACAATATAGATTGATTCTCAAAAACCAGTTTAAAATGACTTCGTATTGACTTTTTATAAATGCAATAGGGCCCTTGTTGCTGGATTCAAAGATGATCAGTTTTGCGTGGGTGTTTTTGACGGAACGCGCTTGGAGACTTCCGTATTCCGTTGAAGCACCTCTTGAAAAGGTGTCTATACATTTTTCGTAAGCAAGTTCTACACAATAGCGTTTTTAATGTATAAGACTTTTCGTCTCCGCGCCTGTTCCGGCCTTAAATGCGCCTTCCGGCGGAAATGCCGCGTCCCGCTTTTGAATTACGTATATAATTGATTCAAATTCCTATTCGTTTAAAAAAAAATTAACATTTTGTTTAGCAACTCAGTTTTACATTTGCCTTCTCATGAAAAATTTCTTGAATTATTATTTTGAATAAAGAAGTAATTTATTCTTTAAAAGTCGCCAGACTAAGAAACCTAGATTTTCATCGCAATTTGAATAATGGCAAATCTTAATAAAATACGTAATGTATGAAAGGGCTTCCTAGGCAGAAGGGAAAGATGGGATTTGAAAGCTGTATGTATCGGGCCTTGAAACACTTCCTTCCTTGAAGATATTTGGATTCACGACGAGAATGACATACTGAAGTTGTGAACTTCTCCAAACGTTTTATACAACTCAACGCACAATTGCAAGTCAGTTTGTGAGAGGTGAGTTCTCATGAAAACAGCTCTATATAAATCATCCAAACATATATAAATTTTCAAAGCAAGAAAGAATTAACAGAGTTTTTATGACAATGTGATCAAATCCAATCCGACAAAATCCAGACTGCTAAACAAAAACACTAAAATATTAGTTAACAAAACGCTAATCAGACCAGTGCTTACATACGTAGTTAAGGCGTTGGTACTGAGAGGAACGAGCGAGTACTGAGGGTTTTTGAAAGTAAAATTTTGTAACGTATCTTTGGACCGGTTCTTCCATAAGCTCTAAACTTGTTTAAGGAGCTAAGTGTCACAAAATGTATAAAATTTAGAAGATTTCGGTTGTTGGCTCATGTGAAGAGAATGACTTAACAAAAAACATTAAAGTTCCCGCTAAATACAAACCCATTGGGCAAAGGAACTTAGGAAGGGCAAGACTAAAACAGACATATCTGCTTTGGAGATCCAGAACTGGTGCAAAACTAATATCTGTGGAGAAAGACTCTTAGAAAGCCAAGGCCCACCCGGTATTGTAAAGCTAATAGTGATGTGATTATGTTAACTGAAAACCGACAACCACATCACGATACATCCTCCATCTCACCATTTAAAGCAAAATTGCAAGCAGAAGAGACACTGGAAGATAAAAGACATCCTAGTTTAAAAATCTAAGACGAAGGTTATATCAATCTGCTGCAAATAAAAAATAATGACCAATAACAGAGTGTTAGTTATCTATATATTAATTACTCCAACCAATGTCATACGTTTCTGCATACGGATAATTTATGTTGCCAGTTTAAAAAAAAATATTTTAGAGTACATTAAAAAGATTAAAAAATATAGGAATACGAACAAACTGATATCAAAAAACATCCAAATCCAAATTATCGAAAATTAAAATATCGGAATTTACAGATTTTTTTAAATATTTTCGTGGAGAAGAATGTTCTTAGGTTTTCACGGCCACTCAGAATCTTCAAGTTTGTGTTTACTGGGGTATTATGCCGTGTTGTTACGACCTTTCGGGCCGACGTTTCGGATCCCATTGCAGGGTCCATCATCAGGGCTGATGTGTTGACAACACATCAGCCCTGATGATGGACCCTGCAATGGGATCCGAAACGTCGGCCCGAAAGGTCGTAACAACACGGCATAATACCCCAGTAAACACAAACTTGAATATTTTCGTGGAATCCGTGTATTCAAAACAGCCAACGTAATTGCAGTCAACGAATTTTTGTGCTGGCCATACCACAGAATGACGCTTTATGACATTGACAGTAAGTATACGTTTACGCTTTTCTTTTTATTGTTTTTGCATTGATCTTGCTTCAATAAACGTTCAAAACATTTATTTATTAAACATTTATTACGCTTTATATTTTATTTAAACTGCAAAGTGAACTTAACCTTAGATTCATAAACATCTCTCATATAACCTCAAAAGTCTCACAGCGCGTGGCGCGAATGTCATTTTACGTGTCATTTTCTCCGTATTTATACATAAAAATTATTATTTTTCAGAATTCCGATGGAAGACTCAACATCACAAACCGGCAATTTGATAATGCGATTCGAGTTCACAATATGAATGAAGAAATGCCAGATGTAGAGTGTCAAACATAACAGAAGAGGAATGTGAAAGAAGGAATGCTGACCAGCGGGAACGTAAAAATGCTAGGCAAAGAGTGTATGCTGAAGGAAGAAATGCGACATCTTATTTTAAATGTGCCATTAACATTTTAGGTGCCAATCATTGCAAAGCCGTTCATTTTGGTGCTGAAAAGGGTAAGTTACTTCATAGCTGTTGCCACAATGGAAAATATCCCCGCAAATACTGCCGCAATATCCAGAAGAAAACAGTAATGATTCTAAAAATTTTAAGGAATTTATTCGACAGTACAACTGTGCTAATGCATTTGCATCTTTCCGTATTGTTTAAAAATTTCAGGTGAAGTATATCATAGAAGTTTGCAGAGTGATGGAGAGGTGCCGGCATATGCGCAACTATATGTTTACGATGCGGATGAAGCAGTCAGGGTACGTATGAGCCATCCGTCTAACCTTAGATGTCAACAAAATATAATGGAAACTATTGATAATGTCATCCGTCGTGTAAGTCCATATGCTCTCCAATACAAAAGGTTGAAAGAAGCGGTTGAGGAAGAAGAATCTATAGTTGTAGAGCACGGGGGCCAGATGCGGAATATTCAACTACTCTTTACGCGTTTTTCGTTAGATGACCAATGAAGGTATAATGCTCCATCTAATAATAATGAAGTCGCCATTGTGTATGTAGCAGATTACGAAGGTAGGTTACCGCCAAACGTAGATGTTGCTGTTCACCCTAAGAATGTAGGAGGTCTCCAGCGTATTAATATGTTATCAAAACATTTAGATCCGATGGTTTTTCCATTGTTATTTCCATCAGGTGAATTTGGTTGGACTCTACAGCCTTAAATAATACAACATTAACTGCATGGTTTAAACTTAACCAACAAGATAATGAGGCATGTAATATTAAGTATCAGGATTTAACTAATTTCTATGTTTTTTCTAGCAATAAGCAGTGGAAGAAGAGGCAATGTGGCGGGGACAAGATTATTGGTCGCATGTCCCCCGTTTCTCCTAGAAATATAGAATTATACCATTTAAGACTTATTCTTTTACAAGTGACTGGCGCTACGTCCTTTGAATCTTTGCGGACTGTTAATGGTTGTCTACTTCCTACATTTCGTGATGCAGTACGAGAATTAGGACTCATCGATGATATTGGAGAATGGCAGCGTTGCATGGCTGAAGCTTCAACGTATATGATGCCCAAAGCTCTTCGTGACCTATTTGTCTTATTAATGATTCATTGCCTCCCACCAGATCCGTTGCAGCTGTGTTTTTTTTAGCTGATTTCAAAGATTTGATGTCAGAAGACTTTAGTCGTCAAGGTGCTACTGCAGAAATTGCACAAAATTGTTCCCTTTTGTATATTCAAAAGGCATTAATAAATGAAAATTCTTCTTGCACATCACAGGGTTTGCCGGGACCAGATTACAGAAATACTTATAATGAAGTGGTTGATATTAATTTAGCATTAGAAAGTTCTTTAGGGTTAGAGATGGCTGGAAAACTCAATCGAGAACAACATTGTGCTTTCGATAGTATATTAAGTAAAAAATTTCAGATGTACCCTGAAACAAAAAAATGTTTCTTTATTGACGGTCCTGGTGGCACAGGTAAAACGTTCCTTTATAAGACTATTATACATATTTTAAGAGGAAGATCTAAGAAAGTTTTATCTGTTGCTTGGACAGGAATAGCAGAAATTTTATTACCAGGTGGACGTACATGTCACATGGCTTTTAATTTACCTCTTAATTTATAGAATAACACAACATGCAGAGTGACATCCAAGAACCGTGCAATTATAAGTGCAGCTGATGTTATCATCTGGGATGAAGCACCGATGGCGCCAGTTATAGCTTTAGATATAATTGAACATACTCTGCACGATAAAATGGGTAATAATGATATTTTTGACAATAAAGTTATCATTTTGGGCGGCGACTACACAAATTCTACCAGTTTCTCGAAGGGCTGCTCGCGGTCAGTTAGTAGCGACATCTATTAAAAACAGCCAACATTGGAAAAATTTTACTATTTTAAATTTGAAAACTAATGTCCGCGCTTTAGAAGGTGAAAATTCATTTACACAGTGGCTTTTAGATTTAGGCGATGGAAGCTGCCTCATGTGGAAGGAAAGTATGCGTCATCAGTGCTTATTCCAAATGAAAGTGGAAGTCAAAATGTTGCTCAAAGCATATATAATGAAGTACATTCTATAGCGTATGTTCCCTGATGAGTAAAAGAGCGATATTGTGTCCAAAGAATGAACATGCTCGATTGGTTAACGAAGATGTACTCGGGCGTTTAGAAGGTCCAATCTTTACATTTTATTCTGTGGATAGTATTGAGTATGATGGTCTGAAATGGACTACAAAATGATATATTTTTAAAATACATTCATTTATCAATAATCATTAAACTAAAATGCTATGTAATTTATTAATAAATAAGACGCTGTAATTTTATCGATAAATATAAATACAAATAAGAATTCGAGAGCTGTTTCATTTTTTGTATGTCACTGACAGATACCATAGACAGTAAAACCTGATTTTTTCACTGAAATTTTGTCTGTCACTGACGGCTACCATAGACACTAAAACCTGATTTTTTTCTCCTCAATGTTGATGAATTCATTATTTTAAGACCAGCCAAACTTAAAAACTCAAAGTTGACAGCATCACAATGTTATACAGTAACTGTCAAGAAACAAAAAAAGAAATATTGCTTACTTCAGAATACGGCCGATTATCAAATTCTATTTACTTTGTAACAGTAAGGAAAACAATTGTGTTTGTTGCAGAGCAAACACAATTGGGCGCAGGACGACCGTCATTGGCCGCGAAGCGGCCTCAATAGCAAAAATGGAAATTTGCCAGATACAATTGGCCGCGAAGCGGCTGACGTAGGCATTGGCAAACAATTGTGTTTGCTGCACAGCAAACACAATTGGCCGCGCAGCGGCCATCGCTGGCCGCGGAGCGGCCGTCATTGGCCGCGAAGCGGCCACAATAGCCGCCCGCAGGGCCTAGCAATAAGCAATCGGCGAAGCCGATTGCTTTCCTGCTAGTATTAGTAAAAACCCTCATAGATTCCTGATTGTTCTGTAGGCAAGTTAGTGAAAGTTTAACAATAACGATAACGATAAATATTGATGAAAGTTTAACAATACTATGGTTGTGGTATATAGTGTTGTGAACATAGCAGTGTAGTGTTGGTCCTGACGAAGAGACGGGTACGTCTCGAAACCGGTAGACCTTAAATCTGATAGTGGTGTTTACTAATTTTTAACTTTAATTAAATTTAACTAACACTCTGTTATAACCACAAAGTTAATGCTTTAAATATTAATAATAATAATCACCAACATGATCGCTAACGTTCCATAATCAGAAAAGTGTAAGGAGAAGAATAATTGAAATATATAAGTGTTTCATGCAATAAGGTTCACGATCAACCTTTTTTAATTATGCAAACAATACGCTCACCAACACTGATGTTGTTAATTAAAAATATAAAAGTCCTCCATTGTAAACATCCAGTTCTGCACCTGTGCAGGGTGGTTCCAAGGCTCGTGTTAAGCAGTGACAAAGGAATAATGGTGGTGAATTAGGGTGGGGTTTCTTGCGGTCCCGGGAACGGGGCGGGCTTACGCCTTCATCTGATCAGCCCCCGGGTAGGCCTCCGACAGCAGAGATTAGACGACAGCCCCAGAGGGAGCGAAAACGGGAGAGCCTTAATTAACTCATAGAAAGGCCAAATACTATGGCGTCGTTACCTTCCTTACCTGATATTGCAATTAGAAGATTTTTAACTTAAAAACTAAGTTGTTTGGTTAAAATTTGTATCATCCTTTGAATAATCTTGTAGGCGTATATTAAATATTGTCACGTTAAATTTTACTGCAATCACAAAAAAATAATACTATTAAAAAACATTGTCTGAAAAATCAAAAGTTCACGAATAAAATGTGATGTCATTAAAATCAATATTATTAGTAAAATTAATGTTTTCTGTTGATACAACGGCTTGAGCTTCCCGGCACCACCTATCGAAAAACCTACTTAAAAGTTTTTAGAAATATTGTAATTCAGAAGATCGCTTCTGATGGGAAAAAATTGTGTCTCATTTCAAATCATATGTAAATTAAATTTTACATTTTTCAAAGCTGCACCGGCATCAGAGAATGTGCGGATTTGAATTCCGGTGATGAATCTAAATTTTCTATCTATCTATATATAATTAATATACTATGTAATATAATATATATAATATAATATATATTCAGTTTTATAATGCACGAATTTTGTTAAAATATATTTAACATAATGTTGAGGTATTGTCACTTGCATAATGTATAATGCTAGGGTTTTTAAAAATAATAATAAAAAATATATATGTATAAAATACTTTGTATCGTTTTTTGATGTGCAACATTTTTACTTTCGGTTTATGGGAGTAATTTCGTGAAAGCGACAACGAAAACGCGCAACAGGGAGGAGGAATGAAGAATTTATTAATTTTATTCGGCATATTCAACTTTGACATTAGGCGTTACGTTGGAAGGAAATGTCAAATTTGGTCAATTACTATTACTTTGAATTTAGATTTATAATATCTCTGGATGACTTTGGTTTAGAAAAATCTGTTCTACAATAATAATGTACAACAGTATTTTATTAATTTCGACAAAAAAAAATTGATTGTAAAAGAATTTTATCCTAAATGAAGCTTAATCACTTACTTACTTTCTTACCATCACGCCATTTCCCCGTGGAGGTAGGCAGAGAGGATAGAGTGCCACACTCTTCTGTCCTGACATACAACTCTCGCCCCATCCACATTCATACGTCTTCGCATGCAAGCTCGCCGGTTGTTGGGGCTTCTAACGGGACCATCTTCCAGTATCTGGTTAATCCGGTCACGCCACGTGTTCCGCGGTCGGCCTCTGTTTCTGGCGCCATCAACACTTGCATTATGTATCTTTCTTACCATTCTTTCCTCACTCATTCGCTCAACATGCCCAAACCATGAAGCGATTTAATAATATTTGTGTAGAAAAAAATATTGATAAAACAGCTGTCCATTTGTCACATACTGCTCAAAGATAAGGCTGTTTTGTGCAGTGTATATACAAAGTCACGTCCCGTGACAATATTATTATTTTAACCATTTCAACACTGAGCTAGTGATATCGGCACCAAACGGTTGCATAAAACTTTTACAGTATATAATCAATCCACTGCAATTTCTGATGATGAAGGGTCATGCTGGTTTCCCGTCAGAGAGTTTCCGGCGTGATGAAAGGCAGGGTTCCAGCGCTACAAAACGTAAGTAGTGTTCTCGATCAATGCGCTTGTGGTGCACGCTGGTGCATACGTGGGTATCTCCATGTTCGTGATTCAAGTTCAAGTTCGAACATTTACTATATTATGCATATTGGCCTCGTTTGCTAGCTGGATGCTTTATTGATTGCCCAATCAAAAATTCACGTTTCGATGCAAGTTAAATTTATAAAAATTGAGGCCTTGGATTCAGTTCAGTTTTAATAGAATTTTATACATTAATATATTTAAAATTAAAATAATAAATTAATGTTTTATAAATCATGTTCCCATATTAAAAACAAAGCGTTATTTTAACATTTAGGCTATTTTAACATCTTCATCTTCTAGATATGTTGATCTGATTTGATAAACAGCTTTTAACAAATATGTGCTTAAAAAAAACACATTAATTTGTTCTATCCATGAAATTTTTAAACATAGAACGATTCAATCGAACATCCCAATTATAATAATTTCGTTGTCTGTCTGTCCGTCCGTCCGTCTGTCTGTCCTTGTAACTTCGTGTAACGTCCATTTTTCGAAATTTAAAAAAAAAAAAATATATATAAAAATTTCATAGATTTTTTTCCATTTTTTTTTTAATAATGTAAATAAATACTTATTCTTTAGGAACCGACGTATCAAAGTAGCGTCATTTTTGACGGGTTACAGCTAGTAATTAATATAATTTCTTAGTTATCTGTCTATCCTTTCGTCCGTCTGTCTGTCCGTGTAACTTACTATGTTTTGAACATACACAATATTGTAAACTATGCCTGTCTCAACACAGATATTTCTAGTGAGACAGGCACAGTCCAAACAAAATTTTATACATAAAATTAAATAGAAATAAATAAATAAATAATAAAAATAAAACTTCGTGTAACGTCCGTAACTTTTTTATATTAATTTTTTTTCCAATTTTTTTTTCCGAATTTTTTTTTACGATTTTTATTAAAATTAAATAAATACATACCTACTTATTCCTTAGGAACCAACATGTAAAAGCGTCGTCATTTTTGGCGGGTTACAGCTAGTAATACAATAATTAATTTACATAATTATAAAAATGAAAACAATGCATATTGAAATTATTTTATTTTATTGAATTATTATTACTGACAAGATTACAACAATGGTTTGTCTATTACGCTATTGCACGATCTTTATCATTATCCCATTTTGCAACCTAATTGAACGTGTTAAAATTTAAAATTTCGAGTATACAATTTATATCGATCCAAAATTTTATCCGTATATACTCATAAATAATATTTATCTCTCGTCTCGGAAATTTGGCAGTAAAGGTCAGTATATACCTACCAATTAGCCATTCTACTCGAATAAAACAAAATAGATAACGAATGACAGCTCGTTACGTGCTCAACGTCATTGCAAATCGATGAGACAAACTAAATTATTTTTGTTGTGTAACATCTTTCCTCTCGCTTTCGTGCAATCTATGGTACTGATTTCGTGAAAAAGGACGGAAATGCGTAACAGGAAATAAGACGCGCGCGATTTCATTTACCCAATGAACGCGCGCGTACCACGCGCGAATAAAAAAAAATCAGCGTTTATAAACAAATCAATGTCCAGCAAGTGCCATCACAGCGAAAACGTACCTACACTACCAGCCAGTGCTTATGATTTTGCATATATGTTGTGTATGTATACAATAACTACCCTTAATGATTTACATTCCCAAATTTTATGTAATTTATGTGATTATTTTTTAATATTTAGTTTTCATACAATATGTATGGCGGCACACTACCGCCATCTATGAAAATAAATAAAAACATATAATTGACCAAACACATTTCTAAACAAAATGCGTATGTAGATATACAGTACCTGCCTAGTGCGGAAAAATTCAATAATAAAGAAATGCGTATACATTTTCCTTACTTGTATTTATTAATTAATAAACATATAGATATTAGCTTTTTTAAATTTTGATGTTAATTTCTGTTGCTGTTCAATTGATATTTTTAATTGTGTCAGACAAATGATACACATCGTGTGCGACTAATGTAAGGCTCGCTCGTTTTTTTTTCTTACGTTACCTGAACTTGAATTATGAAAAAATATGAACACACAACATCGATCGCTGCATCGCACGAATATTTGTATCGAACGTGAAATTTTTCTACATCAGTCGCGGCGGATTAACCCAATTCTTCGAGAGGGATGCGAAGTGATAGGGGGTGATCCGGGGCGGTGCGGGGGGCTCGAGCCCTTTGGCCGGCAGCCAGAGAGGCGCCGCGCCGCCGGCGTCGGGGTCGGCAGCCGGATACAGAAATCTGACTTCCCCGGCGACCGGCGCGCTGCACTGCACTCGGCGCTCGCGGATGTGACGTCTGACAGAGCAACGTGCGACTGTAATTTCTCCCAGACTGTAATTTCTGCGAGATTAATTTCAATATAATTTCAATATAGCTTCAGAGAGAACCTAAGTACAAGTGTCGCGGCATTAAAAGTTATAAACACAGTTGTACAAACATTGGATGCGGGTCGTAAGACATTGGCAGTTTTTTTAGATCTGTCCAAGGCCTTTGATACTGTATCTCATGGTATGCTCCTTAAAACGCTTAGTTCACTAGGTATTTTAAATAAGACACTAAACTGGTTTAGAACATACCTAAAAATTGGAAACCAAATAGTGACAAATAATACAGTTTTATATGGTGTACCCCAGGGTAGTGTACTGGGACCTATTTTATTCTTATTATATATTAATGACTTATGTAAAAATAAAATGTTCTGGTATTTCTGTGGCATTTGCAGACGACACAGTCTTCGTATTTAGTGGTGATACTTGGGAAGAAACCTATGCTAAAAGCAATGAAGGTTTGTTGACTGTAAAAAGGTGGCTTGATAATATTCTTTTTACACTTAATTCTCAAAAAACCAAATATATTACTTTCAGTATTTCCTCTAAAAACCAACCTTCATTAGACTATGATCTGACATTACATACCTGTGTACAGGAATGCAATTGTCAATCTTTGGAAAGAGTAGACAATATCAAGTACCTTGGAATAATTATTGATAAACACCTGAAGTGGGACAACCATATTACTATGTTAACAAATAAAATTAGAAAACTTACATATATTTTCAAGGAATTACGGAATATACTGGACACTTTAAAAACCGTATATTACGCTATTGTACAATCATTACTAACCTATAATATTATTTGCTGGGGAAACTGCTATAAGACCACCCTAGAGCCTTTATAAAATGCACAAAAATTAATCTTAAAAATCATGTTTAAAAAAAGTTTTTTTATACTCCTCACAACTTTTATTCAGCGAAAATAAAACCATGACTGTCAGCCAGCTTGCCATTATTCAAACTCTGCAAATTCTATAAAATCAAAATTATTACTAAACGAACCCAGCAAATGCACCATACTAGAATGTCCACTTCTTTAATGTATCAGCCAATAAATGCCAAGACAGTGTTTGGACAAAGAAGTTTTTTTTACAAGGCTCCTTTGTTCTTCAATGCTCTTCCCGAAAATATTAAGAGTGCAAACACTCTGTCACTTTTTAAAAAAATGGTTAAGGGTGTTATGCAGACTGATGGAAGTGATATCCAAATGTCTTTGGTGTCCATTCTGTCACACCTGTGTGGACACCCTACTCTTAACTTTTTACATAACACTATTCGAGAAGATATTATTGTAACTTGCATTTGCACAAATACCCAACTGCCGAAAACAAGTCATAATTTATTGCTCATTAAACTTCATTTCTTATCACTATTTAATATACACAAACATTCATTTAATTTTCTTATATAGGTTTATATACCTAAATGTACTTTTTAACTGTGCTCTTACATATACATTTTGTTACTATCCATGCATATGATTTTTTATATATATTACTTTACTTTCACTATTGCTTTTGTATTATGCAATATATACTGTTCTTATTATCCACATTTTATATTTATATACTCAATTAATTAATTAATTAATCTTATATTTATGTAGTATTTTGTTGTATATCTTTATTATTTTTTGTTCTCACTATATTGTTCAGCTGCTCATCTCGGCACAGGTTCTTCCTAGTGAGATGAGCGGCTCCATCTCCTATGTCATGTAACAAGATGAAGATAAATAAATAAATAGTGTCGCTATATAAGTGCGAATGACAAATTGCAGATTTCCCGCTTAATTGTCCGGCACCCGACACTTCTATGACTATCTTTATTATTGTAACATAGTTAATTTCCGTACGTAGCCAATCAATTATCGTGAATCGGTTTCTATCATATTGTAAAGGACAGTAGGTGTTTTGTCCTCAGTATTGCAAATCTACAAGTACGCCATGCAATGGTTTTTTGGTAAACCGGTTTTAAAAAATCGTTGAATATAATTATATTAAAAGCGGGCAGAATATAAAAAAAAAGTAACAAATGAAAACCAAGTTTTTATTATACTCCCTTTCTTTGTAAAATATAACAACAATTAAAGACGAATTAAAACATATAGCACAACACTAAACTTACAGTAATTTAATATATTTCTAAAATGTCAGATGTTTTGAGCTTTGATAAGAAACTTCATGCTTTGAAGATTAAATTCTAAAAACATTTGTCAGTCAATTTAGATTTTCGAAATTCGTAGTGAAGTACCTTTTATGTATACCGACGGAGTAATTCAAATTTAGAAAATATTCCGCATGTTATCGGGTCGCCGTTGCTAGCAATCAAACTTTTGTAATGATTCCAATTAGAAAAAAAGCATTAAAATTTCTAAATATCCGAAATTATACTATAATTATTAATTTTTTTTAACGAAAATTTTGATAGATCTTCTTGATCGTCGCCACGAGTCTACTTGCAAAGTTTCAGCTCGATTGGATCACGGGAAAAGAGTCAAAAATAAACGAAAAGTCAAGAGTTAATATAAAGGGAGTAATGATAGTAAATCTAGATACACCTGCTTCTATTGGTATGGATTTTATTGCAAAAATTTTGCAGGTGACCTAATATATAGTTATGGAGTCATGCGACATTAAAGTTTGCATTTTTTTAAACATTTCTGAATTATTTCTTGAAAAACGTTGGACTATCATTACAGTAACTTATATTGAATATGAAAAATTCATTCTCTTTAATACAAGTCAAGTAAAATGAGAAAAACCTTCCTGTTCCAAATGGAATTTCTGCAGGGTTTGTATGCATGTGATATAATATAACAATGAGGTATAAGAAGCAAAAAAAGCATAATTCTCTTTTAATAATGTCCAGTACTAACGTTATCAAGACGCTACTCTAGGTAGCGCTGTTCTCTCAGCATTAACTGGCGGCCGAAAAATATTAGGTCCTTACATATGAAATTGACGTTTTACCGTACTGGCAAATTTGATCTCAAATATCTTCTCTTTGGTTAGGAATTCCAAATCCAAATTTTTACAGCTATTTACTCATGTATTTGTGTTTTGAAAATTATAATTCATTTGTTTTTTCCTCAATTGTTTTTTTCTTTGCGAGACTCAGTTTACAAAATGAAAAACTTGAAATATCGCGTTATTTACGAGTACGAGTTCCACCGTGGCACCAGTGCTGCAGAAACGGCTCGAAGGATTAATGATGTGTATGGCGACGGTGCCGCAAAAGAAAACACAGTGCGTTTTTGGTTCCAACGTTTTCGTTCTGGAAATTTCGACCTGCAGAACAAGCCCCGTGGACGGCCGGAGACCAAAGTTGATAATGAAGAATTGAAGGCTATTGTGGAAGCGGATCCATCGCAAACCACATCCGAGTTAGCTGCAGGCTGCGGTGTTAGTGATAAAACTGTTTTAATCCACTTGAAGCAAATTGGTAAGGTGAAAAAGCTTGAAAGGTGGGTACCTCACGAATTGAGTGAAGCAAATCAACAAACGCGAGTTACTTGTGAGCGTTTGGTGGACTAGTGCTGGTGTCGTTCACTACAGCTTTCTTAAATCTGGCCAGACGATTACGGCAGATGTCTATTGTCAGCAACTGCAAACCATGATGGAAAAGCTAGCTGCTAAACAACCGAGGCTGGTTAATCGCTCTAGGCCACTGCTGCTTCATGATAACGCTAGACCACACACTGCACAACAGACGGCTACCAAATTAGAGGAGCTTCAATTGGAATGTCTAAGACATCCACCGTACTCTCCGGACCTTGCCCCAACAGATTACCATTTTTTTCGAAATTTGGATAACTTCTTGCAAAGGAAAAAATTCAACTCCGATGGGGCAGTCCAAACCGCCTTCAAAGATTTTATTGATTCCCTTCCGAATGGTTTTTTTAGTAAAGGGATCGATGAACTACCTATGAGATGGCAAAAGTGCATAGATAGCAATGGTACATACTTTGATTAAATAAATAATAAAAAAAAATCGACTTTATGTTCCTCCCATACTAAACGTCAATTTCATATGTAAGGACCTAATATAACAAAAGCACTTTATTTTTGATGGATTATAGCCAGTTTAAAAAAAATAACATATAAGCAGGTACAATTGTACTTGAATGATTTAAAAATCTTAAAATTAATTTTAATCAATAAGATAAACTATTGTCGTCTGTATCGGACTCCTTATCTAAATTTATATTAAATTGATTTAAGTATGTGGTCACAGTATCGTGATCTTGCAGTCACCTTATTTTTAAATAAAAAATATTAAACAAAGAAACGACCGCTCCGCGTGACTGCCAGGGTGATACTGAATTGGCGAATGGAATAGCTTTAAAAAAGGAATATCACTACACAATTTACGTGTTACAGAGGGTATTACTCACACTAATGCAAATGGCTTACCTAAAGTGAATGGTGAACCTACGCACGATCCGGATTTGTTCGAAAATTTTTGCGATTTCGTACGATGGATATTGAAAAATTTGTCAATTTGATACATGACCTCAAATATTTGTGGGACCAAAGTGATTCAACAATGATTAGCGCAGATTATGGCGGAGAATCTTTAAAGAACTAAAAATACCTGTAAGTTAAATAATTTGGTTTAATGAAGGTGAGGTATAATTATGTACATCGAACAAAAAAACTTTTAAATATCCCTCCGATGTTATGAGCTCTCGTTGCGCTTCGATTCTCCCCAGCATTTGTGCATCTATTAGATAGATATTCAAGAAATTTGTCATTATTAAGTCTGCCATAACATGTTAGAATTTACCAAATTCATCCCTTCTAGTATATTATATTTCGTTCACCCATTTGGTTCTACGATACCAACGACGCCGTAGCACCCTACGAGTAAGAAGAGAGTTTTCCAGAAGATACAGATTATTCATTTGGCACAAACGTTATTGGAGAAATGCGAAAAGTAACTGATCGTGACCAACGCAAGACGCAATCAATGTGCGCGCTCAATACGTACGAAAATAGTCGTACGTAATAATTCGTATCCAAAGTGCGACCGGCCTAACGCGTGTTGCTACCGCCGCCTCTCCGCGGACCGCTAAAAAGGTACTTCAAATATGTACTAGGGCTTAGCAAAGACGCGGAAAAATGTGCCCCCTCACGTTCGTACGTCCTTGAACCCTCTCGGTGAGAAAGCACTCTTCGAACGCCGGGAATCGAATCTCAACACATATGTTTCATTTTTGTTGATTTTATCAGCTGTTACCTTCTGGTAACACGTGTCCGCTGTGCGCTGGTCGTTACTTCTTTCTCAGCCGCTCTTAAAATGTTTACGAATCACTCAAACTAATCCCGCCAATACCGCAGACTGTCTGGGAGGCGGCGGGGGGGTGGTGTACCGAAACATTAAACATGTTCCAATCTAAAGTTGCCAGAATTGCCCCGGACAGACCCGGGGGAAAAGGTCATTTCGAGTTTCTCAGTGCCTGTTGCGGACCCCTAAGTATTCATTTAATAGATTGAATTCTTGTTCTGTTTTGGCCAATAGACGGCGGCTACATATCAAAGTAAATAAATAATACGTACGTTTTAAAATTACTATTAAAATACTAGTCCTCTCTTGAATAAACTTGTCGCAAAAGAGCAAAAACGTTTATTTAAGAATTTAAGAATTCTTGTTTATTATAAAATATTTTTAACCACATAAGAAGTAAGCTACGAGTTTAAAAATAATACATTGTAATAATATTAATATTTTTCTAGAATGGAAATTCGCTCACGCAGGTTCCTATAACGAAGTTCTAGAGCTAACTTTAATGTATAGTAGTGAAGTCTGAAATTGGCAAAAAGGAATGAAAATAAACTGAATGCATTGGAAATTCGATCTCTGAGGCGCATGTATCTATAGGTCTTTTCATATAAGCTTGCAATTGAGTTAGTGTGGGTGAATACGTGTAGTGAATACGCTGATACGAGAGGGGCGTATCCATAATCTTAACACAACGAAACAATGCGCGTATTACGCACTGAACCCACACTCACTCAATTGTTAGCTTATATGAAAAGATCTATACGTAAAATGTTTGGTCGATAGAGTAAGAAATGAACAAACTAGAAATGAATTCTATGCTGGCTGCAGCGTATTATAATAAGATAGAATAAAGAAAGGATCGATGAGATCATTTGGTCATGCGGAACGTATAAGCGAGAAGAGGATGGTTAAGAAGATATACGAGGTGAGTGCTGAAGACAACAGAAACAAACGGCATCGGCGAAATACCTGACATGATGAGATACAACAAATATTGGAGAATGACCATGTTGAAAGCTTCAACAACCTTAGAGCGTGCACGAGAATGTGTATGAATGTGGCCGAAGCTAAAGTGTAAATATAGAATAATGTGTCATTGTATCCTCTCTGCCATTCCCTGCGGGAAAATTGCATGATGGTGAGTAACCATACCTAACTAACTAATTCAACACGCTGCTTATTTTTTATAGTATTTCTTTCAAATGAATACAACTTGTGTTGATACTATAGCCATTAATTAGTATGTTCACAATCATCGATATTAGCAGCGTAACCTAATTCCACGCGTGTACGCCACTGCTCTGTACTTCAGGAATGTCAAGCCTATGACGCGCATAACTCAAAATGACACTCGGAACATTGTTAGTGACGCGCCCGTGCGGTTCGGTTAGAAAAACTTAATTGAATTTTAAAAAAGTTTCGCCTGGAAAATCAAATCAAGTTTATGTTTGAACTAATTTCAATCATGTTAAACAATGTGTTTAGTTAACATTTTAAGCGGAACTTGTTAGTCAATATATTTAATTCATAAAAATATATGTTGTAGGTATACGTGAAGATTGATTATCTTTATGTATGGTTCATTTTTTTTGTTATTTTCTTATTAAATTATTTTTTATTTTAATTCATTATTTATTCAATTATATTTAAATACTTACATTTCTCATCCTCATATTTGTTGCTTACCATCTTCCGGGAAACTTCACTGGTCGTTACCTACAACAAAACTGATTAGACACATTATGTATTAACCGATATACTTCATTTTTCCTTAAATAAATTATATAATTAGATATTTACGCACGATTTTTGTTAATTAAATTGAGCCAACAATATGAAGTCTCAGTAAAGCTTCGACCACATCGCATTTAGAATTATAAACTCCGAATAATCATTAGAGATAAACTACGAATAATCTTAGAGAACGACATCAGATAGGGTACAATTTAATTGTATTATACACATATTTTTTAACTTTTCGAAGAATATTTTTTCTTCTTCTGTATGAAGGCTTCTGTATTTTTTGCCGATAAAATTGAAAAATTATTCTCAAAATATATTATTTTATGAACATAATCATAAAATTTTAAGAATTCACTATATTTGACAGAGTAGTGATTTCTTAACTCTTTCCGAAATTACTTTATCCAGTATACTTCAGAAAATGTTGCTAATAGATAGGTACGTTTTCAAATAAATTTAATCAAAATTGGAAAATAGCTGAAATTTTATCTTTCTATCCGACAACAGATGTCGCACGAAAATGGCACTCTGAAAATTGTTCCCTTTGTTAGATAACTACATATGTATTCATACTAAAAGTGCTCTTGTTTAAATAAAATTATTATATTATTATTTATTACTTATGCATTAAACGAAAATATACAACGGAATGTCGGAAAATTTTAAAATATATAGTTTAAAACATTCCACTACTTGGAAACTTGTCGAATAAATTTGTATTCACGGTTACGTCCCATTGAGTTGTACGCGGTTGTACTTCATGTTGTACCTAGGTACCTACGCTATGTACACAAAAGTATACGTTTTGAAGAACGACTTATTTCTATATTTGTAATACAGAACATATTTATTATATTTCAAAATTAGTTTGAACATGCCAAAGTATTTTGTAATCCTTCTCAACAAAATCACAAGTACTTCGCGTAACACCTAGCGACGTTTTCCGAAACTAAACAAAATACATCAAACGCAAATTCGAAAACTAGTTTTTTTTACTTTTTATGAAAAATTTACAAATTAATATATCTAAAACAAACTGGTTAATATTTTTTTTTTCTTAAAAATGTAATTTTTTTCTGCTCATTTAAAAATATTATTAAAGTCTACAAATATTAAAAAACTGGGCGCATTACGATTTAGGCATAGATTGTAGGCGGCAAAAAATTAACCATAACATTATTTTCAATTTCCTCGCACAATCTATTAAAAAAAACAACGAAATGTTAAGTATAAAGCATAAAACTGGCGGCGGGGATCGTCGGCGCCGTGGCTTAGTTGGTTAAAGCGCCTGTCTAGTAAACAGGAGATCGCGAGTTCGAATCTCGCCGGGGCCTGAGGCTATCTTGAGTCTCCCTTCTTTTTTCTCGTATTTTTTCAAAAACATTAAAGGTATTTTAAATATGTAACTATAATAATACGATTTATTAAAAATTTTGCAGAATGTACTTATATCGATATTCACTATTCTTAATTACAAGACAATAATCCTTATTCCAATGTACCTAGGTACTCCATAAAAACAATTTATCATGGACATCAGCACCTAACACTTACTGAGGAATGGCAATCAGTGCAGAAAATAAAAGCCGTTGACATCGATTGATTGAATTAGAACGTCTCTTTTGTAGGTACGCAGCACAATACAAGACACGTAGGTACCTACAAGGTCACAAACAACACTATCCTGATTAATTTACCATTTTATAAAAAAAAATAATCACCGTAATTCTCGTTGTAGTATTCATACAAATTAATACATTATTAGTGAAAGAACGTGCAGCATCCCGTATGGTCTAGTGGCTAGGATACCTGGCTTTCACCCAGGAGGCTCGGGTTCGATTCCCGGTACGGGAAATATTTTTTATTTTTATACTCTTGTTTATCATAGAAACTTTATTTAAAAATTATTATTACATAACTTAAAGAAGCTTACAAAAGGCTGCCTTTGTGCTACAAAATAATAAAGTATAAACAATATTATTTTTTTTATAAAATGCAGAAAACTAATTTCAGAAAAATACAATGATTGAAATTTAGTGTCTAAATATTTTTTCTTAAATAGGTATATGAAGGATTTATTTTATTACAGTAATCATATTATCCTGAATGAAAAAATCGATAAATAAAGTATTATTTTTTTATGAAAACATTTTAGGTAGGTACATAAAGGTGGACAAACGGTACATATGAATCAAGCGATACATGGCCTGGAATTTTTTGCTGAGTATGCAGTGTCATCGTCTGCCACCCCCAATTAAGTGGTTACTACTTTTTCTGCGTTCTTCGTGATTGATATAAATAAAATATCCGCGTAATATTTACCATTTTTTCAATTGTAAAAAATTAAGTTAGTTGGGTCTAGCTTTATAGTTTGCAGTAAATAAAAGCAGGACAAGATCCTCGGGGGATGAATTAAAAAACAGTCTTCAATATCGTAAATGTGCCTTGGAGGACACCGGAGGGTACAGTCCGTCTACCAAACATTAAATCACCAACAATCCTGTAGTGACTCAGATACGAGCCACCATTATTTCTGACCATCAGAAGTCTGATTAAGAATGTTATTATCTTACACTATTAACTTAATTATTAACGAACAAAATTATCTTACACTATTAAACAGTGGCGTAAAGCAGGCGTAGACTTAAGTTATGTTGTTACCAAATACATTGCTATACAAATGCGAATAGCAATATATTTGGTAATAATCCTAGTATCTTCCTACCAGCATTTATTACTCCTGATTGAATACACTCTTCATTAAAAGAGATAATCCACTCTTTTGGCTCTTTTTGTGTGGTCTTCAGTCGTTCTCAAAGAATGAGGATTGAATTGCCAGCACTCGACGTGTACGGCTTATCCTTTCCATAAAGAGAGCTACCGTTTAATTTAGTGTAAATTAAATAATTCAAAATGCTTTTATGTTATCATCGGTCATGTTACTTCGTGTTTCAGATCCCATTTTAGATCTATTAACAACTGAAATAATGAAAATGTAATAAGTTTTCTTAGTTACATGGGAACGAGTGATTTTACTATCGTCAGCAATAAACATTATAAAAGCCAAGTATTCTCTGCCATTTGCGACATTCAGTCTTAAAGGATACAGACCCTTAAAGATATACCTTTTACCTATTTTCTCTACTAAAATAAAATAGTTTTTATAAATTTTATTGTTCTTCTAATGTTATTTCCAACAACTTAAGGTATTTTTTTAAGGAGCAATTGAACTTTAAAATGAAATAAAACACATTAAAAACGTAGAAATGGCCGAGATATTGGCTCTATTGGAATAAAAATAAAAAGTATTATGCCGTTAGTGTTAAATATGATGCCACGATTTTCGAAATAAATTTGCACAATTTCCAAGCGGTGTTCTGGCGTTAGTCTGTTCATGGAGAAATCACAAACCAGATGTCAGCTGTCAAATTGGCTGTCGCTGGAAAAAGTGTTGCCAATTCTAAAAACAATCCTCTGAAAAACCCCCTCTATTTAAACACTAATAGCATAATATTAGGTCCTTACATATGAAATTCACGTTTTGCCGTACTGGCAAATTTGATCTCAAATATCTTCTCTTTGGTTAGGAATTCCAAATCCAAATTTATACAGCTATTTACTCATGTATTTGTGTTTTGAAAATTATAATTCATTTGTTTTTTCCTCAATTGTTTTTTTCTTTGCGTCACTCAGTTTACAAAATGAAAAACTTGAAATATCGCGTTATTTACGAGTACGAGTTCCACCGTGGCACCAGTGCTGCAGAAACGGCTCGAAGGATTAATGATGTGTATGGCGACGGTGCCGCAAAAGAAAACACAGTGCGTTTTTGGTTCCAACGTTTTCGTTCTGGAAATTTCGACCTGCAGAACAAGCCCCGTGGACGGCCGGAGACCAAAGTTGATAATGAAGAATTGAAGGCTATTGTGGAAGCGGATCCATCGCAAACCACATCCGAGTTAGCTGCAGGCTGCGGTGTTAGTGATAAAACTGTTTTAATCCACTTGAAGCAAATTGGTAAGGTGAAAAAGCTTGAAAGGTGGGTACCTCACGAATTGAGTGAAGCAAATCAATAAACGCGCGTTGACTGCTGCGTTGCATTACTCAACCGGCACAATAATGAAGGGATTTTAAATCGAATCATTACCTGTGATGAAAAGTGGATCCTGTACGATAATCGGAAGTGCTCATCGCAATGGCTGGACCCTGCCGAACCAGCCAAACCATGCCCCAAGCGAAAATTGACTCCAAAAAAGTTACTTGTGAGCGTTTGGTGGACTAGTGCTGGTGTCGTTCACTACAGCTTTCTTAAATCTGGCCAGACGATTACGGCAGATGTCTATTGTCAGCAACTGCAAACCATGATGGAAAAGCTAGCTGCTAAACAACCGAGGCTGGTTAATCGCTCTAGGCCACTGCTGCTTCATGATAACGCTAGACCACACTCTGCACAACAGACGGTTACCAAATTAGAGGAGCTTCAATTGGAATGTCTAAGACATCCACCGTACTCTCCGGACCTTGCCCCAACAGATTACCATTTTTTTCGAAATTTGGATAACTTCTTGCAAAGGAAAAAATTCAACTCCGATGGGGCAGTCCAAACCGCCTTCAAAGATTTTATTGATTCCCGTCCGAATGGTTTGTTTAGTAAAGGGATCGATGAACTACCTATGAGATGGCAAAAGTGCATAGATAGCAATGGTACATACTTTGATTAAATAAATATATTATAATAAAAAAAATCGGCTTTATGTTCCTCCCATACTAAACGCCAATTTCATATGTAAGGACCTTAATATATATATATATATATATATATATATATATATATATGAATACTACAATTTTCTACCTAGTATCGTGTCAGATCCCCCCAACCTTGATTATACGTACACATTGAGTACATCTGCCTTTCTCTAGTGGCTCGGAACAGCTCTTCTACCATCTTTATCCTAGTTATTATCATTTAATTTATTACAAATTAGTAAAATTAAACCTCTTTGTATCTGTTCTATAATGGATTTTAAATACGAGTTTCATTTCAACAAATTTTCCAATATTCCTTTGACAAGTACACAATAATTTGGACAGAAATAATGCCGGAGGAAACCAAAGGGTTGTCTGGTGATTATTATTATTATCTAGATTAAGAATACATTTATTAACCGAGTGCTATAAGCACTGTTTTAAATGAGGGATAATATCGGAAGAGATAATAATACCTACCCCGAATGTACTACCGGGAGTAACAGCTGTTACATTCTGCTCCCTCCACCGTTTGCTGTGCAAAGGGTAAAACTGTTTGTTCTTTCTGTTCATTACTTGTTGTTATTATTATTAATATCTTGTCGTGACTTCGGTATTCTCCAATAAAATAGGTTGTCGGTGACTCTTGGTTTATTGGTGGCAACAATACGTTATACAGCGGTTACAATGAACAACAGCGGTCTGTCTCGATATAATGGTAGAAAAAGCCTATATGCGCGTGACCTTATAAAGCATTTGCTCTCTCTTTCATGCTCCGTCTCTTTCGTGCTTCGCGACATACGTCCCTCAGATCTATTACAATTATTATTATTAATATACCTACTGTTTATTTTGTAAATTTATTCGAAATTATAAAATGAACCACGTACGATTATATTGATTGAAAGTTGGATGTAGTTATGCAGAAAGCAGCCAGCCACAAAAAACTCAAACTGAGTTAAAAGCACTTTTGTCCAAAAATAGAATAATCAAATCTACACAAAACCTAGAATGTTCTTTAGTTCAAAAAATTATATATAAATGCCAATTTCTAATAGCTGTAAAGTGGATTTAAGTGTAGATTTTTAGAAATTTTGATGTTTTTTCATCTGTGTGATCTTATTATGTCAAATATGTATTCTGCAGAAAACAGCCAGAGTTACTTATCTATTATGAATATCTAGTAATTTAATTTATATTTGTATGGGTTTATTATCACCATGTGAATATGTATTTTTTAAACTATATAATAATACTAAATATATAGCTGAATAACTGTTTTCTATGTGTTTTCTGATGAACATGTTTTGAGGAGTAGTCATACTAAAAGTATTTTAAGTGGAATGGGCGCTTTCTGCAGATTTTAAAATGTTGTTTTCGCGATCAATAAATATTTCGGAAGGCGATTACTGTGAATTTTTGTATGAAATCGGCTTGGTTGGTTTTGGTAGAACATAGAATTGACCTTACTCCGTCTGATGACATCAATATCTCATTTTTACCAAAATTGTGGCCTGGCGCTTTTCTGCATAACTACGTTCAGTTAGTGTTATGAAGGCTATAGGTTGGAAGCATAAAATGTGAATACACCGGAGAGTACTTCGCATATCGTGGACCGGTGTGGTCAGCAACACGGAGGTGCTTCAGAGAGCTGGAGCCGAATGAGAGCTATTGTCGAATGTTGAGGTCAAGAAGATCTCTTATTTGGGACGCGTGCTACGCGGGGATAAATATCGCCTCCTTGGTCTCATAATGCTCTTGAGGGCAAGATAGAAGGAAGTCCGGGAGTTGGTAGGAGGCAAATGTCCTGACTGCGCAACATCAGAGAGTGAACCGAATGAAAAAGGAGGAGTAGCACAGGACAGAGAGTAATTATTAATTAATATTAAATTATTTTTAGGTATGAAGTACCATTAACAAAAAAGACATATTTTAATAAAGAGTAATATTCAAAATTTAAAGATGAATACCTCAATGTTTCATCACTTACATGTCTTTCAGGGGCACTGTGTGTTATGTAAACATCAATCTACAGACATGCCACTTCTGCCAGTTTTATGCAGAGGAGGATGAAAAATAGACTGGATGCAGAGGAACTGTTTTATTGAAGCATTATGGGTACATGGAATAAAAAAGTGTTTGCGTTTTAGTGCAAATGTTTATTTTTCATCAAAGAGTAGCTACGGGAGCAAGTGAAGATGTATAAATAGCATAACAAAGAATGTATGTGGAAGCGTAGCGGAGGTCCGCGTGATCAAATGGCTAAGATCTGACTGAGCTTTTTCGTGTGTGAGCTCATAATACGTAAGTAGTCGGAGGTAATTGCATGATGTCACTGACGAGGCATTTACTGTGATTGTAAAACTACATGTTAATACAAACTGACCACGTAATAGTGTCACCAACATATGTACACGAATATACTTAATATGCCTTTTCCACTTAAATCATTGGAGAACAAACTACGATAAAAACTGTATTATTAACAGAGTTCTAGATACCTATGACATGGCCTTTGCATATTTCGATATTTTATATTTAAGTTTTGAGCAGTTTACAAAATTCCTTACGTACAAACTCGCGCGATGACATTTTTCTTCCCACACATGTGAACACACACGAACACATAAAAATGCATACACACACGGACACATAAAAACACACAAATACACACACTCACACAAACTCACTATTTGACATATTGTTTTTTCTTATTTTTTTATCTATTCTGATATAATATTCTTGTATATATGTGTTTTTTTATAATTGGCCCAAGGCTCTGTACATCAATTATTGTTTTTTTGAAGATTTATTAATAATATGGCTGTAAGAAAACCAATAGGTAAATTAAAAATAAAATAAAATAAATAATAAAATATATGGCGCAATTGTTTTGACTGGACATTAATTGCAACACGAAATTGGGTCAAGTGTGCACACCTAAAAAAATTATAGTGTTGGTAAAAATTATAATGCATGTGAATTAGGTGAAATATGTATCATCTAGAAATTTTGTAGATCAAAATACATAATTCTCTATGAAGCAATGTCCGTAAGTTAATGGATTTTTTCCGCAGCCTTAACTTGTGACCTAAACGAAGTTTTTTATACGCTAACATAAACATACTACGTATTTCGCGATATTTTTTTAAATTCATTTTTAATTGGAATTTTGTAAACAATTTAAGCAAATTGAGTTTTATTTCAACAATGCGTGATCACAGATCATTTAATTCAGAGAAACGGTGAATACATTTGTTTCGTAAAGATTAAGATTGATTTGGTAATATTTTTTTACAAATCAATGTAAAGCTTAAATTTTAACATATAAATGTTCCATTTTTGACGGGTAAAAGCTAGTTTTAAAACAATTTTGAATTCAATACGAAATGAAAACAAAAAACAAAAGGAGGCATAGTTAGCAATTATTAGACATGCTCAAAATGTAAGTGCCTATGTATATTTATTTAGAAGCAGGATATTTTCTATCGCTCTCGGAGATAGCCTGTCATATTACTCAGGGATGCATATAAATGGTGCTTTGCTATTACTTCAATATCCCTTAAACCCACAATAACGTGTCACAAAATCTTCCCTGGGAAATGCATTTTTCATTCCAGACACTGAGGGGCGGGCGGCGGGTGGTGTTGGAAGGGGGGGTAAAGAGCCGTTAACCGCTGAGTGTCAGGACTAATGACATTTTTACTGCTAGAGCTCTACAGGGAGGGTAGGAATAAAAACTACCCTCTAGAGCGTTTATCACGCGAGCATACGTTGAAGAAATCTCGTGTGTGTTTATTTAAGGGGAAAAAACGTATGGAAATTAAATTACGTTGTAAAACTTACAAACGCTTCTGTGAGTGCTTAACTTGAAACTTGCGACTACCCTTAAGGCAATACATCTTACGAGATACTATTTCACGAATTTTAATTTTTTTTAATTTAAAACAGATTTTTATCAACAGGTCTTCAAACAATTCTATAACTTATAGTCCTAAAGGGACTTTTAAGCACATAGTCAATACCTTACAAAATATATTTAAACTAGATGTAACCCGTCAAAAATGACGGTACTTTTATGAGACGGTTCCAAAATAAAATCGTAAAAAATAAAATTCTGAAAAAAAAAATTTCGTAAAAAAAGAATTTTTGTAAAAAAGTTACGGACGTTACATGAAGTTACGGAGACAAACAGACAGATAGATGGACGGACGAACGGGAAAACGGAAGGACGCACAGCGAACTTATTATAATTGGGATTGTAAATAAATTATAAATAATGTTTAAACTCGCGGCCCTTGTAGTCCAATGGGTATGACACTGACTTCTCACACCGAGGGTCCTGGGTTCAATTCCCGGTAAGGTCATGTATTTCGATTCTGTAATTGATTGGCCTGGTAAAGCATAATTAAAAAACTAACCCATAAAAACAAAGTTTTTATTATACTCGCTTTCTCGTTGAATCAGGTTTCGTGCCTACTGTACGCGTTGGGGTCATTACTCATTTGAATTGGTTCCGATTTGAAAAAATATCAAAATATTTAAACGAAAATTTGTTGGATCATTTTTATTGTCGCCATGAGTCTGCCTGCAAAGTTACAGATCGATTGGAAAAGGGTTAAAAATCGATCCAAAGTTTTTCCGGCAGACAACAAACCGCAGACGCTACGAGTTAAAAGAAAGGGAGTAAAAAGTAATTGAGTGTTTTAGTAGCTTGTTGATCTAATGGTATTGCTGATCCGGTGGTCAAAAGTTTCACAGGAGACTAGCACGTTAGTTTTTTTAATAAAACAAGCTTTTAGCATAGTTGATAGTTTTTCTGGCTGATAGACAAGTGAATTTAAATAAAATAAAATGATTGAAAAAAAGAAGGTATGTTACTCATGAACTTTGGTTCCAAGAACTCTTTTTTCCAATCCTATTCATTCACCCTCCCTAAAAAATACACTCGCCATTTTACTTAGTAAAAACTTTATTTTTAGGCTGCTTGTTTATAAATAGTTTTTCATTGTGACTTAGAATTTATTACATCATTCTTGGGTTCGTCAGATGTTTTGGAACTTATCAAGCAAATACGTAAGTTATATATAAATATTTTTACGCCATTCTTAAAAAGTCTAAAGGAAAATTTTTAAGAAAACAAGCTCATTCAACAGAGGCCTTGTAGTCACCTTCACTCACTGAGGAATTTTTAAGCTTTGTAATCCACCTATATTTTACCTATGTAGTAATTGTTTATCTCGTAAAACTTATTTATTTATAAAATTATTTTTAATTTCAATATCCATATTTTTTCCAATTGCTGAACCATATAAAGTGTATTTTGTAACATGCTATTCACCTAATGTCGTAATAGGACTTATTATCAGGGTCTTTTAAGTGTCGTGTGCTTGAAAATAAAATAAATTAATAAGGTAGTAGTAACTAAATATTTGTTATCAATTTTATTTTCACGGGACCGTAGCTGTGGGCGGAAAATAAAACACTAAAAACAACATAAACTTCTATTTACTATGCAAAATCATTGGAAACGAATTTGATTGGAACACTGTTTTAAATTCATACTTAATTTCGTAATTCGCACATGACACAATCTTCCACGCGTACCTATCTAGCAGGGACGTGCAGTGAGAACAAGAAGCATGATATATAAGGGAAGGAGAGAATGATAAAAAGTATATGAAGCGAGATTTAGAAGCAGCAGCAGCAGAAGCCCGATTAGATTAAATAAATATTGGAGGATGGACTTGTTTAGAACTTTAATTAATAATCGTAGAGCGTGCGTGTATGAGAAGATATATTTAATTGGTCGAAGATAAAGCGGTGGTGATGAAGATGATGGTTAGTTTTTTTATTTATTTAATTAAAAAATAGTTAATGTTTTATATTATCTAGCGTAATTAAATAATTTTTAAACTATCGATTACTGCTGAAGTTATATTTTGTCTTTTGCTTTTATTTTTTACGCAAATGAAAGGGTCTGCAGACGTCTGCAAAGGTCTTTAACGTTCAATTGTAAAAAAGTCATACAATTTGGCTTCAAAATAATAAATGGTACCAAAGCCTATAAACTTATATTACCACTTTTATCTTTTGTTGGTCTGCTTTCTCCTGAAGTTAGCACACTTCTTTAGTCATTCCTGAGCTTCTTCTGCATAAGCCAGGACTATCAAGATGACTAAATTATATCCACACACTGGCCAGGGCATTATTCGCGATGCGGTACAATCATGTGGAGGAATTTTCGGAATTAAAACACATCCAAACTCCTTTGGTAATACAAGTTTGGATATATTTTAATTTTAAATAAAATGTTGAACTTTTGTTGGTTTAGAAAAGGTTGTTATTGGTATGGTATTCATTTATTCAGCCGTTAGTTTAACTTCAAAATTAAATTCAGCAACAAACCCCAGTACGAATTATTATTAAAGTTTTACACAAACACAAAAGCGAGAAATCCTGGAAGTTGTTTGATTACTCCTGGGGGAGTCCTTTTTTCCAGGAATTGTTTCAATGGTTCTGTGAAATGTCAAAGTCCTTTTGAAATCTAAATAAAATTTTACAACCGTTGTATATTATCATATATTTGCGTACGTTATTTACAAAGTTTAAAGGTATTGTAAGGTATATTTAAGTGTTGCCAGTGAGGTTATTATTTGGTCCATTATTGCGTTTAACATTGAAATATTCAGCATGATTAAAATATAAGCAACTACTTTCCATTTAGAAGTTAAGCAATATGTTGGTACTACTTCTAAATGGTTTCTGTTTTTGTACTTTAATTTGGCTTGTAAATACTCCTACCATAAGCTCGAGCTTTGGCTCATACTATGGGGAGTATAATTTCTTTAAAATGATATAACATTGAATTAATTTATTATAAAAAAACGTTATTATATATCTAAAGAAAAAATAAATAAAAATATAATTTTACTTTATATAAATCTAAGAATAGCATATTTATAAATGTAATTTATTTAATATCGTTACTTTTTATACAAAATATTAATAGCTATAAATTTTAGACATAAAATGAATCATAATTAATTAGAAACTAATTGAAACTGGCGGGTTTCATGGGTTGTCTGTGTCTCGAGTCTTTTATCTCGATAAATGGAATTATCGAGTTTATTGGATACAGTTTTTTGAACTTCAAAAAAAGTATAAGAGTACTTGCAAATGTAATATTATGTATCTTAAAAAATCGCGTTAGATAACACATCGATCAAATCCTCTCTGCCAAAAATATAATAGTATTTATTCGTCTTAACATAAGTTTAATTTTTAGAACATTCTTGTTCAAATAAATACATTATTTGAATTTACCAAGTTATTTGTTGTTGGATTCGTGCTAAATATTCATGTTGATACATATAGATGCAATTTTTTGTACATTTAACTCAGTACAACATGACACTAAATACCAACTCGTATGACAAATTCAGATATCTTTATTCATTTTTAACCTCCAAAGAAATGTGGCCGCACGTATGCTGTGACACAATACCCTTTTGACACAATAAATAGTATGGATGGACAGTTGCGGTGGGGTTTGTATTTGTTGAATTTTGCGGACATTTTTCTAGAAATGTGGATTCTTCAAATCGACGATCCGCACAGTCTGACATCCGTTAATAGACATACAACACATTACATCAAGACACACACACACACACCCTGCTTTCGATACGGTATTGTAATCCAGTACTTAACCTAACACAAACTTGGACACTTCTGCATAAATAATTATATGTGGGACAAACAGCACGCACGATTTCAAAGAGGGATGATGAGCATAAAAGAGCATGCAAACTCGGTCACCCGGAAAAATCGGCATTGGCTGAGCACTTTCTAGATACGGGCCACCATTTTTCATTTGAGTCGAAAATCCTAGGAAAGCCCAAAAGTCACCACAAGCGTCTGGTTAAAGAAGCAATTGAAATATACAAACACCCGTTAAACATTAATTGGGATGACTGTCTTAAGTTAAAAACCTCGTGGTATCCAGCGCTGCAGGAGAAATCAAATCGACGATCCGCACAGTCCGACATCCGTTACATCCGATACACAACGCACTACATCAAGACACACACACCCTGCATTCGATACCATACTGCAATCCAGTACTTAACATAACACAAACTTGGAGACATCCTGACTTCGGTATGGTATTGCAAGGCAATACTTAACCTACCCTTCAACACACCCATCACATCAGCCCTGATGATGGACCCTTCAATGGGATCCGAAACGTCGGCCAGAGAGGTCACGTATACACGGCAGAATATACCAGAAAACTATACACAGAAGATTCTGAACGGCCGTGAAAACCTAAGGACAAGTTTTGGTGTTTCATTTGCTTTCCATTGTCACGATCCCGTGATAATATATTTGTTCTGATGGGTTTTCAGGTGGAGTAATACACAACCTAGTAATTACGCAAGTTTATTATAACGATACGATTTGCTGCCGACCGAGCATACTAGAGCCTGTCTATCGAATGCAATCGAAGAGCCCGGTGCGCCCGAGTGCCTCGATTTTATGCGCTCGCCTCCCCCACCACTCCCACGGTCTAGGCCTAGGGTGGCGAGCACACAAAAATACTACAGTATTTGATCTGAACCACCTTTTTTGATGACCCACTTATTAACATTAAGACTAGATAAGTATAAGACGATAAGTATTTTATCTATAAATACTACATCGAATTTCATATAAAATTATTTATTTTCCGTTGATTAAGTAAAATAATCATATTTGAAGTGTATAAAATAAGAAATATTACGGGCTTTATTGGCTCGGTAGATGCGTGTTACTACATGGCAGGGGAAGGGTTGACTTTGCGTTACGATAATTATTATTACATATTGATTCCTCGAGGCGTTTGTTATTCAACAGATGTGTGGGATTTCGCAGACAAACGGGTAAACCCCTTCGAGGTCGGATCGTATCAACCACTTTGAGTGACATTGTTTGCGAATGTATTATATTCGGAAGCCCCTCAGGCAGCATACTCTCCAAGAGTTGTTGCTCTTAGATAATCACCGTCGCGGAAACAATTTGCATCCAGGAACTGGGTACAAATTACTACAGTGTTGTGGCATTATTCAGGGTTTTAATGAACAGTGTTAACGTTCTGCTTAGTCTTGTCTTGTAGGGTACAAGCGAATTCAGATTTGGTTGTTTGCTATTTTATGTACATCACAGGTTATTCTTTCGTGCTACCAACACTATTTGTAATCATCCGATGGCTGTGTTTGCTCTACACTCCGCTTTCATCACATAATTTCAAACAAAAAACAAACCTTTGTAACTAAATAAGCTTAGGTGATGTAATTAAAACAAAATATTAATATGGAGGATGTACGATGACGGACGGATTGCTACCATCGCACGCGGGTAGGGGATTAGAAAATAAATAGTTTCGTTCCCAATCTCTGCCGATAATGATTGATAATATTCTGATACCCGAGATACTCTGGGTCAAAGCTAACTACACCATTGTGGACAAATTGTACTTGCAGTTTTCCTGGTACGTCGAGTGCCGATTCAATCCGCAATTTTCCTGGCCTCGTCGAATCCGGAACAGTTGGTCTGTCTCTTCCAGAAGGCTAAGTTGAACTTATTCTTCGTCGGATTTGTAGGCCATACTTAGAAAAATGTCGGTTCTCACCGAAAAGGATACCGACACCCTTTTTAACTGTCACTGGGCAGATTTAAAAAAAAATGAATTCTGGTTAGCGGTTGGCGCACAACACATCGGGCGATAGACTAAAATAATCAAAATCATTTTGCGGCCCGCGCGCGGTGATCACGAAACAGAGGAAAACCCAGCCTTAAAATCAAATAATCACTAGCTTGTGGTGGTCTAGAGTCTAGATCCGTAGCGTTTCTGGCCGCAAGCCGGCTTCCCCTATCAGATGCTTAATGCGGCTAATCAGGTCCTGGGCGCTATCAAGTACAAACACTATTTCGTCGATCGTCGTAGCCATTGCACGCAATATTTTCTGTACTCATCGCCACCTATCTAAATTTGTGTCAATAAATTACAATCGTGAGTATTAATTACACCTAGTGTTCATCTTCCTAAAGCTTCTGCTGAAACATCTCACCCATTACACGTGCACGTCACGTGCCGACATGAAGTATATGTCTCTAACTAACTCACTCTTTCTCTCCCTTGTAGATTCCTGATCGTCCTGTAGGCAGGTTAGTGCATGCTTGTCTTCGACAAGATTAACACTGGTGATGTGACATAATGTGATAAATATTGGTAACAAGTTAAAAATAATATGGTTGTGGGGCGCTGACGAAGAAACGGGTACGTCTCGAAACCGGTGGACCCAAAATCTGGTAGTGGTTTATACTAATTTAACTAACTCTCTGTTATAAAGTCTCTATAGATAAATAGACTCAAATTTTTTTAATAATATAATATCCTATCCTAAAATTTTACAGATCACTATAGATTAGGATGCGCGATAAAAACTAAGCGTTGATGCACACGTCGCGCGACACATCAACCACAGAATACTAAGAACAGTAATACGTCTTCATACAAACTGGCCGCTACCCATTAGAATGTGTGCGTGTGTGCTCGGTGCCGTATACGCACGCACTGTGACGCACACATTGACATAGAATATGGGGGCACAAGACAATAGAAAAAAAATGCGCTTCCTGAAAAAAATTACTTTTTTATGTTTGTGATGGTTTACTAAAAAGGTGTGTTGATTATCTCAAAGACTGTGAGTTTTTAAAAGTCTACGTTGATGTTAATTAGCGTTCTTGCAATTTAAGTGCAGAAACTAGGTATACTAATTACAGAAATTTTCGTGTTTCGTGTCGTGAATCTCAGACGCAACGAGTTAAAAGAAAGGGAGTAAAAATAAAGTGACAACCCTAGCGTCAATGCAAGAGTAGGCTAATAACTCGCAGGCTAATAACTCCCGACAGGCCGGAGATAAACTACTGTTCTGGGTATACTGTGCTTCAACGCTCAGGTTGTAATCGGAACTGTGACCCACAACACGAGGAGAATTTACCCGGTAGGAACGGAGACCTACAGCGGATGGCTCACTGTCTGGGCTTGGCACTGACGATACATTCTCTCGCTTTACTAAGCTTGCCTTTACGAAAAGAAAGGAGACGGAATGAGGACAGGCTTTCTTTGGCACTAGAATTATCTGAGTAAGAAGTAGGCTGGATAAAATTGAAGGCGTCCCTTCAAAAAGGGTGTTTATAGTAAAAAATTTATCTTATTTTTTAAATGGTCTATACAACATTATGCGCCACGTGCGTTTTTATTTTTCATGATTTAAACTAATTGTTATCTAATGCGAAAAAATAGCCTGTATTCATCTATATTGACTTGATTGGATGATGCAGTATAAATGGCAAATATTGAACAAGACTTACAGAGTCTAGTAAGCAGGATGTATGATGTATGCAAGGAACGTGACCTTTTTATGAACGTTAATAAGTCAAAAGTGATGGTATTCGAGAATGAGGGAAGTAAAACAACGTGTGGAATAGGTAATGAATGTTTGAAACAAGTAGATGAATTTGTGTACTTAGGAAGTATGTTCGATATAAAAGGGAATGTTGAGAAAGATATCGAGAGAAGAGTGATTGCGGGAAATAGGGTGAACGATGCTTTGAACGCAATAGTTTTTTATAAAAATGTGTCTACCGAAGCAAAACTAGCGGTGATAAATAATGGAATTATTTATCACCATTAACCAGATACTGGAAGATGGTCCCATTAGAAGCCTCAACAATCGGCGAGCTTGCATGCGAAGATGTATGAATGCGGATGAGTGCGAGAGTAGTATATAAGGACAGAAGAGTGTAATGCTCTATCCTCTCCGCCTACCTCCACGGGGAAACGGCGTGATGGTAAGTAAGTAAGTAAGAAAGTAAGTTGATTTGATAGTAATAAATATGATGGATGCCGATAGTGCAACGATATCACTGGGATTACTTAGCAACATAAATAAACAAAGAAAACGTAACATTAATTTCCGTAATTGGCAAGAGAATATCAGAAAACTACAAAAAACTAAAATTCTGGTTATTTATTCCACTCGGTTTTTTTCTGCCTCCTGTAAAATTTTATTTGGCATATAGACCCTTCTTTTAGGGACTCCTTCAATTAATGACCCGTGGAAGGCTGGAGCGGTACTGCTTAAGGTAAGCGGAACTGGCGTATCTTGCATTCGTTTAAAGCGTTGACCGACAAGGTAGAGCGTTAATTGTTCATAGAGTTGAACAGGAACAGGGTGCCATTTGGAGTAATACCGTACCGGGACGCTTATGGCTTATGCTTACTCAAACGACATTATCTTGATTTCTAATCTTACCTTGTAAACATTTGCGAATACTCTTTTCATGTTGCTTCCAAGATCGCGTCATGTATTAAATTAAGTATCTTTTTCTCGCTATTATATTCATAAACCATTTATGCAACCCTTTTAACATAAAATATGTTTTTAACATAAAAATTTATCAGGAAAAATGCACCAGAAATAGCGTTATAGAAAATTTCTTAACATTTTTATACACTCTCACTTTACCTTGTGTTTTATTTTGACCTTTATCTGTATAGAAATCGGCAGTAGGTGTTTTCAAATCCTTTCAAATTAAACAAAACAAAATAAAAATAAAAATCTGAGTGCAAAATTTTATTTGTAATTCGTACAATTAAATAAAAATTAAACCAAATAAAAATTTAATTGAAAATATATATTATCACCAATTAAAAAATAACCATGATTATAATCTACCACCATCAATGCGAACTGTGAATGGAGGAGATAATTGTGTTGCGCCACAAAAATATTAACTAAACTTAATAATTTCGTTAAAAAATAAAAAAAAGTTAAGTATTATTATATTATTCGCTGATTGCCTATTTCCTGGCATCATTTTTGCAACGTCTTGACGTCTTCTCCCCATCCTTTGTTCGACGTATACCTTAGTAGTTGTAATTTATCTGTTATCGAGAGTGCTTCAGTGCAATCGCCAATTTATTGAGCATCACAGTGAAATCAAAGGAGAATGAATACTTTCATGTGGTGAGTTTCTTACCCTACCAAAATTACTATCCACACTCGTGTCGTATTCAAATGTAAATCATCCCTTCTTGTATCCCAGGGATGGGCATCAGAAACTCATATAGTTCGACATTTTTTGCAGCAAATTTTTTTTCCCTGTACAACAATTGCTGTATATCATAATTTTTAATTAAAAATAATAAAAAACTAACCCATAAAAACCAAGTTTTTATTATACTCCCTTTCTTATTTACTAGTTGAAATAGGTTTCGCGGTTACTCCACCGTCGGGCTCGAGTCGAGCGACGCTACGAAAGGGAGTAATAAAAACTGTTAAAATTTCGAAAAATCCAAAATTATACTATAATAATTCAATTTCTTTAATCGAATCATTTTAACTGTCGACAAGAGTCTGCTTGCAAAGTTTCAGCTCGATTAGATTACGGGAAAAGGGATAAAAATCGATCCAAAGTTTTTTCGGCAGACAAGCGACAAGCAGACAAGCCAGCTAGCTGACAAACAGACGCTACAGTTAAAAGAAAGGGAGTAAACACTGTTTACTACTACTACTACTACACTGTACTAAGAGCATATTGAAAATTAGATCGAATTTTCCTACTGCTCTTAATTTAATTTAAAAATCTGATCACGATAATAAGCTAAAAGGATCCACGCACGACAATGTAGGTATTTTATTTCGATAATTGTAATAAAACTAGTTATTCAGGTAGCATTCTAGGAATATTTTATTAATAACTCAAGTATTAATCATGTTCATAAAACCACAGAGATTGTCATTATTGTCATTACAATTTGAAAAAAAATATTATTAATCTTTGGTATCATGGTATTTAATTTTGTCTTAGAACAAAATTCTTGTTTTTATTCAATTAAATAAATTCATCGTGAACTATTTAAATTTATTCGCTTGCCCAAAATCAAATTCCATTATAAATTAAAAACATAACATTAATTTCCTTTAAACATAGCTTAGTCGTCACAGTGTAAAGAGGGATTCATTCAAATTTTCTTAAAAGACTCTCATTATTATGTAACGTATTATACATTTCATATACAATTTTTTTTAAATAACTTATATATTGTTTCTTATTTCAAACTCCACTCTCCAAAAGAACTATAATCTTGTTTAGACTATCTTGCTAGTGCTGGAAGTATTGCTGGGTTCGAAATCAATTAAGAACGTCTAAGTCATAAAATATTGCTTTGCATACTGAGAAAATAACAAACAGTTTATATTTTATTAATAGAATTAGTTCTAATTAGCATATTATTTTACTTAAAGTTAATTATTACTCAAAATGATACAAAAATATAGTAAAAACTAGATAGGGTTCGTATGGAAGATTGAGTATGGTTTTTAAAAGCAACAGGTCAGTATGCCTAACGAGTAGTGTCTGACCAGATTATTATTCTAATCCATTCATATGGTAGTGTAACCTGGATTTTAATGTACTAAAACTACAGTGGGTGGCCATATTATTAGGGACAGTGCTCATATTTATGTAATTTCTGTATAAACCATTTTACGAGCAAAACGAATATATTTTCATATGGTTGTTTTATTTTATGTTGCTGCTGGTATCATTATTTTCAGTTTTTGTAAGTGGCAATACTGAAAACCTGCGTCATTTTTGACCTAAGTGATGTTATCTCTTAATTGGTTGACGCTTGTTGAAAATTTCTGGTGTAAGAAAGTGGTTTAAAATATTTTAAAATTATATTTTCCAAGTGTTTTTCATCCGAAATAATAAAAACGTAAGTAATATTTATATTTGCATTGTATTTGCTGAATTTTACGAATGAATTTCAATTTTTTTTTACAATATACCGTGATCACCTCAAAATTGCTTTTTTTTAGCATGGGTAAGACTTCAAACACGTCCCCAAAAAATGTAGAGACATGCAGACATTAGTACTTCATATCTCACATTCTCAAAGAGACATAGCAACTATTTCGGATGTTTTGAAGCCTGTCGTCAACAGTATAAAAATTAAAATCGATCAAAACAAACCCCTGGAAGCAGTCCGAATGGGAAAATGTGGCAGAAAAAGGATCCCTACTCTTCGTACCGATCGTAAAATAAGGGATATCTGCCTCGAAAATCGTAAGAAGAGTGTTGCCCGTCTGACTACGATGATGAACGACGAAGGAATGAAAGTTTCAGAAAGAACAGTCCGCAGGCGGTTAGCCGAAGAGAACTTGATTGGTCGTCGGCCTACCCCTACTCTTATCCCTACTCTTCGTACCGATCGTAAAATAAGGGATATGTGCCTCGAAAATCGTAAGAAGAGTGTTGCCCGTCTGACTACGATGATGAACGACGAAGGAATGAAAGTTTCAGAAAGAACAGTCCGCAGGCGGTTAGCCGAAGAGAACTTGATTGGTCGTCGGCCTATCAAAAAACCACGCCCCACCGAAGCCATGAAGAAGAAGCGACTGTAATAGACCAAACAATATCAAAACATGACTGTTGAAGACTAAAGTCGATTAAATTATATTTTTTTTAATTATCCTGTTTGTTAATAACGAATCTTTGTGATAATTATAATATTTTAGAGGTATTATTCTCCGATGAATCGACGTTTCAGATTTTGCTCGATAAAAGTTCATTCGTCTAACGACGCCCTGGAGAGCAGTTCCATCCAGACTGTCTTGTTGAGCGGGTTAAACACGCGGTTATTGTCATGGTGTGGTCTATTATCTCAACCAAGGGCATGGGGCGCCTATATATCGTAGAAGGGACCATGAGGCAAGACCAGTACAAGAGAGTACTAAAAACTCGCCTACTACCATAGCTCGAAGAATGGTTCCCTGGTTATGGAGAGTATATTTTTATGCATGATTCAGCACCTTTCCACAAAGCTAGGAGTGTGACTGCATTTCTGTCTGAAAAAAAATTACTGTTTTTCCCTGACCAGGGAACTCACCAGACATGAACCCTATAGAGAACATGTGGGAGCTCATCAAATGGACAATCGCCAAGCAAGTGATCACCACCAAGCGACAGTTGATTGAAACACTCATCAGAAAATGGCATCACAACCCCGAACTCCAAAAAAATTCTGAAGTCTGTATAAAGAATAAGCTCCGACGCATAGAAGCCATAATTGCAGCAAGGGGTGGCATCAATTAACGCTGAGATTATTTTTATTAGATTTCTATTAATTCACATGAACACTTATAAGAAAAATATATAATAGTTTTGCATACGAAACTTGTTGTTTTTATGATCTCAATAACATACCCTAGTAAATAAAAAATATCTTTTAGACTTACAACCAATTATCTGTGTGATAAATGCTGTTAAACTAGAAAAAAGTAAAATCTGAGCACTGTCCCTAATAATTTGGCCACCCACTGTAAACTATCTCAGATGTTTCAAATAGCACAGGATAATATGGAATAAAAGTATGCTGAAAATTATTAGAAGAGACAGAAAACATACATGTCAGCTGCCCAAAGATTAAGGATTTCAGTGTTGGTGGGCCATATTTTAAGACAAAAATAATCGTTGGATAAATAATGTGCTTTTCTGAATGGTACGCATGAGAAAAAAAAATTTAAAGATGTCCATGAATAATATAATCAGTGGAGTGAGAGGCAATGGCAAAGATCGGCGGAGAATTGTCTAAAAGAGACAGAATCATGTAGAGGATGTCCTTACAGCAGTGGATCTATGGTTACTTTAAATGATAATAATGACGATTAAATAATATATTGTGTGATTAAATAATATAAAAATTCGACGATTTAATTTCCAATAATTTATTATTGGACTGGAAGAAGGAAGGACTGAACATAGAACATATATAATAAATCATGTTCAATGTAACTTGAAATACATCACTACAAGAAATGATGAAGTATAGTTAAGGATGCTGTACTGATAACATTAATGTTTAGCCATTTTCAAGTTCGATAGACCTACGACATTTGAAAAGTGGATGGAAATAAAGAGATGAGACGGACTGGCTACATTCAAAAACGGGAGGGATAGGCTGATGACGAATGAACGTAATTTTGTCAAAAATATATCTTCTTACAAAGTAGGTAAGTGTGGAATTCGATAAAAGTCAAATAATAAAAGGAATCAAAATAAAAAATATATTTAAATCAGTAACATAGGATGTTATTTCGTTTATTAAAAGGTTTATAAATTACCTAGCAATACGGTGAAGTAAAATAGTTTTCATTAAAAAAAACACTTTAAATGAAGATTTTTCATTATTTTTCTCCATTTTCTACTACTTGTATCACTAGATCACTTTTATTAGAAATAAAAATGGATAGATTCACAAAAAGAGTTTGCTAAGATGATGAATGAAAGAAAAATGAGATTGAAGAAAATAAATGAGAAAACATGAGTATCCCAATAGCTTATAAAAGATTATACGATATTAGTAAATGAAGTCAGAAAGCCTTATGAATAAAAAAAATCATTTCAAATCATTTGGAATGCTGTGGTCGTCTTTGAAGCCTGCGGAAGCTGTTCCCGAGGATGTCTCTTAGCCACGAACATTCACCGTCGTAGACCCAGAGATCTCATCTAGTTGTTGAGATGAAAATGATGCAACAATCTTGCGTTCACCAATACGCCTGGGAATGAACTTGTCGCTATATGTTACGAATTCATTCGGTTTGATGTCTTTGTAGCGAATCTGCAAGTAAACGAAAACAGATATACTGTCAGTCTGTAATTTTTACAATCTTTTAGAGTTTATCTTCGTACAAAATAATTGAATAGTTTTCTGCCTGCCATGCCTCCCGCTACTAGTTAAACATCGATAAATACACGACGGATTATGGGTGGCGCAAAGCAGTTTACGTTTACGCAAAATGATCAGAAAATTCTTGATACAACATTCGATTTAACCAAAACAAATATCTGGTCAATACTTTAAAAGAAGTGGCAAAGGTTACTGAAGGATTTTTTATATTTAGGTAATTGTAATTGTAATTGATGAATGTTTTACCTGTCTTGGGCGTTGAAGTCCAGGTCCTTCGAATGTGAAGAAACAATCGGTGAGTGTTGTTGTCAGTGGGTTCTGGAAGCTGAACGTGACTTGGCATTCTTGGTTTACAGAAGGTTGGCCACGTACCTGCAAATGACGAATACAAATATCTTATAATAAAAATAACAATCCTATGAATAAGTAATTATTTTACTTCTTTTTTGGATAATTATTCGTTATTCCTAAAAATTGTCTTAATAATTTGGTTAAAGTCTGATGTATATGGTATTTAATGTCATTTTACTTGTCAAAAAAAACCTTACACAGTGTCTTTAAAGTAATTGCACCATTGGCCTGTAGAGGCTAGGATCGCACCTATAAGTTGTTTTTTGCAAGTGCTTTCCTTGTTTATACATATATATTAAACAAAAATTTGTATTATGCATACTTGAACCAATACCACTTAACAAGTAATGTCCAGATGACAAAATTACGTCATGCATTCAGGTATGTAGGTCAAGTAGAGTTTTATGTAATGGCAATATTGCTTAAGTCAGATTGGGTGAAACAAGCAGTTTTTTTTAACTATGAACACAATACTACAATAACAGTTAAAACCTTGTCCGAGATCTTGTGATATGGTATACATATAATGCACAAGAAGAAGTCAGTCGGAAACTTAAGTTATACAATTTATTAATCTAATAAATAAAATGGATACAAAGAAGCTATGTACCTATATCTGTGTAGAACATCGAAAAGCATACCTGAACTTGCATCTTGGGCTTCTGCAGCGGGAAGTCATCTTCCTCAGACCAGGTCTGACGGGTCTGCTTCACAAACGCCATGGCAAAGATTTTGATGTGCGAGTGATCTACCAACTTATCCATGTAGTCCTGGGGAGTTACGTGGATCTTCAAAACTTCACGTTGACCAGCTCTGATAACGAAATCTCCCTGAGTGCGTTTCAGACGAGAAGCTATAGCGCCAGTGTAGTAACTGGAGTTGGCAGTCAATACAACATTAATGGAGCGGTCTTCGTTGGATTTGTTCTGGAATAATACCAATCAGATTTTTATTTAACATCAGAATTAATTTTTGAAAAAACTTAAGCAGCAATACATAGTTTGTTATTTTCGTGTCACTTTGATACCACGTAAATTTGTGGTGAACCCAATTGATATAGTAAAAAACTCTTTGATGGTTTCGACATTTATTGATATGGATAAACCCAACTACACAGCAAGGCCGCTGGAGAACTAGTGCTCAAGCAGCAGTGAATTGAGTATATTTGATGAAGAGTTTATGAATTGTGGAGAAAGAACATTCGCGTGTGCAAATCTCGTTTCAGGCTTTCTTATGTCAGCTCTTTCAGTTTTAGACTGGAAAGGTATGCCACAGTACATGGGATTATTTAGACACTGTGATTGGATATGCAAGTAAAAAAGTGGAAAAAGTGAGCACACATTTTCAATAGAGGTGATAGACGAAGGGAAAGGAAGAAGGCTCTGGTAAAAAAGGTTTTGACCGAGAAAATGAGAGGATTGTTATCCTTGGAAGGTGATCTGTAGCCATCTGTGTAGTGACAGATTGATATTGATGATAAGCATAAAAAATATGGAGATGTTAAAAAAATAATGTTGGTTTTATATTATACCTCCTTTCTGTCAATTTGGTTATCAAAACATTAAAACAATACACTAACCTGGATATTGACAGCCACGTCGAATGGCTGACCGAATGGAACAATATCGACATCAACCAAATCAAAGACTACATCTTCCAGTTCCCTGTTGGGGAACTCGTAGTACTGCTGAGCGCGAGAAGTGCCGCGACAAGCATTGAAAATGGATAGTTTGTCCATTGCCGATTTATCTGACGTCTTGTACTCATGTGTGACGTCCAACATGTCACTGTCTCCCTCATCGTCATCTCTGTTAGGATTTTTGGTCAAGAGCTTGCGACCAACGCTGAAAAAATATCATTGACATGTGAGAATGAAAAATAAGTTTTTTATTTAAAAAATACAACAAGAAGAGAATTTTTTCTTTTAAATTTCTGGAATGTTCTGTCTTTTGTGTTTCTATCACTTTTCCGGCAGATGTTTAAGATTTTATTGCACAAACCATCATTCGGAGATGTATTCTAATGTGTATTGATGACATTGGGGTTAAGTATTGGCTTGCAATAACGTGTCTATGTAAGAAACATTGGCTATAAAGATCGTAGAATACGGCAGAATATCCCATAGAATTCAAATCAGAAGAGACATAGAATTGGGGTGAAAAAATAAGAATAAATTTTATCTAGGTTGGGCAGCATTATCACAAATCAGAGCGTATTTGCATATAAGTCAAAATATCAGAATATCCTTCATGACAGCGCAAATATTGGATATATCTAAGAGATCAAGTACAAATTCTTCAAATATAATGGTTTTAGATGTAGCCCGTTTAATTTACTTGTTGGATTTTCTCAAGTTCGATAAAGGAACGACACCAGAAGAATGGTGGGATAAATGAGAGGGTTAAATATCAGGGAGAAGCTGTGATCCCTAATAATGTCCTATATATGTATATTATAATATTAATCATAATGTTTCTAAAAGGTTTATTTGTAAATCTTACGAATTGCGATTACTGGCCATCCTAGAGAATCCCCACTCAGAGTTCTCATCTTCTTGGAAGTGGCACAAATCAGCATTTACTTCGGAATAAACGAAGGGTGTATCGTACTGGAAGCCCACTTCGCCTCGCCGAACAGCCTCCAAACTAGCAGGTCCGCAGCGGTACACACTATCGGAATCTTCTTGAGGAGTGGCGTCGATAATCTGCCAGCCTCCGTATCCTAAATAAAGAAAATAATCAAAAATAATGTTCACATGTACGTACATATATCTAGCTACCTAAAAGGTAACATATTTTTGGTCGATTCGCTCATGTTTCATGTTCCTGCTTCTGTCTTCTACAAATGACCACCATCTTCAGAAGACTGTCGTTGCCTCTTCGGGCAAATGATCAAAGAATGAAATAATACTTTTTGTGGGTATCTATGTGGATCGTTCGATATTTTTACCTTCTATGAAGTTGTGTTAACTATCTTGTATCTTGCAAATCGAAAATTCTTTTTTCAATCAACAATCTCTTCAACTACTAAATATTGAGTACATTTTAAGCATGCTTCACATTTTTTAACCACGCTTATCTTCACCTGTTTGGACAAAATTTTATAATCGATATTTCAACCGCTTCCCAATATTCAATCGAGCTAAAATTTTGCAAACATGTACTCTCATTAACAAATACGATTCACTTATTTATCAATTGATCTATCAAAATTAATTAATCAAAGTTTATTTGAGAAACTAGTTGATGAGCTCACCCAAAGATGGCGCAAATTTTTACCATAATGATTTCGTACGCTGGGTTATATTAAGAATACAAAATAGAAAATTTTATTACATGAAGTAATTATTTTTCTTTTAAAACCATGTTTTTTTTAAATTTTAGTACTTAGGTACTTACTAAAAAGTAAAAAATAAATTTTCGCCAAAAAATGTTTGCCTCACTCTACAAATAAAAGCGTGAGCGCTTTCCCTCCATCAACAACAGAATTCCGTAATCAGTGTCAATATCGTAAGCGCCTACCTTTTATTTGAAAAATGAATGAATAAGTACATTTATACACAAGCATGTTTTTTTCTTACAATATTTTGGGAACAACCAATATCAAATCCGAAACAGTTATTCAGTGCGTAATGTTCGGTAATACCTTGAGGAAGATCAGGGCGGTTCATCCAGACATCGTTCCACACATGGAAGTTCCAGCAGGAATCGAAGCAGTCTTCATCTGGACCATTGGGTATCTCATCTCCCTCCTTGTCGAAATATTTATCAACGGTTAATGTTCGGTTAGTATCATGGGCTGATACGTAGTTGGTTACGGATCGGCATGGAATACCTGAAGAAAAAAATGTTTTTGATTTAATGAGACACAACCGAGATAGTATTCGATCTATTTCATTTTTGTTTACCCAAAGCTCTGCAAATAGTGACGACAACTGCTGAGAATATCCAACACTGTCCATATTCCACTGGGCGACCACCATTGCTAAGATAGCGCTCCATGATGGCTACTGAACCGGTCCATGAGTGAGGAGCTACGCCTTCCTTGTACTCGTTATCCCAACGGCCGACCATGAGACCATCATCGTCATTTCCGTTCACCTATCAAAAGTGAGTTCTGTATGAGATAAATGTTGCCGAAAATTAAATGAAATTAAAATATCAAATATGGACATAGTATGCCCGTGAAGTGGGGGACATCCTGCTGCAAATAGTTTTATGAAAATATGCAATAGTTGAGTTTACAAGCTATGATACAACATAACATATAATGAAGAAGGTGAATAGGAATTCTGTTGAATAATTGAAGAAGAAAAGAAGACAAATACGAAGAAGAAAATAAATCGAAGAAAATAAATTGAAAGAAGAAAAAAAACGAAAAGAATGAAAAATGAGTAAAAGACGAAGAAAAGTAAGTAAAGAAGAAGAGGAATAAGAAAAATAAAAATATAAAGATGAGAAACGAGATATTAAAAAAAATATATATCTCTAATATTATAGCAAGAGTTTATAAAGTGACTAGATCCGCTTAAATCACGGATAAACGCAGAAAAACAGGTGTGGCAAAAAATTAATTTATGATAGCCAATACTTACAACAGATGAAATGGCTCGTACAACTTGGACTGGATTTCCTCTATCGGAGTGTGATATTCCGCTACGTTCTAGCAAGTACATGCAAGCCGGCAACACCACATCATCGTACTGCCCATATATCCAGCGGCGACCCTGCGGCTGCCTGTAGGATCCGCACCACACCTTGCCGGTGTCGTTCATGATGTACTCCTTACGCAGAGCCTCATTGTCCATGTAGACGGGGTCCTCGCGGCACCAAGGGTTGAACAAGATGAACACGTCCTCCTCGCACTTGTAGTCGTAGCGATTGTCGTTCTGTCCTTGCCTGTTGGTTTGCACCCAGCAGTGCCACAATCCAACTTGAGCTGAAGCCGGAATGTGCACTTGGAAGGTAACAGTGTTAGCATCTTGACGAAGAACGCTGATCTCCCAGCGATCCATTTCGTGGGCCAAGGCTGAAAGGTTTTGCAAAGACCCTGAGCGAGATCCGTACGGTCTGGTGATTTGCAAGGTACTCTGCCTCTCGAAGCGTTCGGTGGAGCTGTATGTGTTTCGCTGCGTATTCAGTTCATTAGAGAAGGATCCTTGACGACGGATCCCATACCCAGCGCTGCTTTGGATACCGGTGACGCTCTGCATATCACGGGGTGAGTTGAAGGCGCCTGGGATATCGCGGCTGTGCTGAAGGCTTCCGGATTGGCTGGACCAGTTCACAGGCAAGACGACGCGGGTGCCCTTGGTAACGGAAGGCTTGGGTCCTAAAATATATTAATATCAGATATTTTGTTTGAGACACCGTGTACAAAATATGGGCTTTTTGACCGCTGGACCCGCATATTTTTGACTAAATCGTGACATAAATCAATTATAAAATAAATATTTTTACTAATTTTTAATTTAAAAAAACATATTGCTCAGCATACTGTGTATAAATTACTTCAACTGATATTTTTGATATATGTGGCATTTAATTTTTAGATTATTATAATGATCATTTAATTGAGTGAAAACGTAAACTATGTTAACTCTACGTTAGTTTAATTATAATTTAATATTAAAGAATAATTATGATAGTATTTTAATAATAAATAATTTTAATTTAATACTTCAGTGTCGATGAGAGATTCCGATAATTTTGAAACTCGAGTAATAAAACATAAAATTATAATTAATATATATTAACTTTGTTTAAACCACTTATAATAATATTTTAACATATTTCGTAAAGATACATATACAGATATAGTTATACACAATTCTTCTAACCATCCATATTCTCAAAAATTGACAACTTTTCATTCAATGTTAAATAAATTAATTAATATTCCATTATCTGTTGATAATTTTAATATTGAATTAAAAATTATTAAACAGATCGCGTTTAATAATGGTTATGATAAAAAATTAATTGATATTATTTTAAATAAAAAGTACAAGAAAATTTTTTTTAAATCTTTTGTTTACCCTTCAATTTGTGATTCTGATAAACATTGGAGGAAAATTATATTTATAAATAATGAAATTTCTAATTCAATAGTTAAAAATATTTCAAATGTTATTCAACCAGCTTTTTATACTAATAATAAATTTAAAAAATACATATTAAATAATAAAGATAAGGATAATTTTTTAAAAAAAATCGGGTGTTTATAAATTAATTTGTAATGATTGTGATTATTTTTATATTGGAAAAACGTGTAGAAATTTTGAAATTAGAATTAAAGAACACTTAAGGTGTTTAAATAGTAATAATTATTCTGAATTTTCTAACCATCTTTTGGCTACGGGTCATTCTTTTGATATTAATAAGGGTTTACAAATTTTACATACAAATTTTACATACAAATTATACAGAATCACAATTTGATAAATTAGAAAATTTGGAAATAAGAAAGAGTGTAAATAGTAAATTGAATATTATAAATAATCAGGTCCTTTTTGCAAATAGTTATCTTTTAAATTTATTTTCATATTAATTAGGTAGTTTATATTATTATTTTCCATATATAACTTTTTAATATTTTGATCTATACTTCGATTTTTAAATATTATTTTTGTTTTCCTGATGAAGAAGCCATTGGCTTTGAAACATGTTGATTTTTTTCAATAAATAAGTGGTTTAAACAAAGTTAATTTATATTAATTATAATTATGTTACCACAAAATAAATTTGCTACATTTGAAGAAGAAGACATAAAATTATAATTAAACTCACAAAGCTAATGTTTTTCAATCAACTTAATGATCAATGCCTCAATTGATTTAACTATGAGCGGTTTCCACCTTTCTATATCTTAGTCAGAGCAGTCACACACTAACGGATCCATAAAATAAAAAATCAGGAGAAGATAACTACATTGATATATGGAATAAAATGAATAACCTAATTATATTAGACAAAGCATTGAGGCCTGGGGGATTAACCAAGGCAAAGTTTATTTATTTCTTATTTTTATTTATTTATTTATTTCCTTTTTCGTACATGCTACTTCAATGACGAATATTTCCAGTTGTCATTTTTTTTCCAACCACAACCTTAAGTCGGCTTTTGAAGACAGTATGATCTGAGCTGAGGAATTCAGTATTGTAAATGGAAATGGATAATGAAGTACATTCACATCAATTAATGGAAAATCACGATTAGGTTTATTACATTAATTTAAATTTCAGTTTCTTAGGTAAGTAAGGATGAAAAGGGACATGATAAAATTACATCTAACCACATATTTCACGCTGCAAATAATACAAATGATTTCTTACCGAATCCGAATATGAGCTTAATCATGTCTTGCTGCTTGTCCCACGTACGATCGAAGCGAACGGCGAAGAAGAATTTCTGGCCTCTGCGCAGAACGGGCGACGGAAGAACGGCATCATTCACCAGCTCGTACTGATCGGTGTGATGCTCCTTGGAGTTGTCCCTCGCGTAAAACTCGGTGAGCTCCACCTTCAGCGGCTGCTGGGAGTAGTAGTGCTGCGGCTGGGTCTCGAAGGCTTCCAGCCGGCGGCGGCGCTCGTTCTGGTCGGCCATGCGCGAGATCAGGCTGTGGGAGAACTGGGTGCTGGGACTGTTGCGGGTGGAGAAGTTCAGGCGGTGGTTGGCCCCGGCGGACCGCGAGCGCCCCGGGCGGGACTGGGCCGTAGGCCCGGGCCGCTGGGCGGCGGACTTCCTGCTGAGGCCCGGCCGCTGCTGGAAGCTGGACACGTTGCAGGCTCCGGAGATGCCCGGGGTGTAGTTGCAGGCCATGCCGCCGACGCTGAGGCTCTGCATGTCCCCGCGGAGGCTGCCGGAGACGGCCATCCCGCTCTGGCCCGTGAAGCTGGTGGTCATGCTGGAAGACATCCTGTCCATTCTTGACGAGGGTAGAGTCATTGTAAAGCTGGAATAAATAGATAAATCTAATCAAGCTAGGTCTAATATAGTTCTCAGGTATTCACGGATATGCAGAATCTTCTATGTGTAGTTTTCTGGGATTTTCTGGCGTGTATATTTGAGCTCTCTGGCCGACGTTTCGGATCCCAATGCAGGGTCCATCGGCCCCTGATGGTGAAACACGGCCAGAAGAGTCAGATAAATATGGCAGAAAATCCCGGAAAACTAAGAAGAAAATCAGCGAAGGACATGTAAAGTAGGTGGGAGGGAAAAACGAGAGGGGTTAAGCGAAGAGAGAGAGAGAACACCTTTTTAATCGGACTATTAGATCAATTTATTTGTTAATTTATTATTTGGATATTATTATTGATAACTATATTAATTTGTCATGCTTCTAGATTATTAAGTCGCCAACCCTTTCCGTTTTTGTGTAAAATTTGAGGCCCCGTATTATTATCATTGATTTCGTTGATTGTTTGATCTAAATTAATTAGATGTTCAGAAAATTCAGAAAACCCTATATTTGTCAAGCATTTAATGCGTTCTTTTATTCTTAAATTTACGTTAATCGATGTTTAACCAATATACAAATCCGGGCAATCGTTGCAGCTGAGTTTATAGATTAACTTTCAATCATATCAAGTCTCTTATTTTAATAATAATTTTGGTAATAATTAATCTAGTTTTTGAACTTGTTCTAGGACGTCAATCGTCTCCTATATTTATTAAATATCACAAACGCTTTGTAATAACCAACGCCATGAAACGTAAAGAAAAAAAGTTTAATATTTGAAGCAAAAACATTGTGGTTAGACATTTTAATACATTTTTGCAAGGCGGAAAATGAGTTTTATAACGATTTTCGGTTTAATATTAAATCTTTTTACCCAGTTAAATACAAATTTACTTATAAAAATTTATTAAAAATAGTTTAGTCTTTTAACTTTGAAAAATGACCCTTATTACATAATACGTTAAAATTCTTTAAAACTATTACTTATTTAATTAATACAAATAATACAATTCATTTATCAATATTTATCAATAAATTTTTTTTTTACTTTCTGAAAATGCTTTTGTTTGAATATTATTTTGAAAATATGACGTCGTTAAGAAGCAAACGCACTTTTTAAAAGAAATTGACAGTTGACTCAGATGTAATGTGTATATTTCACTGCACTAAAAGGCAGTGGGATTTTATAAAAGAGAAAAAATTTTTGCTTTTCAATGCCAAGTATTAAAATTTTTGAAATATTTATTGGTCAATTTATTGGGTTTATTAATTATTTCTTACAGTTTACGCAATTTTACTTGGTTTAATGATTAAATTATATTTTGGTTTAATTTAAGTAAAAGTGGTTTAAACCAAGTGAATTTATGTGTAATATTTTTAATTTAGAAATAGAAAAATTATTTTAAAGTCATAAAGTAAATCAATATGGCTTTTGAACAAAACTTGTTTCGTTAGTATACTTAATAAATTATGATAAATGTGTGTACTTAAAAAGTAATATCAATATTAACACATAAAGAGGTAAAGGTTATAAGTAATATATATGTAAGATAAAGGGATGTAAGAATTTCCGAAACTCCGAAACTACTCATTCATCAAAATTCTTTTAACAATATTTAGAACAGACATTTAAGGTGGATATAGGCTATATATATCGAACCGTTAAAATAAAATGATCGAGCGGTGCGTTTTCTTACGACCTTAACGGTAAGAGATATTTAAATACTTTCTACAGAGAAGTTGTGCAACTCAAAAAGTTCTATAAAAAATTCGCAACGACATATGCAATTTTTTCAGAGTTCTGCGAAATTTATAACCAAATTAATTAATCAATTAGAAAGGCATACAGAAAAATCAAATCCACGAAAAAATATTTGGCTGCTACCGGGATATGTATGTTTATATGTTAAGGTTAATACACAAATTGATAAAATTTGACTAAAAGTTACTAAAAATCTATGCGTTCAAAGCCGCGCCGGCGTAGCCAGTATACAAATAAATATGAAGAAGAAACGAATCAATTCAATAGTAGATCGTATAATACAGTATTATTGTCAAATAATTAAGAGCATATAATCAAATTCAATAAAAAAATTATACCAAATCTAACAATATTTCTAAAAATAAGTAGGTATATAGGTACTGTTATGATACATAGAAAATAGTTCACTATTATAAAAAAATAACCCATAAAAAACAACTTTTTATTATACTCCCTTTCTCACTGAATCGGGTTTCGGTTCATTACTCATTTGTATTGATTCCAATTTGAAAAAACATTAAAATTTCGAATAATCCAAAATTATACTATAATTATTACATTACGAAAATTTGTTGGATCATTTTTATCGTCGCCACGAGTCTGACTGCAAAGTTGCAACTTGATTGAATGCCGGGAAAAGGGTTAAAATCGATCCAAAGTTTTCCGGCGGACAACAAACCGCAGACGCCACGAGTTAAAAGAAAGGGTGTAAGTAACAAAGATGAAAAATAATTAATATAATGAAGCTCACCTTTTACTGTAGTGGTATCAAACGGTGTTTTCCAATGGACAAGATAAGTCTAGAATCCAAGAGTTGTGATGAACCTGGTTTTCCTGAACAAACTGATGATGATGGCTGATTTTCGGGAGTTTATATACCCGACGAATTCATTTCTAATGCAAAACAATTGCCCACCATAGCAAAGGGGCGTCGCGTATCATTCTCCTTTTGTCTGGATGATGCCTTTGTGTTCCCGCAGGATGTAATCTGACCGATACTGCCGAAATAAAGCGAAGCGGGCTGTTGACCATAGACCAGAAAAAAACCTTTTCACTATTTAAAATATGATATACCAGTCTAATTGTCCACAATAAAGGACTTGCAACATAATTCTGTTCCGCTGAAAAATAGAACAATTGTTGTGATAAGATATTTTTTACTTCCTTTCTTTTAACTCGTAGCGTCTGCTTGCTTGTCTATCGAAAAAACTTTGGATTGATTTTTAACCTTTTTCCCGTTATGCAATCGAGCTGAAACTTTGCAGACAGACTCGTGGCGACGATAAAAATGATCTAACAAATTTTTGTTTAAAAAAATTAATAATTATTGTATAATATTGGATTTTTCGAAATTTTTTATTACTCGCTTTCGTAGCGTTGCCCTACTCGAGCCAAATGCGTAGGTTAAGCGCCAAACCTATTTCCACTAGTAAATAAGAAAGGGAGTATAATGGGTTAATTTTTTACAGCAGAATTAAGCATCATTAGAATCGTCACGTTTTTTACAATTAATTACAAGTATTGTAGTTTTATACCGTTGTAATCGACTATTTCTTTGTGGATATTCAATGTAAAATAAAATAAATATGTAAGAAATAGTGATTCCAAAACCAGTTGGTGTTACCAAAAATATGCATAGCGAGAATATTCTGAGTAAGTCCAAATTTTTTAAGAACACAATATTGGATTTTAACCCCAGAGGGACATGTGTGCAGTGGGGACAAGAAGCATGTATTTTTCAGCATACTTTTCATAGAAGCATATATTTAAGAAGTATATATTTTGAAAATAAACCGAAATAAAAGATATATCTCTTCCATGCCTACTTTCTCACATAAAAAATATAGCTTCATCTCTATGAAACATCAGTAATACATATTATCTTGATCAATGTATAGTAATATAAACCAAGTGACTATGTGTTTAATTTGATTAAAAATTGATATATTCTTATGGAAAGTACATTTTGCCATCATGTAATTTGAAGTGGCTTATTTTATTTTAACCAACTCATCAAACATAATGATTTCGTTATCAGTCCGTATGTCCATCCAATCGTCAGTCCGTCTCTCTATCTGTCTCTTCCCGTAACTTCGTGTAACATCCGTAATTTCGTTCGAATTCACGGCTTAAAAAACAAATCAAACGGCCAGAGATGGGGCTTGAACCCGGGCCAGCAAACACGAACCAGTCGCTCAACGCATGTTGCTACGGCCGCCTCTCCGCGGACCGCCAAGAATATACTATAAATATATACTAGGGCATAGCAAAGACGTGAAACAATGTTCCGTCATTTTTGGCGGGTTGCAGTGAACTTCATTAAATTCAATGAAAAAATAAATTACTTAAAATCATCTTACTATCCTTACTGTTCGATTGCATTAACACATATCTAAGATAAACTCGTAGGCATCATTCTTTATTTGAAAACGACAAAATGAATGTGAAAGTTGAACCAAAAATATTCACAACAATATTTAACCTCATCTAAAAGTTCTGCCCCATTTATGTAGTTTTGAAGTTGAAAATTTTCCAATAGTCTGATACGAAGCAAAATCAAACAAAATTAGAATAATCGAAATACATTTTAATACGATATTAACATGATCATGATCAAATAACCCTTTTTACGAAATAATATGGTTAGATTAAAATTCAAGTATCAAAACTATGTATATTCATTTTCTAGTAACAAAGTATTCTTAATTGAACTGAGCCTGTCTCACTAAATTAATTAGTTTTATTACTAGCCAACTTTACAAGTTGATTATTAGAAAAATTTAATTTAGATCAAAAAGCAATTCTAATATACCTACAGAAATTTAATATTTTTTTAAAATAAGAATATTTCTATTTTTTTACTACATTTGAGAACGTGTAAACAATACTAAAAGTATAAAATATCGTACGATATGTTCCCGCTAAAAGTTGAGAATGTTTTTGCAATCGATATATTTAATTAGTTTGGTTGTGTGGGTGTATAAACACTTTATACAAAAATTTCTCGGAGAGTTTTAATATTTCTTATGAAGCTTGGAAGATTGATGAAGAATTTAATGGAAAAACATCTGAAATTTCGTATTCCATAAGAGGTAAGTGTTTCGGAGATTACTAATTTTTTTCTGAATTTATTGTACCTTCCTTGATGTGTATGGTTGATTTTCTTGGGTGTTGATTTTTTTATAATCTACATTTTTGTGCATTTCTTTACAAGTGAGTGTGTAACGATATTGGCCTATTCAAATAGACATTGCTGAAAAATTATACGAAAATATCTATCTGCTAAAAGCTCATGATAAGGAGAAGCCCCACAATTCATAAATACTCTATAATTAAATATTTGCCGGATAAGTAGGTGCGGGCCTTTATTATTTCTTATTAGCCTTTATTATTTCTGCACGCGGGCGTGTAAAGCAGGCTATATGTTATTTTATTTTGACGAAGCGAGCCAATTAAAAACGGTTGCCCGCGTAACGGATCGGGCCAATGAGAAGCGTTCTGGGAGATAGACCTTTACCTTTACACGTCGGTTGGAGTCAAAAATGGCGAGAAATTTTGACTACATAAGCCATACAAATTCAAAGAACGGCCCTTTTCCTTCAGCATCAACGTCGGCCGGAGGCCCTTGTGGAGAGAGGACCAAAATACCATCAGTGAGGCAGAGAGGCGGTAACACTCGAAGATCCAGATAAGCATTTCCAATATTATTTACTTCTATTGCCTTTTACGTGTATTCAATTTAGAACTTTCTGGATCGTAACAAATATTGATACATGTTGTGGATTGTTTCGTTACGTATTTTGGGCCTAGGGATAATTATTACTAGGCGCGCATCAGATTTAATATACAAGAAATCGTAATATTGCGGCTGTGATAATTCCAGCGGGTGAATTATTGCATAACGCTTATGAAATATTAAAATGCGTCGCGGTCCATATGGAAAATCATTTAAATTTGATATTCATATATTACCAAAGATATAAAGGCTTTAAAATGGAATATTTTCCAGACGAAGGGTGTTTGTTTCGTGGGACTTGAAATTCAGAATAATTGTGTATATTTAATGTCGCGAGGTTTGGAATGTACGAGAGATTCTTCAGGGCGGATGTATCTTTATGCAAAAGAATGCTATGTTATCTATACTGGCGATTGAATACACGGATTTCTACATGATTTGTATTATTTTGGGAATAATTGAGATCGGGGTATTTGTGTGGTTTTGATATCACGATTGTCAGTGTGATATAAATTCAGATCGTACGAGAAATTTCCTACAAATAATATATTTTAAAAATGAATCTGGATTTTATATTTATTTTATTAAATCACGGATGTGAGGTTATTGGACAAGGCACATGTTTGTATTGCGTATCATTGGGCAATCGTTTTAAACATGATTTGTTCCTATCAAGTTCTTATAAAGACGTATTTCGAATTGTATATATTGTATAGAAATAATTAATTTAGATACAGTCGGTCTTCAGCTAAGGATCGCGGAAATTTTGTACTAACGAGCAGCATTCTCGATGGAAGGAAAGTGAAGGCTCCACAGGCGATGGAAATTTTGGAGAGGACCCGTTATATTACTTCGGATCAGGATGCCATCTCAGAAGCAGACCAACTACAGAAATAAGATAAGAACCTTTAATATTATTTATTCTTTATTTTCTTATGTGTATCAAATGGAATGTTCGTGCTATATAATTTGTCATTGTCACATGGTCACTATTCATTTCATTACGTGGGTTCAGAGTTCGACGGTAACGGACGCGGTAACAAGTTGGTACTTGTCGGGACGTGACGTCGGAATTATTTCTTAATTATCTTTAGGATACAAGCGAGGTCATTATACGTGCATTCTGCATTTCAAACGTTTTACTAACATATATAAATACATATTATTGCGTTTTACAAATTGAATAGGTTCGCGGAAAATAGGCATTTCGCCCGGTTGTGCAATATTAACTTCCAACGTAGCATAATGAGATCTTATTACCGGCGCTAGACTCTTAAGGTTAGGCACGCGGGGATTATAAATGGGATAATGAACGAGAACCGAATGGGGAAGTTCGTCTCTTCATGGTCGGGAGGCGAGGAGCCGTACGTCTTTCACGCCCCGTGATCTTGGGAGGCTGAATTTCGATTGTGGAAAAAGATGAAGTTAGATTTACTCGCGTGCCATAAGCAACCACACATAAGACAGGGTCGAATGTCGGAGCGCGCGTTCTCGGCTATGGAGTCTGATTAGAGTGGGAGACATCTTAGATTTGGGACTAGGTAAGGCTATCTTAACTGTATCTACCCGGTTAAGACAGGGTTTTAAAGCCAAGAATTACAGGATAGTCTGAAGGTCCTGGAGCGGCGACCCTCAAAGATCTAAGGGGAAGAACCTCTCACGTCTTTTCAGGCCCCTTGGTGCGACGAGCTCGGGCTCTGGTTATGAATGTTTATGAATGTATTAACTCCGTACTCAAGGACGAGATAGGACGTTCCTCATGAACGAGAAATTATAAGATGCAGGTAGCAGTTCGACAATCAATACTACGCTCGGGACCGCTTTAATGAACGAGATCTGTTAGCAGTTTAACAACCAACTTTTATGATCAGGACCGCATTCAGGAGCGCGATGGCATTACTAACACCATCATACTCATCATTCACCACCTTTTCTAACTTGCTGTATACAGAGACCTTCGGGGTTCTCCCTTCCCGGCCAGCGAGAAACATATCAGAAATTACACAATCAACTGTACTAATCATGCTGATTTACCATCATTTAATATCTCTAGTCAATAAGACTACACCGTGGGATCAATCACATCAACTATAATTGGCGATGCTAACATGGCTCTGACTGACGCGCTCAAGGAAGAGTCTTTTCCAGTCACCAAGTTAGTTCATTCAGCCCTTTAATCAGCAGTAAACATCATAATAATCCGGCTTATGTAGCCGCAACGTGGGATCCTCATCATTATACACCAGTCAATTTGACTGCCCCGAGGGATAATATACAAACCTTAATATCAGGGATTTCTTCCTGATATGTTTGTCGCCGGGAAGCGAGGACTTCGGAGAATTCCAGCAGGAGCAATAGAGTCTCGGCTTGATCTTGGTCTGCAGATTAGCATGGGAAGCTATTAATTACACAGGTGGTAGCTACCGGGTACAGCGTTGTCGATGGGGCTGTACACCCTCCATTAGAGGGGGGTAACCTAAAATCTACGTAAAAGTAGAATCAGAATCAACTTGACTCTTATATAATATGACTTATGAAAGAATCGAAAATTTCGATTTAGAATCACGGGTTGTAGTAAAGTAAATATCAGACAGAACCTCCCCGAGCCTCTGTTGCGCCTAGTTGTTATGAATATATGTTTACTCTTTCCACTATATACCATGAATAGATAAATCGGGCCGAAGACCACCGAATGCGCCAGTTGTAAGCATTGTATGTATGTATTCTGGAGAACCCAGCCGTTAATTTGCATTTTGAATTTTGTGTGTGTGTTTAATAAGTATAACCGTGTATTAATCGACCGTGATTTATCTAATCTGGATGACCGGCAGATCCAGTATACTATTGCATTAAAAAAAATACGTAAAAAAAATAGATATTGCGTAAAAAAAAAAATACATACATGCAATATTAGCGCTAAGTTCCTATTATGTACCGTCGATTGTATTATGCGGATACCAAGTTATACTCAGAGCGCCCTAGGCTGTATTTCGCAAGTGGTATTTATCTATCTGAATATTCCATCGTAATCGTGACCCCGCGCTCAGCCGTGGAATCCGTTCACAGGTGCTAATATGAGACCTCGGTAACCAGGCGGCATCGTTCTAGGCGAAAAATCTACGTAAACATATTTATGTTCGCGACGCTGCTACTGGATGCGAGGAAATGACGGATGCGCCACCATGAAAGGCGATTTTGTTAGTCTGTTCAATCGATCGTCGTTTTGAGTCCGGCTCATGTTGCGCGTTAATAATGTTAGGTTAGTTTCACCTCGTATGAATACAATGGCATTTCTTCTGCTACGCTACTAAAGTACTGAGTAATCGCGTCACAACGAGGAGTCCTAAATTACTATCACTAGACGATTACTGGCCAAATTATATGTTAGACTAAACGTAAACTTAATTCAATCACGTAAATAAATGTTAAACTTAGCCTTGAGCTTGCTAAAGCAGATCTCAAATAATATATTAGACTTTTAATAAATAAACTTAAAGTAAAATCGCTTTTAAAAATTTTTTAAAGCCTTCTCTTTTAAACTTCCCATTTAAACTTCTTTCAAAAAAAAAAAGCTTCACCCCAAATACACCCACAGAACGAGGTAACGTCACAAGTGGTAACCATAAGTAAGGTGATAATATATATTTTTTGAATTTACTTAATTTATTTACAGTTAAAAAGGTTGTGATAATTGTGCGTGTGGTAGGCTCGATTTAAGGGACTTATTTTGTGAATACCATAAAAACTTCTAAAATTTTGTTCTAAAAGAATTTTATCCTAAATGAAACGATTTTGTTATAACTGTATATGAAAAATATTGATAAAATCAGCTTTAAACTTGTCATATATACTGATGCAATGCATATATTTTTATTAATTAATAAATATAAGGTACAAATACATACATACAATAAATTGACATTTTTTTAACACTTTGTAGTTATGTGAGGTCTATCAATTCCTTTCTAGATAATTTAACTTTTACATAATTATAAACTAAAAAAAATAAACTTAGATGTCACTTACGTACTCCGTTTTTGTCGACATTTCAAACATTGTTTTTTTTTTTAGTTTTTTATTTAAAATATGGTACAAATACAATTCTAATATATTTACATATCCAACTGACATTTTTTTAATACTTTGATACAACACTGAACAGAAGCTCTTGAGTCTGATGAGGAAGCCTCAGTTCTTATTTTGTATGCAAGTACATATGCGAATCATTTAATAATACGGTAATAAAAGGTAACTTGATAATGAAATGTTGAAGTATTTTGAAAAAAGCTATAAGTTTAAATGATTAATGAATGAAAGTAGGATTTAAGGAAGTTTTTAATTTTTAAATTTGTTCTGAAAGGTTATTGATGCAGTGTATCTCGATAGGTAGATTATTGAAGTAGTTAATAACTTTGTAAATATAGTGGTTCTGCATTTGGGTTGTTCTAAATTTCGGCATTATGATTTGGTTTCCATGTCTCATAAGCTTAAAGAATTCCTGGTTACAAAACCAGGAATACTTTAAGCTACTGAGCTTTGAGCTACTAAGCTTATAAGCTACAGAAGTACAGTTTTTTCTTTACATATCATCAATATGGAAAGTTGCTTGAAAATATCATCCATGTTTGGTACTGGAAACAATTTAAAATGATCTTTTGTTGAAAAGGTAGATTTTTTTCAGTATTTCTTTAATAATGTTTTGAAAATATGTACATGTATGTTTAATTGTACCCATGTACCTAACTTTTGGTTCGAAACCACTTTTTTGGTTTCCTTCTCACAATTTTAAGGTTTTCTCTACGAGTACGAATAAAAAAATAATTTTGAAATTTGATTGGCATTGAACATCTTTACGCTCGGTTCATTAGAAGCCACAAACTTCTTTATTGACTCGTCTAAACTGCTCGCTCGAGCCGCAGACTTCTCCACAGACTAGTCCAAACTGCTCGCTCGAGCCGCGGACTTCGCTAAAGACGTTCCAGTATAAATTGGCGTGAGAGGGAGGGCGTCCCTGTCGCGTAACAGAAATTGGTGTACAGGGTGTACATTTATTACACAATACATAATGTACAGAATGTCCGGTGACCGGTGTCGGAGCCTTTAATAGAAATTTGGTCGGGCAACACTAAAGAAACAAACCACTAATGGCGGCCACTCTATCTGTCAACTGTCAAACGGTAATATCGGTCCATTATTTGCTTTTTCAGCTTCGCAAAACTTTAATACTTCATTGGCAATTGTTCCTGCACCATCCCGAACTGTTTATGATGTTTTGGACATTAATAATAATAATAATAATAATAATAATAATAATAATAATAATAATAATAATAATAATTCAGTGTATATTGTAAATCAAGATGTTCTCACGCTCAAGTACGAGAATGAACTAAATGACAGGGCGAGGGGTTACCGCCGGGTGCCGGCGGGGCGGGTTTTAGTTCCAAAGTCGCCGCACGCCAATTTACGTTGGGTAAGCAATAGCAGTTTGTACGAGTATATTTCTGCAGAACGAGTTAACAGTGAGACATTTATTTTTTTAGATTTTTTAATAAATAATTCAATCCACTTCACGATCAATATGTAGCGGACCGTTGAAAGACCATTTTTTTAGTTTTTATTTTACTCTGCAATTTATTTACAAATGTGCACGTTAATTTTAATACACCCTTTGTAATCACTTAACTTTAGTCAAAGTAGAGGCAAATCTCCGAGGTATGACAGATCCATACAAAACTGTGAGTGTTTCATTCATCTCAAGATAAATTTGTTCAACTTTAAACGAAGTTTTATTTTATAAAGTCTACTAAAAAATCGCCATATTTATAACGTTTTAAAATAAATGTCTTTCGTCTACCCTGGAGCGTTAAACTTCTGAATGTTTATTGTCGTCATTAATCTGGAAACAGTCTATTTAATGACATTTATTATATTTTAGATTTTTTTTAGCAAGTAAAATATGTAAAGACGCAATAAGTGAACATTTTAAGTTTTTGTGTAAAAGAACATTTTTGTTTACTGAAACAAGCCTTAGTTCAAGACAAATACTTTGTTGTTTAATAGTACAGTGAGTATTGATAGAAAGTTGAAACCAAAATACATATTACAATACAAATTTATTCATTCATTTACGCCTAAATAGGCTTTTACATATGTAGGTATATAACAGATATTTGCAAAAATAATATAAACAGAGAGAAAAACAAAAAAAAGAAAGTGTATATAATTTACATTATGGCGGAATGAAGCGCTCTCAGTATCGCGCCCCTATACTGTGACAGGCCAGAACCAAACACGTCCGCTATGTTTGTATAATTGTTACCTAACCTGTGTATTCTAGGTACTAGCGAGTTGTAGTGAGCATTTGTTCTAGTATTGTCACAGTAAAAAGGCGTCGGCACTCGAGTAGTTCGACTGGGTACATGGAACATTATTAAGGACAAAATTTCAGGGCTGTGGTAATGCGAGTTTACAATTTTATATAATAAAATCAGATCGGATAAAACTCTCCTGTCCGATAGTGGCAATAAACCGGTAAAATATAATAAGTTTGTATAGTTAAGATTTTCTATTGGGATATGGAGACGGAAATTTATGTAGCGTAAAAATTTATGTTGAATTCTTTCTATTGTATGAACATGAGCATTAATTAATTAAGTAAGCTTAATAGGGACACCAGATAGATGAGTTGTATTCGATTTTACTTCTAACAAGAGAACAATAAAGGAGTTTGACCGTTTGAATATTTGTGAAGGACTTACAAGAGCGCAGAACAAAGCCAAGTGTTTTCATAGCCTTGTTTGCAATATTATTGATATGGTTTACGAATGATAATTCCTCGTCAAATAAAATGCCAAGATCATTAATTTCAGTAACGGTTTTCAAGGGAGTGGCATTAATCGAGTAGTTAAAAATGATAGGATTTTTAATTGTATGAAAGCGTATAATTTGGCATTTGTCAATATTTAGAAGGAGTTTATTAGTACTGCACCAGTAATTCAGATTGGCCAAATTAAGTTGGATCTTTTGGCAATCTTGAATATTTCGTATCACTTTAAACACTTTCATGTCATCAGCAAAAATTAAAATGTTCACATCATGAAAAACAGTAATAATGTCATTAATAAATAATAAAAACAAGATAGGTCCTAGATGAGAACCTTGTGGGACACCGCTGGTTGCTCTAAACTTAAAGGAAGAGAAAGAATTTATTTTTACAAATAGTTCTCTATTACAAATATATGATTTTATCCAATTTAAAAATTTTCCCCTTATACCTATTTTATTAAGTTTGAATAACAATATGTTGTGATCCACCTTATCAAACGCTTTACTGAAATCAGTGTATATAGAGTCAACTTGTAGTTTCTGCGATAAAGCATTAGTAATGTAACTTTGATATAATAAAAGATTCGTTAAAGTAGATTTGCCAGGTGTAAAACCATGTTGATTAGGAACAATTATTTTATTTATATCGTTCGAAATATTTTCTAGAACAACACTTTCAAACAGTTTAGGTATGGTGGATAAAATACATATAGGACGGACGATAATTGGAGACATCACTCTTATTACCCTTTTTAAATACTGGAATAAGATAACTTAATTTCCAGGCTTCGGGGAAAGTGCCCAATTCCAGAGATTGATTAAATAATTCTACTAGTGGATAGGATATTGAGGATACACATAGTTTTAATAGTATAGGTGGAATGTTGTCAGGGCCGGGAGATTTGTATACATCTAACAATTTAATTTTCTTTACGACTTGATCAAGGTTGATGCGAACTGATGAAATGTTAAGACTATCAATGAGTTCAGAGTCAGGAATGCTATTATCAGTAGCTGAATATACATTCATGAATGATTTTGCAAATAAATTAACAATGCCGTTGATGTTGTCGCTGGATTCATTGCGAAAGTGCATAGTGTTTGGTAGATTAGAACTAGTTTGTTTTTTAGAATTAACATATTTCCAAAATCTCTTAATATTAGATTTTATATTGCTTTCAGTTTTGGCGATGTACTCATTGTAACATTTCTTAGATAAAGTTTTGCAATTTTTTCTAAGATCATGAAAAAGTGCATAGCTGTTTATAGATTTGGACTCTTTAAAACATTTATGTGCAAGCTTTTTCTTACAAACTAATGTAATCAATTCCCTTGTATACCATTTAGGATAATTATTAGCATTATTGTTTGTAGATTTAGGAACATAGGATGTAATTGCATTGGTAATTATTGAGTTAAATCTATCAACCTTTGAGTCGATAGATGTGTGATCTTTAAGAAATGACCAGCTTTGTTCATGGAGATATGCAGATACCTTGGTGTAGTCCGTATTATGAAAATCGAAACCTGATATAGGGTATCGTAAGTTGCCAATGGTCACATTATGAATTTCAAATTCTAGAGGTGGGTGGAGTACATCCAAAGGTTGAAAACATTCCATTGATTTAAGGACTTTAACGGAGTCAAAGTTAGAAAAAATGAGGTCTAATATTCGATTATTAACATTCGGGATATAGTTACATTGTTTTAACTCCAAGTATAAGCTCATATCTAATATTTCGCGAGCACTTTCAGGATAATTATTGAATGATATTCTATCATCGTTTTCACTCCAGTTAATAACGGGTAAATTGTAGTCTCCTGCCAATATAATTTTGGAGTGTGGGTGTATTCTCGTCACTTCTTCCACAGCTTCACAATGGCGTTTGTAGGAATCATTGTTTGATGAAGGTGGTATATAAATACAACCTATTATAATATTGTTTGGTAAAGTGTTGAGTTTAACAAATAATTGTTCAATGTTTGCTGGTTGAGTCAGAAGTCTCGAAGATCCGATTTTCTTGGAGACTCCTAATAAGGTACCACCTCCCCTGGTTTTGTTGGTTAATGAGAGATTTCGATCCATCCTATAAATATTGTGAGATTCGCATGCAAATTCCTCGGTAGCGATGTCTTCAGTAAGCCAAGTCTCCGTTATAAAGAAAATATCGTGATGTATTAGAGAAATAAACAATTGGAAGTCTACCAATTTGGTTTTGATGCCTCTAACATTTTGGTAGAAGCAACTCAACTTAATTGGTTGGACTGCTTTTTTGAAATGAAGTCATTATCTTAGGACTCCCGTTTACATATTTTATTGTGATGTTTTGTTCGCCATTTTTTAATCTTTTTTCCAGTTCAACGCGTAGATCGTTTAGGTGTTTTCTTTGTAAGATCGTAAGGTCTTGTCGAATTGAGAGGTTTTTGGAGATAATTCTTCGATTGCGCAGAATTGCCATGGCTTGTGATTTTTCATTAAATGTAATTTTGATTGGTCTTGGTTTATCTTGGTTAATCTTTCTACCTAGACGGAAAGCGGTGAAACTGGATGTTGAAATGTGTGGTTCGATCACTTTGAGGGAGTTAACCACGTTATCGGCATCTTCCTTCAACTTGTTAATTTCACTGTTTGCACAACTCTCAGGAACATTATACAAAATTATATTTTTTGACCGAGATTTTCTTTCTTCAATTTCGTTTAAAGTCTCAATTAAATTTTGAGTTGTATCACAAGTTTCGGGGTTTTGATGAGATGTGAGTTCACTCAATTTTTTACTTTGAATTAAGGACTTGAAAGCTGTCAATTCACCTTCCATTAGGCCCATTCTGACGGCTAAGTTGCCAATTATTCCAAGTAGTTCAGTTGTTTTAGGCGTAATTTTAGATATTTGATCTTTATTTAACTTATTTGTCGGGTCCATAATTATCTGTACCAATGCATTAACTGCAAGTTTAGCATTATTAGCAAATTGAAGAGACTCACCAAGTTGGTCCATTTTTATAAGCGGTGATGACCCTGCACTTATGCTGTTTATAGCCGTTGTAACTACACTTCGATGTGACGCGAGCGGGCGAGAGCCGTGAATTGTAGGTACTCACTTTATTATGAATTTTATATTACCGAGTAAATACTACGTTTACTGGGCTGAATATATAATAATCAGATAGCGTATGTGGTTGATAATAGGATTGATATATTCTTTGCACTAATTTCGATGTTTTTAACAATAGATTTTATAGTTTAAGAGAGGAGCAAATAACTGCGTGCAACTAGTTGAACTGTCAGATGATATAATCATAAATGTTAAGTAATGTAGAAATATTTACAAGGTATCACCAATTTATACAAAAATTTATTCAAAATGACTTTGTTACTTTATTTATTTATATAATAACAAAACACTTATTTATCACCAACAAACAATTCTTAATTTACTAATCATCTTTTGAAAGCAAGCCATGACTTTGACAATTTTTCAAAAATTTCTGCTATGACTTTATGAAAGGCCATTTAAAAATAATGGATGATAACATTGTTTACTTTCACTATTTGTTTGTAACGATAAGAAAGTTTTCGATGCTAACGCATCATCTTGAGTATTGTTACTAATACTAAACTTAAGACTAAAGGACGGCGTGAGGAGTGGGGTGTAGATTAGAGTCCGCTGGATTTGTGGGCGTGGTCTATTATGTCCCCCCTCCTGCGCTTAATGACCACGCCCACATATCCACTCTATTCTCCACTCCACTCCTCACGCCGTTCTTAAGTTTAGTATTAGTAACACTACTGAAAATGATGCGTTAGCATCGAAAACATTCTAATCGTTATGAACAAATAGTGAAAGTAAACAAAATTGTCATTTTTTTTATATTAATAAGAGTGTACAATTAATATTACAGAAGTACAGTTAGATAAATAAGAGATTTTAAAAATCAGAAAAAGTTTATAGCAAATTAAATATTAGAAATAACCAGGTCCTTTTAGCATGTAGTTTTGTCTTTTACATTATTTTCACATGAATTCTGAATTAGTTAACACTCCGTTACACGCGCGGGGCACAGGCGTGCCTCAGTGAAATATTTTTGCCTATTATTTAATAAACAATGTATGTACAATCTTGCAGCTTCTAATAGCTGTTGTCAGTGTCCTTGAGTACTCACCAGTGGCACCATGGCAATGCTGGTGAACGGATGTATTCTCTGGAAACTTTTTAATGTCGGTGGGGCACGCCTGTGCCCTGCGCGTGAGATACCGTAACTATTTCATTTTTGAAGAAGGTAAGTCATTTTTGATATTTTCTTATCTATTTTAAATTTCAAGTAAAGATAATTAATATTACATATAATTGTATAATATTTAGCTCTATAATGCTATAATAAAAAATGTGTTTTGTTTGTTTTAGGTACTTATAAACCAAAATGAACAGATAAGAACGACAAATAAGTACTAAACTCTTATATTCCTAGAAACATCTTTATGTTGCATACTATGTTTCTTTGAACGTAGCATGCTTTTTTAGGTATAAATCAAAACGATTTGACACCTCAGGAAGATGACATATCCCGAAAAAGGACTTAAACATCTAGGTGCCATGGCTGTGGAAGAGCCAAAGATCGCTCGACTAGAATCGCATGCCAGAAATGTCACAAGCCTGTGTGTAATGATCATAAATATAGTATATCCATTCAGTGTTATAACCAAAGTCAAAATAATCTCAATAAGTCAACTAATGAAGACTAAAATCTCAAATTTATAATTACGGTGTTAATTTTTTCATAATTTTCTAAAGTTAAGGAAAAAATTTTTTTGTTCTTGTTTTTGTAGAGAAAAGATATATTTTTTGTTTTCATTATAAGTATCAATAAAGACTGATTATGTATAAAATATGTTTATTTTTTGTTTCTACCCACATAACAAATAATCCATCAATTACTTTGGGGCACAGGGGTAGCCCGCGCGTGTAAATATGTAATTATTTGCAGCGCTTGTAACGGAGTGTTAATAATCTTCCTTTTATTTTTTTTTATTTTGTTTATATGTATAGGTTGATTTCAATTTTTAAGTAAAAGTTTTATTTTGATGGAGGGAAAAAGACCCCAAAACATAATTCAACAAATTTATACAATGAGTTTTTTTGTTGATTATGTTTATTTATTATCTATATATTATTTTTATCAGGAATTCTGGTTCAAGTACACCAGGACAACCTATTCATGCAACAAAAATATTCAGAAGACAACAAATACTGATACCTAGAATAAGAATAGCTGTGGACAAGGATATTACACTTTCCTGGTATTATAAAAATACATAAATCTATTCTACTCTTATCAAAGAAATTCTGCGCATTCCAACAATCTCTGAAACAACATTTAAATCTTAATTTTAAAGTATGTGTCTTTTGTATTGTAATAGTTGGAAGGAAATTTCTAGAAAAAATAATTACGTTTGCCTCTAGACAAAATGAATTACTTTTTTTCACTGATTACTCATAGAATTTGTGATTGTAAAGACAAATGCCTCACACAAAACTTAGAACTTCAATCTTCTTCTAGGAACACAATTACTGAATTTTGCCTGAAGAGGGACTAAAGTTGTGAAAATAATTTTTAGGAGTATTCTAGTGTAAACGTTAAGAATTCGGATAATTATTATAATGATTATCATAAATACATTCAAAAAGAATAATGCTTCATACTCTACATAACAATATAGAAGTCTCAGTATTAACAGCGACATCTACATATACCAATACGTATCTACTTTTTTATGAAAAAAAAAACTTTGATCATAGATGGCGATAGCATGCATTGCATCAAATATTTGAAAAAAAATAACGTTAATAACAAATATATACAATTTAATAAAAAATGTTAATGTCTAGTTGTCCTTAAGGTGGTTGATCCTTGTTTTTGTCCTTCCCTATTAGGGAGTGTGTCCTTTGCCATGACATCCCCTGACTGTCTTCCTTCCCACCCTAATTCTATATATAGTCTTTTACTATGATCAATTTTTATTTATTTATTTATCTTTTAAATGAACTTTCTATTTCTGTTTGCTATATGTTATCTTACCGTTTTGACCTTTTACCTTTTTATTAATGTTTTTTTCTTTGATATTTCCTAATAAAGTGTGATATGTGGAGGAGGTCAATGAATGAACTGTTGCGGGCCTCTCCGGATCCCGTCGCCCTTCACACGACGTGACACGGAGATGGCCTTTAGAGTAAAAAATTGTCAACCTGGCGACGTATGAGTAGAGCCGATATGGGAGCTTTCGCTCATAAAACGATCCTGGGAAAGCGGTGGGTGTCCATTCACTGTCTTTAAGGTGGAATAGAAGAACGTGACATTGTGATTAGTTTCGTGTAAGGACATTACAAATGAATATTATTAATTTATATAAGCAGTTAAAATGCTACACCCTTCTTTACTATAGAATGTAATTACGTCTTTATAAATTATATTAATTAACAAACACAAAATTAAAAACAATTATACCTATCCTTACACACATTTAAGAACAGAATTCTTAAACTGCCAAGGGGTTCTCGTGATATCAAGTGCTTGAAGTTCGAGTAACTCGTTTTTCTTCATTTTCCACGTTCTCCTAATCGCATCACACACCCAACATCGCGCGAGGCTTTGCCTGTCAAATCGTGTAACTTCTACAACGCCAGACTTTAAACGAAACGCATTATGGAAGGCTTTAAGGCGTTAATTCGATTTTTCAGCACTGCCCCCAGCGCCTTCCCCGGGTGGGTTTTCAAGCCTGCAGAAAGATCAACATTGGAAAAACCGCATTTCCTAATAAATTATTGAGTACGGATTGTATCATTTAAAATCTAATGTTATGGTAAGTACAAATGATCGAAGTATGCGTTTGACCACAGTTTTGTTTTCTTAACGATAGTTTAAAAGAATGTGAAAGTAAGGAGGTTTTAATGGGTGGAATGCATAGCTAGAGTAGATGATTCCCATGCAAGTAAGTGACTTAGACAGGACTAATACGAAGATGAGCGAATAACGTCGAGACAAGTCTCCGAGAAATAAACCGCCAATAGTGAACCACTAAGGCGATTTTAAGGAATGTGATAGACTTCATGGGATGTTGATTGCTGTACTCATGGGTGAAATATCAATGTGTACGATATTATTGCGAATTACAATAGAATATGTTGAGTATGTTTAAATTTTTCGAGAACACAACAATAGATTCTATCCCTATTTGGACATCATTATAGATGTCTATTTATATATTATAGACGTAAATATTTTTTATATGGGGAAGTAGGTATGGAAGTCTTTTTGAGTATTCATAGGGCTTAACGCTAACCAATTCCACCCATGATAGACTATTATATCTATCAATTTTTTAAGGCAATCGTACGATAAGTCGTAAGCCCTATGAACACCCAAAAAGATATACATTCCTAGTTTCCCATACAAAAAATTGTTTCTTCTCTATGAGACATCTATAACAAATCTTAATTGGCTTTCCAGTTTCTCTGATTATAAATAATAGTAAATTAAAATTCTGTTTTCGTATAGTTATTATGGGTAAATATTATGCAATGAATTAAAACAGTAATAAAATAAGTTTAACTCATCTGCCGTACGAGTACATGTGTAGCTCGCTAGCAGTACAAGCTTCCCGAGTGGTGCCAATGCCGAAGCAACACACCTTGTAATTGGAATGTTCCTCTAACTAGATAAGCTAGTTATCTAGTAGCTCGCTGTAGCCGGCATCCAGCCACTGTGGCTCTTGCGAGTTAAGCCGTGGATATGTTACCGAGTTAATCTAGATTAATGTCGGATAAACGCTGTTTATTTTCATCTCGGAGCTTTCAACAACAAGTGAGCACTTTGCTTATGTCTTCGGTTAAGTGCAGGAAGATGGCGTTTTCCAGCAGCCTCCCCGCGTGTGTGTGAGAGTACGGATGCAGTGTGACGGTCTGGTGGTGGGGTGGAGACGACAGATGCGAACAAATGTTGTAAGAGGGAATGTTTAACCTTTCCTATCCGGTGCTGTAAATCAAATTGACATTGCCTCTAATTATGCGAATACCTCTGTAAATATACTTAAAATAGAATTCCACGTAATTTAAGATTTTGCAGCAAACTGGAAAATTATAAAAAGGTAAAAAAGGTTCTCAGGTTTTCACGGCCGTTCAGAATCTTCTATGTGCAGTTTTCTGGGATATTCTGCCGTGTATATGTGACCTTTCTGACCGACGTTTTGGATTCCATTGCAGGGTCCATTATCAGGGCTGATTTGATGAATACCGTACCAAAGTACCATAGATATTGCAGGCCAGTACTTAATCTACACATCAACACATACTCATCACATCATGGTGATGGACCCTGTAATGGGATGCGAAAGTTATGGAGTAAACTCCCAAACAAACTGAAATAAATACGCAACCTACCTAAGTTTAAAAAACAACTGAATACACTTATTTAAACAAACATAATAAAAAACTATAGAATAGAAACCCAGACTATTACAATGGTCAGGTCTTTTTTTGTTGAAAGTTGTTGATGTCTTCACCAGGACTTAGACATCATCAATGCCTTTTTCTAGGAGTACTGTATAAACCAAGACGTTCCCGAACGGGACCTCTTCACTATGTGACCACCCTCTATACGCCGCCAAAGGCTCTGCTCGACGTATAACGTAACACTACAAGGACTCCAACAAGGAGTGGTGACCCGAATCAACATCAAAATTATTCACTGTACCACCAAACATCATCCCCTTGCAATTGATTTAGTGTGGGTATAGTGCATTATATGCGCATTGTTTCGTTGTGTTAAGTTTACGTTACGTATAAAGGTTACGGATACGCCCCTCTCGTATCCGTTAACTTAATACAACGATCAATGCGCGTATTACGAACTGTACCCACACTAATTCATTTGCAAGCTTATATAAAAAGACCTATACATAATTTTATCCACTCCTAGTATGCACTCCGCGAAAATACCCAATTCTTCGTGGCCTCCTTAAGTATAGTTTTACCGTCAATTATATTTTCTGAAATTTCATCTAGTAATATTATTTTTGACCAAAATTTTGTTTGGTAAAATTATTTAAATGTGTTAATAGCTCCTTTGACTCACTAAAACGGAGCTATATAAATTATACAAATACATACATATTTATAGTAAAAATCGTAAAATATTAGAATTCATCGGGCTTACATGTCTACACTGAGTTAAAGCGCGTTCCAGCGTTGTTATCTCAGTGTACACTTATGTAATTAAAAAAAAAATGTTATCACCGTATGGGAAAGGTTAAGTGTATGGTATTGTTTGGAGAGAAACAGATAAACTTATTTTCAAGCTTGCTTAAACTGGGGAAGATATTTCTATATGTGTGGGTTCTACAGAAATGTTCACAATGAATATGTGGGCACTGCGATACGCTGACAATACGCGTCCAAAAATTCAATCCAATAAGCCGCATTGAATTATTTTATTAGTCCGTTGATCACATACAAATACAGTGAATTAAAAAATAACAAAATCATTATAAAACAATGAAGACATCACATATGTAATATAAAATTGTACAGAGATGAAATAAAAGCCTTCTTTAGACGATCGGATTTGGTGAGAGTAGAAAAATGTCCCCACTCGGGTGTTTTTTAGGCACATTTGCACTGAATTTAAACTATTTGTAATTGTATTATTTAACTTATTTGTAAAAGATTTTTTTTTTAATTTGTATATAATTATTTTCAAACTGAGACCATTCAAGTAAAAAAAGAATATAAACGTTTCGACTGTGTCCTTTTGATAATTGTTTAATAATTTAGAAACTTCTAATTGTTTTTTAAATAACTCAAACGTATTGTAACCAAACTGCGTACCAAGAAATTTAAGTTAGTACATGTCTGTACATTTTCGTGGTCTGTGGAAAATATCAAATTTGTCACTAAAATTTTGATGATAAACCATGTCTTATCGATATTACACTAAATGAGTAATAAAAATGTATTTAATTACTGTACTTGACGACGTAAAACAAATAATACATTTTGGGAAAAATGTGGTCCTATTAAGGTCTAAATGATAATCCAATTGTTTAGTCTAGACCGATTTATCAACTATTTTTATTCAATTGAACTTGAGGCGCACAATTGCCCGACAGCCAACTACCCGATAACCAATTGCCCGACTGGCCAATCTATACTTATATAATATAAAGAGGTAAATTTTGTGATTCTAAGTTTCGATTTAAAAGGTAATCTCCAAAACTACTCATCTTTCAGGGTGGACTTAGGCTATATATTATTCCGTTAAAATAAAAAGTATTTTCGTGGTGATCTATTTTACAACTAAAGTCGACGAAAAAATGGTCGATCGATGCGTTTTTTTTTGAACGCTGCCTTATCGGTAAGAGATTTTAAATACTTTATATAAAAAAGTTGTAGAACTCAAAAAGTTCAATAAAAAAATCTACTGCGACATATTAGGTCCTTAAATATGAAATTGGCGTTTTGCCGTACTGGCAAATTTGATCTCAAATATCTTCTCTTTGGTTAGGAATTCCAAATCCAAATTTATACAGCTATTTACTCATGTATTTGTGTTTTGAAAATTATAATTCATTTGTTTTTTCCTCAATTGTTTTTTTCTTTGCGTCACTCAGTTTACAAAATGAAAAACTTGAAATATCGCGTTATTTACGAGTACGAGTTCCACCGTGGCACCAGTGCTGCAGAAACGGCTCGAAGGATTAATGATGTGTATGGCGACGGTGCCGCAAAAGAAAACACAGTGCGTTTTTGGTTCCAACGTTTTCGTTCTGGAAATTTCGACCTGCAGAACAAGCCCCGTGGACGGCCGGAGACCAAAGTTGATAATAAAGAATTGAAGGCTATTGTGGAAGCGGATCCATCGCAAACCACATCCGAGTTAGCTGCAGGCTGCGGTGTTAGTGATAAAACTGTTTTAATCCACTTGAAGCAAATTGGTAAGGTGAAAAGCTTGAAAGGTGGGTACCTCACGAATTGAGTGAAGCAAATCAACAAACGCACGTTGACTGCTGCGTTGCATTACTCAACTGGCACAATAATGAAGGGATTTTAAATCGAATCATTACCTGTGATGAAAAGTGGATCCTGTACGATAATCGGAAGCGCTCAT